>CM053032.1:147662158-147712550 GCA_028564925.1 Lithobates sylvaticus | reverse complement strand
TTCTCATCCTTCTCTCAACAGGACTGGCTCCCTCTGTTGCCATTGGCGGAATTCGCCTACAACAACTCTACCCATTCCACTACCAAGCAGACCCCGTTTTTTGCCAACTATGGTTACCATCCGTCATTCCTGCCTAACTCAGTACCAGAATGCTCCGTCCCTGCTGTTCTCGAGACTGTGGATTTCTTTTCGTCTAACAATAAGTTGTTGCAGGAAACTATGACCCGGGCGCAAGACCTCAATAAGGAAGTCTTCGACAGGGGCAGACGGGGGCAACTGGTCCTGGAACCTGGAGACAAAGTATGGTTGTCCACAATCAATCTCCGGCTTGCTTGCCCTTCTAGGAAGCTAGGCCCCAGATTCTTGGGCCCCTTCGCAGTTAAGCGGAAGATCAACGAGGTGGCATACGAGCTGGAGTTGCCGGGATCACTTCGGGTACACCCGGTTTTTCATGTTTCGCTCCTGAAGCCAGCAGTTCCCAATTCCTTCCCTGGACGTTCCACAGATCCTCCAGCTCCTATAATGGTCAATGGGGAAGAGGAATTTGAGGTGGAAACAATTGTGGACTGTCGGAAAAGGAATAACCAGATACAGTACCTCATCAAGTGGAAGGGATACGGTTCAGAAGAAAACTCATGGGAACCCGAAGCCAACTTACATGCCAGACACCTGATCCAGGCCTTCAAGAGATCTCACCCTGAAAAGCTGTCCCAGTTGGGCATCCGGAGGCTGCCCCTTGGGGGGGGGCAATGTAAGGAAAGCCCTGCTGGGCCTAGTAGTTCCTCACCGCTGCGATCGCGTGTGCGGGTTCGAGCGGGTGCGCGAGCTACTGCGCATGCGCGGAATCGAGCGGGTGCGCGTGCGCGGGCACGGACGGGCGCGCGCACGGTCATTGGCGCCGGGCGGGCTATTTAAACCAGCCATCTCCATACAGCCCTTGCTGCCTGATCTACAGCGTTCCGCTTGCTAAACCCTGAACTTCTCTGTCTCTGCACCTGTGACCCGGCTTGTCTGTTCACCTGCTCTGCTGTCTGCCCGCCCCGATCCCGGCTTGCCTACGACCATCCTCTTGCTTATCCCCTTGGCTTATCCGCAGTGTGCTCCACAGTTACCAAACCCGGCTTGTCTGACCATTCTGTGCACCTGTCCTGAAGTGTCACCTGTTGTCTGCTGGTTCCTGTTGTCCGCTGCATGCTGGTTCCTGTAGTCCGCTGCCTGCCAGTTCCTGTGACCACTTACCTGCCAGTTCCTGTTGTCTGCTGGTTCCTGTTGTCCGCTGCATGCTGGTTCCTGTAGTCCGCTGCCTGCCAGTTCCTGTTGTCTGCTGGTTCCTGTTGTCCGCTGCATGCTGGTTCCTGTAGTCCGCTGCCTGCCAGTTCCTGTGACCACTTACCTGCCAGTTCCTGTTGTCTGCTGGTTCCTGTTGTCCGCTGCATGCTGGTTCCTGTAGTCCGCTGCCTGCCAGTTCCTGTGACCACTTACCTGCCAGTTCCTGTTGTCTGCTGGTTCCTGCCACCTGCTGTCTGCTGGTTCCTGTCACCTGTTGTCTGCTGGTTCCTGCCACCTGCTGTCTGCTGGTTCCTGTCACCTGTTGTCTGCTGGTTCCTGTTGTCTGCTGGTTCCTGCCACCTGCTGTCTGCTGGTTCCTGTCACCTGTTGTCTGCTGGTTCCTGCCACCTGCTGTCTGCTGGTTCCTGTCACCTGTTGTCTGCTGGTTCCTGCCACCTGCTGTCTGCTGGTTCCTGTCATCCCTTGTCAAGTCCTGCTCATCCATCCGCAACTGGTTGATCCTGCCAGACACTCGTGCCTCCTTTGACTTTTGCGCCCCCTGTCTCCACTATCAGGGGCTGCAAGTCTGGGACGTAAGAGAGGTCTCCCACCGCAAGCCAGACTCGCCACTAGGTACGTGACAGTCAGCCATTGCCTGCATAACTCCTTCACTCCGAACTGCGATACATTGCAACATGGGGAGAACATTACGCCAGACGGCTTCCTCCTCGGTTTAGAAGAGGTCACCTCACAACACACTATGACCCACTGCTGAGGGGATCCCCCATATTGACGAGTGCACATGCTTAGCTTAGTAAATGTATTGCTAGGGCCGTAATCCCTTCTAGCTCTACAGGATCTGTTCACTGCTCTTTAAGTACACAGAAATTTGGGGAGTGTCTAACCCGTAAGTACAAATTATAAGACATATAAATCATCCTACTATACTCTACAGGCAGTTTATTTTTGGTTTCCCTTCTCCAGGTGAGGATTTGCCTCAGATGACAACACCGAGGGGTGTACACATTAGTCCGGGGAAACACATAACTCGCTTATACAAGACGGAGGTGCTAGGGTCTGAAGCTTTAGATCTGTTATCGTTCATACTTTATGGTTTTCTTTGTTCAAAGCTGTTATGCCCCTTTGGGCATAATTGGTTCAGAAAGGGTAAATTCAACCTCATATATGCATAATAATAGGCTGCGTTCTGTTTAAGCTCACAACCTAATTTATTCTTTTACATACTAAAGCTTAGTAGGCTTATTCCGGAGAGCCATAGCTCACTACCCCCAAGAGTGATCTCTACAGGGGAAAGGTTATCCCCTTGGAGACCACTAATTTATATACCTGGAGGTTCTGCGAACCCCTTGGTGAAGTCAATATCTCTCAATTATTTCTCTCTTTGTCTTCTTTTCTTCTATCTGTCCCCTTTTTCTAGGAAAGTTAAAGGATTGCATATTCATTGGATAGTACATAAATATTGGCTGACAAATCTCGTTTCTAGTACTTTTTATTTTTCAGGTGCTGGTTCAACGTCGCTCTCTGGGTTCGCACCATGGCATATTCATCCTTGGGCCGAAACCCCACGATAGTCTCGCACAATGTTAAAGGTCTAAACATCCCTGAGAAGCGCACTGCACTTCTAAAAGAGCTCAGAAAAGGTAGGCCGCGTTTTGTTTTTCTACAAGAAACCCACTTCAAAACCAACCAAATCCCGAGACTCACTGACACTTTCTTCACGCAACCAACGATCTTGCTAAATCTAAGGGAGTTTCCATACTCATCAGTAGGGATGCTCCCTTTGAATTGACAGATAAACTAGTCGACCCTGAAGGCAGATACATTTTTCTGAAAGGGAACTGTGGGGGGGTTCCCACCACATTGGCTACTTGTCTACTTCCCTAATACTTCCCACTTGGCCTTTTGCAATCGTATGATTGCCGCATTAACAGGATTCTGCTCAGGGTGCCTAATACTAGGGGGGGACTTTAATCTGCCTCTGAATCCTCTCACAGATACTTCAACGGGCAAAACCTATATTACGTACAAGATCCTTAAAAAGCTTAAATTACTACTTGGCTCATTGCAACTTATAGACACATGGAGATTTTGCCACCCTTAAGACAAGGATTACACCTTCTATTCCATCCCACACAGACGTTATTCCAGGATAGATTACATCTTTATTACACAAAGAGACCTAGACATGTTTTTGGAGGCCCACATTGGGATTCAAACAATCTCAGACCATGCCCCAACATCTTTGACCCTAGACCTGACAGCTCCACCACCCAGATCGGAGATGTGGAGACTAAACTCTTCATTACTGACTGATCGGGTTCTTTTACCTCAAATAGCTGCTTCACTTAAAGAATACTTTGCACTCAACAGTACCCCAGGAATACACCCCATGACAGTATGGGAAGCCCACAAGTGTTCTATTAGAGAGGTCCTTATTAGTTTAGGAGCACGACGCAAAAAGGAAAAGGAACTAGATATCAAAAACTTAGTTAAGAAGATCCGGGAGCTAGAAACAAGACATAAGCAATCACTGTCAGAACAATCAGCTGGGGAGCTCTTGGATACTAGAAGGGCCCTTCAGCAGATAATTGATGCCAAAACTAAAAGTTTTTTTATTTTTTAAGAAAAAAATGTATTATGAGCACGGGGACAAGACGGGTAGATTCCTCATGAGAGTCCTACGGGCTACGAAATCCAGCCAAACCATCTTAGGCATTCGCTCATGGTCAGGTACAACGGCAGTAACCACTAAACAAATAGCTCACCACTTCCACGAATATTACTCTGCACTCTTTAACCTCCCTGAACAAAAGAAACCAGGCCATGCCAAAGGAGATAGACAACAAGCCATCCTAAATTACCAAATTGTCTAATCTGACAGCTTCTGATATAGAAGCTTTAGAGAAACCTATTGAGGCCATAGAACTCCAACAGGCCATCAAAAGCCTAAAAGAGGGGAAAAGCCCAGGCCCGGATGGCTTTACTGCCATATACTACAAGACCTTCCTATCTACTCTGCATGGGCCGCTACTGAATGCTCTAAACTCCATGTCACAATCCAGGGAGACTTCCACAGCCTTTCTCTCAGCATACATAATGGTTCTCCCTAAACCAAATAAAGATCCAACAGACTGTGCCAGCTACAGGCCAATCTCATTGCTCAACCTGGATATGAAACATATGTCAAAAATCATTGCCAACAGACTGAAGCCTTTACTACATAGCCTGATAGGCCCCGAACAAGCTGGATTCATGCCAGACAGGGAGACCAGGAATAACTTTATCAAAGCATTGAACTTGATACATGTGGCTAAACCGGGTGGGATCGAGGGCCTTCTCCTGTCCACGGACACAGAGAAGGCCTTCGATCGAGTTGCCTGGGACTTCATGTTTGAAACCTGCAGGTTCATAGGCCTGGGAGAGAATATGATGACCTGGATATCTGCCTTATACAGAAATCCCACAGCTAGGCTTAAAATTAATGGCTCCCTATCAGAGTCAGTTCAAATTAAGAATGGAACGAGACAGGGTTGTCCCCTCTCGCCCTTACTCTTCATATTGTACCTAGAACCATTTCGAAGAATTGTGGCAGATGGTAGAATACGAGGGTCTCCATTGGCAGATAAAGAGCACAAAGTAGCGGCCTATGCAGATGATTTGTTATTCTTCATTGCAAATCCAACCACCTCCTTACCCCCCCTGTTGGAATAATTCTCTCTGTTTGGCTGGATTTCCAATCTGAAAATCAACTTCTCCAAGTCAGAAGCGATGAATATTTAAATTCCAGTACACATCATAGACTCCATAAAATTAACAAGTCCCTTCAAATGGGTAGACTCGGCGCTTAAATACCTGGGAGTCTGGTTGACCCTGAGGTTGTCTCAAATATATGAACGTAATTTTACACCCCTACTGAAAGCAATTAATACTGACCTTCAAAATTTGCACCCAAGGTACTTCTCAAGGTTTGGGAGAGCAGCAATATGCAAGATGGTCATATTACCCAAAGTCCTTTACCTATTTAGGAACATCCCGATAAAAATTCCCGAGACCTTCTTTAGAGCCCTCCACACTATCCAAATTGCTTTTATATGGGCACACAAATGCCCCAGAGTAAGATTCACTTTATTATCTCTTCCCAAAGACAAAGGTGGGATGAGCATCCCTATTCCCTAATTACCAACACTACTACTATGCCGCCCATATTACTAGAATTATAGACTGGCACTGCCACTACAAACTTAAAGATTGGGTAAACTTAGAAAACGCAGTGGGCCCTACTCCGCTCAGATTTTCACCCATCCCAAATTTATGCCCTAAAGTCTCATCCCCTCATTGGAACCACACTAGCGATCTTCCACAAATTAACGAGACTCAACAACACATTTAAGCCCTTCAACATCGTTACACAACAACCCCGATTTAATTCCAGGCCTGGGAAATAAATTCCTACAGTCATCGAGTACAGACAAACCACTACTCGCCACACAGTGTTTCAGCGATGGCAAGTTCAAAGATTTTTCGGATCTCAAATTAGAGAACCAATCAACTGACCTACCCTTGTGGACATACTTTCAGGTCTGCAGCTACCTTAACAATCAATCAGTTAGGACAAATTTCAATAGACAACTGACCGAATTGGAGACAGTGTGCTTTGCAGATGAACCGATTCCTAAAGCGACATCACTTGCATATCGTTGGGTGTGGGATGGGGGAGGCTGGGATGGGTGCGATCTCAGAGAGCGATGGTCAAAAGAATTGGATACCCCACTTACGAGCAAACAGTGGCAGAAAGCGTGTATATTTGCTCATAGGTGCTCAATCAGTACCAAAACCCATGAAACGGCTTATAAGCTGTTAACCCACTGGTATGCCACACCAGTAAAACTACATTTGTGGTTTCCTATGACCCCAGACATGTGCTGGTGCTGCCAAGAAGATAGGGGTTCCATGCTACATATATGGTGACACTGTCCAGTATTACAACCCTTTTGGTCTGAGGTTAAGAAAATGGTGTTTCAAATCACGGAGACCAAACTAAAGCTTGATGCAATGAATTGTCTCCTCCACATTTCGGACTTCCCCATTAAAAAAATAAAAATTTTCGCTCTCCAAACACCTTTTGAACGCTTCCAAAGCATTGATACCGTTTCATTGGAAGTCATCTCAGATACCTACTATCCAGGAGTGGCTACGCAAAGTATCAGAGGTCCGGGAGATGGAGGAGACAGTAGCCCTGTCCACAGAAAATGTTGCCCGCTTCCACAAGACATGGTCTCCGTGGTTTGAATTCAAATACTCACAGGCGTACACAAACCTCTTCGAGGCTCATTAACCAGACATTTATAAATATAGGGAGAGTACTCAGCGCTGTCAGAAATAAATAAATAAATAAAACTAAAAAAGATGCCTGCTGCAACTCAAGGTTAATTCAAGAAATGCCTCATAAGTACAATATAATAAGATAGTGCAGCACAAAAAATAATAAATGGTAAAATGAATAAATCAATGTGAAAAATAAATCAAAAGTAATTTAATATGCACAAGAAATAACATAAATTGAACTCACATTCTCCAGTACTCAGTCCCGAGTGCTGGCGCTGTGTGTATAGTAAATACGCTGCCATCTTGGATTTACTATACACACAGCGCCAGCACTCGGGACTGAGTGCTGGAGAATGTGAGTTCAATTTATGTTATTTCTTGTGCATATTAAATTACTTTTGAAACAGAGAGCACTAGGTTGTCCCCTTCTTTACCTTTACATATTTATGCTGGATACCACTTGGACCTGGTTGTTTCCTTTGACGTTTGAGATGAGATCCTGACGATGGAGACCAGAGTTTTAAGTAGCTACATATTGCTTTGTGACCTATTGTAGGTCGAAGCAGGGAGGTGAGAGGCCATCCTTACTTTCGGTGAAGGGACCACCACCACAGTGATTTGTTACTGGATTTTGTCACCATTTCCACTTGAAGCTGCTGTAGTTTTGCACATGCACTTTATACTGGAACTTTCATTGACTTTATTCTGGGACTATTTAAAATCACATTGATTTATTCATTTTACAATTTATTATTTTTTGCGCTGCACTATCTTATTATATCATTAACCAGACATTACATGGCTACACATGTGAATAAACGTATCCAATTCCCAAATGATAGCAATATTTTTCACACTATTATGCTGCTAAGAATAAAGAAGATGTAAACTCTGACTATGCAAACTTTCCAAGACTTTTCTGTACTACCTTGACTCATCCTATACTCTCCTCTTTCTTTTCATACTCAGCTAAACTAGCTATCACCCCACAGTCAGTTAGATTGTCGACAAGACC
Organism: Lithobates sylvaticus; assembly: GCA_028564925.1. Taxonomy (NCBI): domain Eukaryota; kingdom Metazoa; phylum Chordata; class Amphibia; order Anura; family Ranidae; genus Lithobates; species Lithobates sylvaticus. Next base: position 147,704,920 of record CM053032.1, on the reverse strand, counting down.
TCAATAGGTTTGCCAATAGGTTTCACACTCGTGAAGATGGGGGCTAGGGCTATCTAGTCCACATGAGTTATTCATGAGGTTTACTCTACTAACTAATTTACCTAGATAATTACAATATGGTTTACTTAATTGTAAATGCTGACCATCATCTAACTGTTTACAATTGTATATATGTTTGGAGCTGTAACTCCAAGAATGTTTGTCTTTACTTTTTTTTCAAATAAACTTTGATGATAAAAAAAAGAAAAAGAAAGAGAATTGCATGATATTGTCAGATTAAGTATGCATCATGCGCTAGGGGCATCTTAAAGGTATTGTATACTTTCTAATATTTTCAGTAATTACAGTAGCTCAGTAATTAGTTAGTAGTTAGTGTAGTAGTGTAGTCATACTTCCTGTGTTGTTTGTTTTGCCTTGCAACGATGGGGTCACATGTTGTAGCTGCAGTTTGTAGTGTCATGGCTGATCATTCCCTTTATGCCCATGTACTGCTTCAGCTAGCTGAAGCAAGGGGACAGGACAACTTCCTGTTCTGGGTCTGACAGCATGCATGCACCAATGCATGCATCACCACTCTGTCTGTGTTGCATCATGGGAGTGCTAATGGTATGTGCATGAAACAGTGCATGAGTGAGCTCTCTGTGTGTCTGTGAATGTTCTGCCAACCTATGTCTGTGTCAAATCTAATAACTGTGAAGCTCTCACCTTTGTGAGCATTAGGCTAGGAGACTAGGAATTATGGAATATGTAGTGTCTACACATGTCAAAATGTCAGGTCTCACACTAAGGACCAAGGTCATGCATTGTTCTGTGCAGTGCAATGGCTAATGTTTTAACACAAACAGAAATAATTGTCACAGTAAAGATTTACTTTACTGTAGGCTGTACAGGGCAACACATGACACCATGAAAAAACAAATTTAATGTGTGTCTTTTGCACATAAAAAAGCCAAGGTGCAGGTAGAAATGTTTACATGCCTTTAAATAGGCATTATAGAAGTTATGAGAGACTCCTTAACCACTTGCCGCCCGCCATTTAGCAAAATGACAGTGGCAAAGTGGTTGCGATATCCGGACGTCATATGACATTCTCAGGATATCAAGCCACTGTGCGCCCCCCGGGGGCACGCTTTGCGGCGATCGTTGTTGCGGCGCGTCAGTCTGGCACACCACAACTCTGATCTAGGTAAAGAGTCTCTGACAGACTCTTTGGACACGGCTGATCACGTGGTAATCGTGATCAGCCGTGTCCAAAGTGTCTCTGTCAGAGACTGATCACGATGTAAACAGGAAGAGCCGTTGATCGGGATTTTCCTCACTCAAGTCTGACAGACACGAGTAGAGGAGAGCCTCCTGACAGGGGGGGTCTGTGCTGATGGTTTATCAGCGCAGCCCCCCCTCGGATTCCTGCCCAGGACCACCAGGATGCTACCAGGACCACCAGGGCCACCACACTGGACCACCAGGTATGCCACCCTAGACCACCAGAGAAATGCCAATCAGTGCCCAGGCAGCTGAAAATCAGTGTCAATGAAAAATGCCATCCAGTGCCAGTGCCACCAGTGATGCTTATCAGTGAAATCTATCAGTGCCAGCCATCAGTGCCCATCAATGCCCATCAGTGCTGCTTTTCAGTGCACATCAGTGCTGCCATCAGTTCCCAGCAGTGCCGTCTATCAGTGCCACCCATAAGTACTCATCAGTGCAACCTTTCACTGCCCATCAGTGTTGCCTATCAGTGCCCATCAGTGCCCACCAGTGCCACCTATGAGTGCCCATTAGTGCTGCCTATCAATGCCCATCAGTTCCGCCTACCAGTGCAGCCTATCAGTGCCCATCATCAGTGCCCATCAGTACCACCTCATCAGTGCAATCTCATTTGTGCCACCTTATCGGTGCCGCCTTATCAGTGCTCATCAGTGCAGCTTTTGTTAGTGAAGGAGAAAACATTTTTTTTCAAAAATGTTGATCTTTTTTTTCGTTTAGCAAAAAATTTAAACAGCAAACGTGATCAAATACCACCACAAGAAAGCTCTATTTGTGGGAACAAAATGATAAAAGTTAAGTTTGGGTAGAGTGTAGCATGACTGTGCATTTGTCATTTAAAAAGTGACAGCACTGAAAGCTGAAAATTGGCCTGGGCAGGAAGGTGCGAAAGTGCCCTGTATTGAAGTGGTTAAATCATTTCATTGCATTTCCATATATAGAATTTAAGCTTTCTGTTTGTTTAGGAACTTCTCCATATGATCATTATCTTTGGCTGTAAAATGTCCCATGCATATAATCTCATTTAGTGATGCAAACTTTTTTGCCAGTAAGGGAATTTGTGTTGACTTCCAGTGCATAGGTATACTGCAGTGATTTTTAGCAGTCTCATGTAATGTGTCTCCAGTCTATGACCATCTCCTGTAGCATATATGCAATCTCTGACTATCTCCTGCAGCATGCCCAAAGTCTCCAGGCATCACCTGTTGTATGTTTGCAGTAACTAAAAGCTTTCTGTAGCATTGCAATTGCTGAATATTATGTGCAGTCTTTTAGCAATTTCAGGGGCCCTATGAGGCCCATAAGTAAGCTGACCATCACTGCTCTTGATCCTGAATCTTTAAAATGTTGTACACAGTTTGGTAGATTACTCAGTTTGATAATGAATTATCCAAAACTCATTGTTTATATTTGTAACATAATAGGTTATTGGTTATATCATCGGAGAGAGAGTGACTACAATTGCATTTTACTAAACAGATGCAAAGTTAAAATCAATAATGCGAAACGGGGTCAGAAGGGTTACATTGCAGAATAATACAGAACAGAGCAAGAAGTTTATTCTTATAGCAAGTATTATTTCACCAACATATTTGAATGCTTAAGATCCCTTTCATTTTTTACTATACAGTATCTATGCACAGAATTGTAATATACAATTGATTCATTCTGTTAGCCTTTTATCAAAACAAATACAAATATTACACAAGGACATAACACTAAACCTTTATGCCATCATCAAATATGCACAACAGCAAGTATCTTGGATACATTAATTACCAGTACAAAAAGCAGACAAAAATACCAAATTTAAGAATGTCTAAGGCAAAGATCCTAATACAAAACTCTCTATTCACTAATCTTCGCTTCTAAGGCCTCTTTCACACGAACGATCCGTTCAGGTCCGCCTGTCAGTTTTTTAGGCGGGCCTGAACAGATGTTCCATAGACCTCTATGGAGCGTCGGATGTCAATTTGGACCTGATTCGCACCTGAAACTGTGTATAGTGATGCATCTGCTGTGAGCCGCAGCCACAGCTAGTGTAAACCCAACATTAAAGAGCAAGTAAACCACTGTTTTTTTTTTTTCTGCATCTGCATACTAGCAGATTATGTGAAACTTACCTGCAAATAAAGCCCTGCACTGACGCATTGTCACCTCTGGAGGCCACATCCATCTTCACCCATTTTCTTCCTTCTGTGTGACTGGCCGGAGCCACGTGACGTCACTCCCGCGTATACGCGTGGGAGCCGCTGGTCACGGCACAGGGCTCTGAAGGAATGGTGGCCATTCCTTCAGAGCACATGCGCCAACGATGTCATTGGCTGCATATACAGTAAATATCTCCTAAATGGTGCACGTTTAGGTGATATTTACAGTACCTATAGGTAAGCCTTATTATAGGCTTACCTATAGGTACAATTAATTAATAGGAGTTCACAACCACTTTAACAAATGTACATGGGTTTTGCTGTCATATTTATAAAAATTCTACAAGTATAACATTTTCTTTGAAGGCTGCATCTATCCCATATGCATCTATCTCTGACTATACATTACAGTCATAAGATTATACTATACATAAACTGTACATAAGAAGTCCCGTTTGCAGTTTGCGAGAAGTGGGAGACACCGCAAACATGTGGAAGAAGGTGCTCTGGTCAGATGAGATCAAAATGTAACTTTTTGGCCTAAAAGCAAAATGCTATGTGTGGTGGAAAACTAACACTGCACATCACCCTGAACACACCATTCTCACAGTGAAACATGGTGATGGCAGCATCGTGTTGTGGGATGATTTTCTTCAGCAGGGACAGGGAAGCTGGTTAGAGTTGATGGAAAGATGGATGGAGCAAAATACAGGGCAATCTTAGAAGAAAACCTGTTATGCCTCGTACACACGAGCGTATATTTTCCATCGGAAAAAACTTGGATGGTTTTTCCGATGGAATTCTGCTCAAGCTTGGCTTGCTTACATACGGTCACACAAAAGCTCTCTGAACTTTCGACCGTCAAGAATGCAGTGACGTACAACACTATGACGAGCTGAGAAAATGAAGTTGAATGCTTCCGAGCATGCGTCGAATTGTTTCCGAGCATGCGTAGGAATTTTGTGCGTTGGAATTTGTACAGACGATCGGAATTTCCGATCGTAACTTTTTCCGACCGAAAAATAGAGAGCATGCTCTCAATCTTTTGCTGGCTGGAATTCCGCCAGCAAAAGACATTTTCCGACAAAAAGCTCTCAACAGAGTTTTGCTGGTGGCATTTCCGATCGTGTGTACGCAGCATTAGAGTCTGCAAAATACTTGAGACTTGGTCGGAGGTTCACCTTCCAGAAGGACAATGACACTAAACATACAGCCAGAGCTACAATGGAATGGTTTAGATCAAAGAATATTCATGTGTTAGAATGGCCCAGTCAAAGTCCATACCAAAATTCATTCAAGAATCTGTGGCAAGACTTGAAAATTGCTGTTCACAGACACTCTCCATCCAATTTGACAGAGCTTGAGCTATTTTGCAAATAAGAATGGGCAAAAATTTCACTCCCTAGATGTGCGAAACTGGTAAAGACATACTCAAAAAGATTAGCAGCGAAAGGTGGTTCTACAAAGTAGTGACTGTAATCCTTAGGTCCGGGAATTAGAACAGCAGGCAGTCATGTGACCGCACATCAGTGATGTGGATTAAGGTATTTAGGATTAGAATAAAAAAAAAAAAAACATATATGCAGAGTTGTATATGTTGTTATAACAGAGGGGCTTCCAGTAATTGAGAACACTGACTTAACAACCACTTTAAGTATCAAACAGCGCATTTTCTAATTGAATAGCTATAATTTTTTAAATAATCTAATCCTACAGCTTGAAAGTGGAATTTTTATGCTAATACTGCTTAAAGTTAAAAGACAAAGTTGCATTTGTGCCTGGTGTTGGTCTATTTTTATTGCTATACATGTGTGTTCAGGGTAATGTGCAGTGTTAGTTTTCCACCACACATAGCTTTTTACTTTTAGGCCAAAAAGTTAAATTTTGATCTCATCTGACCAGAACACCTTCTTCCACATGTTTGCTGTATCCCCCACATGGCGTCTCGCAAACTGCAAACTGGACTTCTTATGGCTTTCTTTCAACAATGGCTTTCTTCTTGACACTCTTCCATAAAAGCCAGATTTGTTGCGTGCACGACTAATAGTTGTCCTGTGGACAGATTCTCCCACCTGAGCTGTGGATCTCTGCAGCTCCTCCAGAGTTACCATGGGCCACTTGGCTGCTTCTCTGATTAATTATCTGCTTGCCCAGCCTGTCAATTTAGGTGGACGGCCATGTCTTGGTAGGTTTGCAGCTGTGCCATACTCTTTCCATTTTCAGATGATGGATTCAACAGTGCTTTTTTTTTAACCTAACCCTGCTTTAAACTTCTCCACAACTCCACAACTTTATCCCTGACCTGTCTGGTGTGTTCCTTGACTTTCATGATGCTGTTTTTTCACTAAGGTTCTCTAACAAAACTCTGAGGGCTTCACAGAACAGCTGTATTTATACTAAGATTAAATTACACACAAGTGGACTCTATTTCCTAATTAGGTGACTTCTGAAGGCAATTGGTTCCAGTAGATTTTAGTTAAGGGTGTCAGAGTAATTATGTGCCACTTTGTGTTGGTCTATCACATAAGATCCATTTACGTTTTTGGTTGTAACAAAATGACAAAATGTGGAAAATGTCAAGGGGTGTGAATACTTTTTCAAGGCACTGTATATGATATATATGACCTGTCTGCAAGTGGTTACACTATGGTTATGGCTGGTAGCTGCAGCTATGATCATTTCTTACAGATGGCAATTAGTGTTAAGAAGGCCCCCTGCCCCCCATCAACACTGCTGCCTGTGGTGGTTCCTAGGCTCTCCCAATCATTCAGGGAGCCTAGGATGATCTTTCCTAGATTAGCTGCATTGGGGAGCAGGTAAGACATTGGGGTCTAATAGTCCCCTAAAATCTCCTTATATAGTATAACCGTCACCTGCCCAAAGCTGTCACATGAAAAATTGAAAAATTCCCCTGGTAGGCAAGTGGTTAAATAATGTTTTTTAAACTAGATCAATTTGGAATATACCAGTACATATGATACTCAAACCAACAAATACAATGTAGTTAAATATACATATACTTCATTTTTAATGTAAAAGCAGACAGCACAAGATGATTGCTATTATTTTTTCTAACTAGAAAATCTCCATTCAGATTTCATTTCACTTTGTTACTGCCGCCTGTCTTTCTGTGATATTATCTTTCAATCATAAATGTTTGGTTCATTGGAATATTTCTGTGCTGATTCTTCTTATGTGTGGAGAGTCTTGCAGTCTACTAAAAGCATTTTTATTTCAGTCTGTGTTGCTGTAAGAGGTTTTCTTTCACTTACTGTCTAAACCTGTCATATGCATGCATGAAGTGGGACTTTATATAGGTAACAAGGAAGTGTATAAAATAATTATTGATATAAAAATATATCTCTTCATTAGTTAGCAAAAATTAAAATCATAACACAGTTTAAAATAGGGTTGTCCAGATACCACTTTTTTAAGACCGAGTACAAGTACCAATACTTTTTTTCAAGTACTCGCCGATACCGATTACCAATACTTTTTGTATGTGACAGTTTGACTAATGGGCACTGAAAGGTGGCACTGATAGATGACACTGACTTATGGGCACTGATAGGTAGCACTGAAAAGTGCCTGGCACTGATGGATGGCACTGATAGATGACACTGATAGGCGGCACTTATGGACAGGCACTGATGGGCACTAAAAGCAAGCACTGATAAGCAATTGCATAATAAATGACATGAATGATGAGAGGAGAGGAAGGATTTTGCAATGCTATATGGCATATAGCATTGCAAAATCCTTCCTTGCCTCTCATCATCATTCATGTTATTTAACATCTAGTAAGTATGCTGCAACGCCCATATTGGTACACCTTGCACTTGGCAGCAGTAAGCCAGCAGCGGACATCTTGTTACACCCAGCCCGAACTATATGGGCTGGGTGTAACAAGGTGTAACAAGGTGTCCGGTTCTGGCTTACTGCAGCCAAGTGCAGGGTGTTACCAAGATGGGCGTTGTGAAGTTTACCCTCCGCTGGAGACACGGAATGTCACTTCCTGTCACTTCCTGTACTGATAGCTGCTATGAGTAAGCACTGAAATACAGTGCGAAACGCGTCAGCTCTGTACCCCCCTTTTTGCCGTCTTTGGATTGTGGTGCCTTTTTGCTTTTAAATAAACCCTTTGGATTTTATTTTCCCGGTGTGCGGCTGTCCGGAGTTCTTCCTTTTGATTTCTAATCGTTGTGCTATTAGCCAGCACCTGGGGCTCCCACACAGGAGCAGGAGCATTCGCTTGTAGGGAGAGTCTTGGAGCGGTGGTCGTTTGTTTTTCATCTACACAAAAATATCTGGACTTTAAAAACTGACCACACTAAGCAGTAAAGAACAAAGTGGTCAGTTCTATAGCTATGCTGGCAACTCAGTATGCTCTCCTCCAATGATCAGACTTGTCCTGACACTCCTCTTCTGCACAGCCATCCACTGGAAAGCTCAGTGTGCTGCTGTTTCTTCTCCCCCAACTCTTATGCAGCTGAGAACAGAGGGTATGTGATCACTTATAAAAAAGGGGAAAAAAGGTGTTTATCATTTTTTTTTTATAACTATACAAAAATGTTTTGCATTTCATTTCTATGTTAACCTGAATGGGTTGTTTTACAAGGTGATTGTTTACAATCACTTTAAGGTTACCTAACCAGTTCTAGTGTTCATGTCAGTTGGGTGCATGGATAATGCTGTGCTCCAGTTTGAAATACCCATTCAAGTTTCAGATTTTATCAGTAAGGTTAATGTTGAAATAGTAAAACAGAAACTTTGGTAACCCCCAAAAATTACAAAATTAAGCATTTTTGAATAAATATAAACTAAGTCCCCCCAGGGATAAACACGTGAATATATACTATTTTAATTTTTCATAACAAAATTAAAAATGTCTTCTTAATACTTTCAACCCTGTAGAATGCAAAGAATATATCACATCTTTCTGTGCATTTTAAAATAACTCTGTTGCTTACAAAAAAAGGAAGTACAGTGCATATGGAAAGTATTTTACAGCGCTTCACTTTTTCCATATTTTGTTATGTTTATAGCCTTATCCCAAAATTTTGTAAATTCATTATTTTCCTCAAAATTCTACAAACAATACCCCATAATGACAACATGAAATTTGTTTGAAATCCTTGCAAATATATTAAAAATATACTAATTCCCATGTATATAAGTATTCACAGCCGTTGCCATGACACTCAATATAGAGCTCAGGTGCATCCTGTTTTCACTGATCAACATTGAGATGTTTCTACAACTTGATTGGAGTCAACCTGTGGTAAATTAAGTTGATTAGACATGATTGTATCGAGGCACAGATCTAGGGAAGGGTACAGAAACATTCCTGTAGCATTGGAGGTCCCAATAAGCACAGTGGCCTCCATCATCTGTAAAGGAAGAAGTTTGGAACCACCAGGAGCGGGCCGCCCAGCCAAACTGAGCGAACGGGGGAGAAGGGCCTTAGTCCGGGAGGTGACCAAGAACTCGATGGTCACTCTGACAGAGCTCCAGCATTTCTCTGTATAGAGAGGAGAACCTTCCAGAAGAACAACCATCTCAACAGCACTACACCAATAAGGCCTGTATTGTAAAGTGGCCAGATGGTAGACACTCCTCAGTAATAGGCAAATGACAGCCCGCCAGACCATGAGAAACAAAATTCTCTGGTCTGCTGAAACAAAGATTGAACTCTTTGGCCTGAATGACAAGCATCATGTCTGGAGGAAACCAGTCACCGATCATCATTTACCCAATACCATTCCTACAGTGAAGCATGGTGGTGGCAGCATCATGCTGTGGGAATGTTTTTTAGTGGCAGGAACTGGGAGACTAGTCTGGATTGAGGGAAAGATGAATGCAGCAAAATACAGAGACATCCTTGATGAAAACCTGCTCCAGAGCGCTCTGGTCCTCAGCCTGAGGCAAAGGTTCATCTTTCAACAGGACAACAACCCTAAGCACACAGCCAAGATAACAAAGGACTGGCTATGGGACAACTCTATGAATGTCCTTGAGTAGCCCAGCCAGAGCCCATAGTTGAACCCGATTGAACATCTCTGAAGAGATCTGAAAATGGCTGTGCACCGACACTCCCTATCCAATCTGATGGAGCGTGAGAGGTTCTGCAAAGAATGATGGCAGAACTGCCCAAAATAGGTGTGTCAAGCTTGTAGCATTATACTCAAAAATACTTGAGGCTGTAATTGGTGCCAAAAGTGCTTCAACAAAGTATTGAGCAAATGCTGTAAATACCAACATTATGTACATGTGATTCTTTTAATTTTAATTTTTTTATAATTTTGCAAAGATTTCAAACAAACTTCCTTCATGGTATCATTATAGGGTATTGTTTGTAGAATTTTGAGGACAATGATGAATTTAATTAATTTTGGAATAAGGCTGTAACATAACAAAGTGTGGAAAAAGTGAAGTGCTGCAAATACTTTCTGGATGCACTGTATACAGTTAAGAAAACCTGAGGTGCCTGCAAAAACCTGCATTATCCTACAGTCCTGGCTGCTGAGCAATTCTGATCAATCAAAACTTCAGCATTTTCTTAATAATGTTGAAGCTTGTGTGTTTCATGAAATGAGATCTATTTTCTTTCATATATGTCTTACTGTTTTTTGATATCAACGAGAATCTTTGCACCACCAAGCTTTTTTCTTTATGATAACATATTGTTTATTTTTTCTCTGAGAACACTTGTTATCGAACCAGACCGCTGAGTGTACTCTCCTTAAACTTTCAACACAAAATTGAAATAAACGATGAGAGTCCCTCAGAGTACTAAAGCACGTGTTTATTTGGATTATTTGAACACATTTATCAATATATATACTATTGCAACACATCATTTTTCCTTTCACATGATATTGTTACATGATAGAATCAAATGGCAACAGTTTTGAGCAATTTACATTTTATTAGGCCAGTCCTTAAGAAATACATGTGCCACTTGATGTTCTGCCACACATAAAGTGCAATTTACAATACCATATTCCTAAAAATATATAGTGGCCAGCCCAGTGGACAGGTTTATTTCAAAATCTGTTGGGGGAATAAAAAAAAAAACGAAACATCCCTGCCTCCTGTTTCTATAACTTTATCATCACCTGCAGCCGATTCAGGTAGTTTTTAAAAGTGCTGTGTTTATAAAATGATGCTATTAATGCACCAATTTAACCACTTCAATACCGGGCACTTATACACCTTCCTGCCCAGAACAATTTTCAGCTTTCAGCGCTGTCGCACTTTGAATGACAATGTCATACAACACTGTACCCAAACAAAATTTTTATCATTTTGCTCAAAAAATAGAGCTTTCTTTTGGTGGTATTTGATCATCTCTGGGATTTTTTATTTTCTGCTAAACAAATAAAAAATATTTTTTTTGTATCAGTTACAAAACTTTGTAAATAAGTATGTTTTCTCCTTCACTGATGGGGCTGCACTGACATGCACTGATAAGGCGGCACTGATGGGCACTGATGAGGTGGCACCACGAGGTGGCACTGATATGCGGCACTGATGGGGCACTGATAGGCGGCACTGATGGGCACTGATTTGCTGCACAGATGGGCACTGATAGGTGGCACGAATGGGCACGGTAGGCAGCATGCATGGGCACGGATAGGTGGCACGGATGGGCACTGATAGGCGGCAGGGATGGGCACTGATAGGTGGCACGGATGGGCACGGTAGGCAGCATGCATGGGCACGGATAGGTGGCACGGATGGGCACTGATAGGCGGCAGGGATGGGCACTGATAGGTGGCACGGATGGGCATGAATGGGCACTGATAGGTCAGTCAGTGCCAAACAATAATACCTGCCAATCAGTGATGCCAATTGTGAGCACTGATTGGCATCCATTGTGGGGACTGATTGGCATCCCTGGTGGTCTAGGGTGGCATACCTGGTGGTGGGCATCCCTGGTGGCCTGGTGGCATCCTTGGTGGTCCAGTTTGGACATCCTCGGGGGGGTGCACTGATAATCAATCAGCACAGATCCCCCTGTCAGAGGAGCAGCTGATCGGCTCTCCTCTACTCGCGCCTACTCGAGTGAGGAAAAGCCGATCACCGGCTCTTCCTGTTTACATCGTGATTGGATATGGCTGATCACGTGGTAAAGAGTCTCTGTCAGATCCCAGATCCTACAACGCTCGCCGTGATGCACCCCCCCAGGGGTGCGCAGCAGCTTAATATCTTGATGACGTCCGGTCAGGATGTTGAAACCCCTTTGCCGCCGTCCGTCATTTTGCTATATGGCGGGCGACAAGTGGTTAAAAAATAAATACCTCCAGTGCCGCTGCTACCCTTTTCCTGCCGGTGGTTGTTAACCGCTTCCAGACCGCCTCACGCAGATATACTGCAGCAGAATGGCATGGGCAGGCAAAATCACGTACCTGTACGTGGCCCTTTAATTGCCTGCCCGTGGGTCGCGCATGCGCCACCAGCGGCGCGCTTGCGACCCAGTCGGGAGCTCAGTGACCCCGGCCGTGGGACCAGCGGACCCGATCGCCGCTGGTGTCCCGCGATTGGGTCACAGAGCTGAAGAACGGGGAGAGGTCTGTGTAAACAAACCTCTCCCCGCGCGTCCTACTCTGCCTGTCATTGATCGGCTGTTCCCGGTCATCGGGAAAGCCGATCAATGACGTCAGATGTCAGCCCCGCCCCCTAATGTAAAAAAACACACACACACGTCACTGCCCATAACCCCTCCCCTCCCCCTAGTGGTTAACTCTTTCACTACAACTGTCATTTATACAGGAATCAATGCATTTAAATAGCATTGATTGCTGTATAAATGACAATGGTCCCAAAAATGTGTCAAAAATGTCCGATGTGTCCGCCATAATGTCGCAGTCACAATAAAAATCGCTGATAGCTGCCATTACTAGTAAAAAAAAAAATATTAATAAAAATGCAATAAAAAATTCTTCAAATATATTAATAGTAAAAAGGTCAGGTCTGAGCATGTAGGCCCTTTACAAAATCTAGGGTAATCTAGAGTGGGTGACAGGGGACAAAGAGAAGGCTAATTTATTAAATACTTTCTTCAGCTCTGTGTATACAAAGGAGCATGGGGAGCTCATGTCCATAATAGGGGTGGTATTTACACAGCCCCGAATGATCCACAATGGCTCAAAAGTGATATGGTCCAGAAATATTTAGACAGAATAAAGGTGGATAAAGCACCTGGACCAGATGGCATCCACCCACGGATCCTAAAAGAATTGAGCTCTGCAATTTCAAAGCCATTGTATTTAATTTTTAGTGACTCATTAATGACAGGAATAGTACCACTAAATTGGCGCAGGGCCAATGTGGTGCCTATATTTAAAAAGGGAACAAAGTCTTTACCAAGTAACTATAGACCTGTTAGTTTATCTTCTATAGTTGGGAAGATACTGGAGAGATTATTAAAAGACCACATAGACGGGTTCTTGCTGGAAAAAAACATTTTAAGCAACAGACAGCATGGGTTCATGAAAGACAGAAGTTGTCAGACAAACCTGATTTCTTTTTATGAAGAGGTAAGTAAAACCTTGGACAGAGGCGTGGCTGTGGACGTGGTATACTTGGATTTTGCAAAATCGTTCGATACAGTTCCGCACACACGGCTCATGTGTAAGGTAAAGTCTTCAGGCTTAGAAATATCAGTTTGTAAATAAATAGAAAACTGGCTAAAAGACAGAATTCAGAGAGCCGTGGTTAATGATTCTTACTCTGAATGGTCTAAGGTTATCAGTGGTGTACCCCAAGGTTCAGTGCTGGGACCCTTACTTTTTAATAGCTTTATAAATTATATTGGGTCTGGGATCAAAAGTAACATTTCTGTCTTTGCAGATGACACCAAGCTATGCAGTGGAATAACGTCCTTACAGGAGGTCTCCAATTTACAAGCTGACATCAATGCTCTGTCTAATTGGGCGACTATGTGGCAGATGAGGTTTAATGTTGAAAAATGTAAAGCTCTGCACTTGGGGGCTACGAATATGCATGCATCATACATGCTAGGGGGAGTACAACTGGGGGAATCCGTAGTGGAGAAGGATCTGTGGGTTTTGGTAGATCATAAGCTCAATAATAGCATGCAATGTCAAGCTGCGGTTTCCAAAGCAAGCAAAGTTCTTTCTTGTATTAAGAGAGGTATGGACTCCAAAGAGAGAGATATCATGTTGCCCCTGTTCAAATCATTAGTAAGACCTCATCTGGAATATGCAGTTCAGTTTTGGGCACCAGTTCTCAAAAAGGATATCGGGGAACTGGAGAAAGTGCAGAGAAGGGCAACCAAACTGATAAGAGGCATGGAGGAGCTCAGCTATGAGGAAAGATTAGAGGAACTGAATTTGTTCACTCTTGAGAAGAGGAGAATAAGGGGGGATATGATCAACATGTACAAATATATAAGGGGTCCATATAGTGAACTTGGTGTTGAGTTATTCACTTTACGGTCAACACAGAGGACAAGGGGGCACTCCTTACGTCTAGAGGAAAAGAGATTTCATCTCCAAATACGGAAAGGTTTCTTCACAGTAAGAGCTGTGAAAATATGGAATAGACTCCCTCCAGAGGTGGTTCTGGCTAATTCAGTAGATTGCTTTAAGAAAGGCCTGGATACTTTCCTAAATGTACATAATATAACTGGGTACTGACATTTATAGGTAAAGTTGATCCAGGGAAAATCCGATTGCCTCTAGGGGGATCAGGAAGGGATTTTTTTTCCCCTGCTGCAGCAGATTGGAGCATGCTCTTTTGGTTTTTTTTTTTGCCTTCCTCTGGATCAACTGTGGGTATAGAATGGGGTTTATTGGATTGTACGATATATTTTATTTTTATTTATTATTTCTTTTATTTTATGGTTGAACTGGATGGACTTGTGTCTTTTTTCGGCCTAGCTAACTATGTAACTATGTAACTATGTAGAACTATCCCCTATTTTGTAAACGCTATAACTTTTGCGCAAACCATTTAATAATCGCTAATTGCGATTTTTTTACCAAAAATATGTAGAAGAATACGCATCGGCCTAAACTGAGGATATTTTTTGGGGATGTTTATTATAGCAAAAAGCAAAAAATATTGCATTTTTTTTTCAAAATTGTCGCTCTATATTTGTTTATAGCGCAAAAAATAAAAACCGCAGGGGCGAGATCAAATACCACCAAAAGAAAGCTCTATTTGTGTGGGGGGGGGGGGGGGGGGGGGTTATGTGATAGACCAACACAAAGTGGCACATGATTGTGAAGTGAGAGGAAAATGATAAATGGTTTTCAATTTTTTTCTACAAATAAGTTTTTGAAAAGTGTGATGTGCATTTGTATTCAGCCCCCCTGAGTCAATACTTTGTAGAATCACCTTTCACTGCAATTACAGCTGAAAGTCTTTTTGGGGATGTCTCTACCAGCTTTGCACATCTAGAGAGTGACATTTTTGCCCATTCTTCTTTGCAAAATAGCTCAAGCTCTGTCGTGAATGATCACTGACAGTGGTATATAATCTAACAAAAATCAATGTGGTACAAAAGGATACCAATGTGACACAAATAAATAAATGAATAACACAAACTATTTAAAAGTCTATTTTCAAAGTGCTGAGTGCTCCAAAAATAAAGTGCATAGGTGCTCCAAAAAACAGCATGTGTCGAGTGCCACACTCCCCTCTGGTGACCCCACTCACCAAAAAATATGGACCCTCAGCTTTGCAGTCTGGGGTCAAAAGCGCTGTGATCTAAATGATCTGGTATATGAGGAATAGATTATCAGAAGCCTCTCCATAGAAGTGGAATTCTTGTGGACATTTCAGAATAGATCAATCATGCTAAAAAAACAGGAAACAGATAAGAAACTAATAGTGAAATATCGTTGGGACTAGGGATGAGCCGAACACCCCCCCGTTCGGCTTGCACCAGAACCCACGAACGGACCTAAAGCTTTAGAACCCTATTAGTTATAATGGATGCGAACGTTCGAAATCAAAAGTGCTAATTTTAAAGGCTAATATGCATGTTATTGTCATAAAAAGTGTTTGGGGACCTGGGTCCAGCCCCAGGTGACATGTATCAATGCAATTTTTTTTTTCAAAAACGGCCGTTTTTTCAGAAGCAGTGATTTTAATAATGCTTAAATTGAAACAATAAAAGTGTAATATTTTTTTAAATTTCGTACCTGGGGGTGACTATAATATGCCTGTGAAGGGGCGCTTGTTTCCTGTGCTTAGAACTGTCCCTGCAAAAAGTGTCATTTTTGCAGGAAAAAAGCTATTTAAAATCACTCGCGGGTAATGTGAATTGACGGCTCCCGTAACACAGAGAACAGTCAATCATTGAAAGTCATTCATAAAAAAATAAAAAAAAAAAAAAAAAGCGTGGGGGTCCCCCCAAATTCAATAACCAGGCCCTTCAGGTCTGGATGGATATTAAGGGGGATCCCAGCCAAAAAAAAAATGGCGTAGGGTCCCCCTCAAAATTCATACCAGACCCTTGAGGTCTGGGATGGATTTTAAGGGGAACCCCAGCCAAAAACACTGGCGTGGGGTCCCCCTCAAAATCCATACCAGACCCTTATCCGAGCACGCAAACTGGCAGGCCGCAGGAAAAGAGGGGGGACGAGAGCGGCCCCCCCTCCCGCCTGAACCGTACCAGGCCACATGCCCTCAACATTGGGAGGATGCTTTGGGGGTCTGAGACCCCCAAAGCACCTTGCCCCCATGTTGATGAGGACAAGGGCCTCTTCCCCACAACCCTGGCCGGTGGTTGTGGGGGTCTGCGGGCGGGGGGCTTATCGGAATCTGGAAGCCCCCTTTAACAAGGGGAGCCCCCCCCCCCCGCCCCCCCTCTTGCCCCCCCCCCGCCCCCAGATGCCCCCCGGCCCCCCCCCCCCTGTGTGAAATGGTAAGAGGGTACAAAAGTACCCCTACCGTTTCACCAAAAAAGTGTAAAAAATTGTAAAAATGACAGGAGACGGTCTTTGACAATTCCTTTATTAAAATCTTCTTTCTTCTTTCTTCATCCTTTGGTTTTATCTTCTCCTTCCGTCATCTTCTTCCATCTTCTTCTTCCATCTTCTTCTTCCTCCGATCTGCTTCTTCTTGCACTGGTCTTCTCGTCCTTCTCGTCCGGCATCTTCTTCCATGGCGTCGGCGTCTGTTCTTCTGTCGGGCCGCTCCTCGCAATGGGAGGCTCCCGCTGTGTGAGGCTTCGTTCTGTCTGACAGGTCTTTTATAACGGAGGGCACCTGGTGACCCTGCCTCCCTCTGACGTCATGGGGAAAGCCATAGGGAATTCCCCATGACGTCCCCGTGCATCAGAGGGGGCGGGGTCACCAGGTGCCCTCTGTTATAAAAGACCTGTCAGACACAGCGAAGCCTCACACAACGGGAACCTCCCATTGCGAGGAGCGGCCCGACAGAAGAACAGACGCCGACGCCATGGAAAAAGATGCCAGACGAGAAGGACGAGAAGACCAGCGCAAGAAGAAGCGGATCGGAGGAAGAAGAAGATGGAAGAAGATGACGGAAGGAGAAGATGAAAAACCGAAGGATGAAGAAAGAAGAAAGAAGATTTTAATAAAGGAATTGTCAAAGACCGTCTCCTGTCATTTTTACAATTTTTGACACTTTTTTGGTGAAATTTCACACAGGGGGGGCCGGGATCTGGGGGTCCCCTTGTTAAAGGGGGCTTCCAGATTCCAATAAGCCCCCCGCCCGCAGACCCCCACAACCACCGGCCAGGGTTGTGGGGAAGAGGCCCTTGTCCTCATCAACATGGGGACAAGGTGCTTTGGGGGTCTCAGACCCCCAAAGCATTCTCCCAATGTTGAGGGCATGTGGCCTGGTTCGGTTCAGGCGGGAGGGGGGGGGCGCTCTCGCCCCCCCTCTTTTCCTGCGGCCTGCCAGGTTGCGTGCTCGGATAAGGGTCTAGTATGGATTTTGAGGGGGACCCCACGCCATTTTTTTTGTCTGGGGTTCCCCTTAAAATCCATCCCAGACCTCAAGGGTCTGGTATGGATTTTGAGGGGGACCCTACGTCATTTTTTTTTTTGGCTGGGGTCCCCCTTAATATCCATCCCAGTTCTGAAGGGCCTGGTTATTGAATTTGGGGGGACCCCCACGCTTTTTTTTTTGTTTTTTTATCAATGAATGACTGTTCTCTGTGTTACGGGAGCCATCAATTCATTAGCGGCGAGTGCTTTTAACCTTTAGCTGACCGCCCACTGTCAAAAATGATATAAATCTATCCCCTATTTTGTAGACGCTATAACTTTTGCGCAAACCAATCAATATACGCTTATTGCGATTTTTTTTTACCAAAAATATGTAGACGAATACGTATCGGTCTAAACTGAGGAAAAAATTTGTTTAAAAAAAAAATAAAAATTGGATATTTATTATAATAAAAAGTAAAAAATATTGCGTTTTTTCAAACTTGTCCCTCTTAATTTTTTTATAGCGCAAGAAATAAAAACTGCAGAGGTGATAAAATACCACCAAAATAAAGCTCTATTTGTGGGGAAAAAATGATAACATTTTTATTTGGGTACATCCTTGCATGACCGCGCAATTGTCATTCAAAATGCGACAGCGCTGAAAGCTGAAAAATGGCTTGGTCAGGAAGGAGGTATTCGTGCCTGGTAGGCAAGTCGTTAAATAGCTTTTTTCCTGCAAAAATGACACTTTTTGCAGGGACAGTTCTAAGCACAGGAAACGTGCCCCCCTTCACAGGCAACCTATAGACACCCCCCAGATGTGATACTGCAATGCTGTACTAACAGCACGCACACACAAATCCCCAGAAATAAAGCACATATTCTCAGCAGTCAGCAGCACACTGACACGCTGACACTGAAACACAATATGCAAGGCTGCCGCTGCGGCGGCCTCTTATACCGTGGGGCGTGTACTAAAGCCCCTGAGCTATAATTGGCTACAGGCATCCTGCCTGTAGCCAATTATGCCTCTCCTCGCTGCCGGCGCTGTGATTGGCCAAGAATGCGGGGTCACAGTGCATGCTTGGCCAATCATCAGCCAGCATTGCACTGTGACTGGCGCAATGCATTGCGGGCCGCTCGCATCACACGAATGTGATGCGAGCGACCCAAATAGTTCTGGGCTTGCCGAACGGGCAAACGCCCGATGTTCGATTCGAACATGGGTTTGAATCGAACACCGGGCCCATCCCTAGTTGGGACTAAATAAATTGTGCAAACTATGCTCCACTTACAAGACAGCTGTATAAACAGTCATCAATGTAAAAATTGGGGTCCGCCGCTGGTCGGCGTGCAGTCCACAGAGGGCGGAAGTTACGTCAATAGTTGCGAAACCTGAAGTACGTCAATGCGTTTCACCCCTCCTCCAGGCATCATCAAAGGACATCACTTCCGGTTTCCGGTTTTCCGGTTTTATATCCAAGGAGCGAGTGCCTCCTCTCACTTAAGCCAATGCAAACCAACCAATTCCATTCGGTGTGATGAACACCAACTTCCTCTGTGTAACATCACTTCCTGTTTCCATATAAATAATGCAGAAACTCTTGTAATAATACTCACATAATACATATGGAATGTGTTAATGTATTCTCTCTTGAGAATAGGAGATTAAGGGGGGATATGATCAACGTGTGCAAATACATAAGTAGTCCATATAGTAAAATTGGTGTTGCGTTATTCAGGTCATCACAGAGGACAAGGGGGCACTCTTTATGTCTGGAAGAAAAGAGATTTCATCTCCAAATACGGAAAGGCTTCTTCACAGTAAGAGCTGTGAAAATGTGGAATAGACTCCCTAAAGAGGTGGTTCTGGCTAGATCAGTAGATTGTTTTAAAAAAGGTCTGGATTCTTTCCTAGATACACATAATATAGCTGGATATTAATATTTATAGGTAAATTTGATCCAGGGAATATCCGATTGCCTCTTGGGAGATCAGGAAGGAATTTTTTTTTACTTGCTGGAGAAAATTGGATCATGCATTATTTTTTTTTTTTGCCTTCCTCTGGATTAACTGTGGGTATAAGATTGTATGTATATATATATATATATATATATATATATATATATATATATATATATATATATATATATATATATATATATAAATATATATTAGGGCTATTACTGATTAAAATTTTCGTGTTTGGTTAATCAATTTTTTTTTAAATCAATTAATCGACTAATTTTGATTAATTATAACGCACATACAGATCCAACTACTTTTAGCTGATCTCCTTGCATTGCAACTCTGCATTACTCAGTGGTAAATGTGGTATACACTATATACAATCACCCGACACTAGTTAGTTTCCACAATCCATGACTTAACTCACAGTTCACACAAATACGTTTTAAATTCAAACTGTAGCACTGATGTAAGTCATTTTTTTCCCACAGTAGCGTGACAATCCCTCCACCTCCGGTCTAACTAATCACTCTCCCCTTATGGCATGGACCCCTGTGCAAAGAGGTGGTCATGCAAGCGGGTATCAAAAGGGTTAACACGGACCATAAACTTCTCTCACGTCTCCTTAGATCTCAGCAAGGACGCCAGGTCATGGGTAGAAAAAAAAGATTTAAGTGCTCACCGCTTAAGTATAAGATTCAATTTTTGTGTTCAAACAAACTACTCACATAAAGATGATAAAAACACAGCATGTAAAGCCGACAATCGTGTTAGTTCCGTAGGACAGCAGCGGGTGACGTCATGCGTAGCTCCTCCCCCGTACGCGTTACGTTCAATCAGAACTTCAACATCACTGGACTCCTCCCCCCTTCCCTTCGTTAGCAGACAGAGGCACTTGGGGAAGGGGGAGGAGTCGTGACGTTGATGTCCGTGACGTCACTGGATCTCCGACGTAACTCCCTGAAGACCCGGAAGCTGGCGGAGAGGTGAGTATCTATCAAAACAATTTTGATCGATCAAAAAAATTAACGATTAATCGAGGAATTAATCTTTAATTTCCACAGCCCTAATATATATATATATATATATATATATATATATATATATATATATATATATATTTCCTTCTATTGGTGGAATTAGATGGACTTGTGTCTTTTTTGTGTCTTTTTTCAACCAGACTATGTAACTATGTAGGGGTATAAATATATATATACTGTATGATATGTATATATATATACTCGATTATAAGCCGACCCGAATATAAGCCGAGGCACCTAATTTTACCACAAAAAACTGGGAAAACGTATTGACTCGAGCCTAGGGTGGGAAATGCAGCAGCTACTGTAAGTGGAAAAGAGGGTCAACAATTCCCATTTGCAGCCTCACTGTGCCATCTTCATGTCCCACTGTGCCATCTCCATGCCTCACTGTGCTATCTGCATGCCTCACTGTGCCATCTCCATGCCTCACTGTGCTATCTGCATGCCTCACTGTGCCATATGCATGCCCCACTGTGCCATCTGCATGCCCCACTGTGCCATCTGCATGCCCCACTGTGCCATCTGCATGCCTCACTGTGCCATCTCCCTGTCTCACTGTGTCCATCTACAGCCTCATATATCCGATCTCCGAACTCCAGAACACCGGTGCTATGACATGCAGTCTAGTTAGTGGCTGTGCAGTGTAACAAAGCCCGCCTCCTCCTCGTCCTTGTCCATGACGGAACACTGATTCAGTTTCCCAGCAGTGAGTCAGCGTTCCGCCTATCACAAACAAGGACTAGGACAAGGTGGAGCTTTGTTACACTGCACGGCCACTGACCAGACTGCATGTTGCAGCGCCGGGAGATCAGGTGCATGAGGCTGCAGATGGGCACAGTGACTCGAGTATAAGCCGAGGGGGCTTTTTCAGCACAAAAAAATGTGCTGAAAAACTCGGCTTATACTCAAGTATATATGGTATATATATATTTTTATTTATATATATATATATATATATATATATATATATATAATCAGCCTGAATCACTTCTCAAAAGTTCTCCTAACACCAAGAGAAAAAAGGTGGAGGAGGAGGGATCTCCAGCTGATTAGCAGGGGGATGTGTCGCTTTCCATTAGCTCTCTGCCCCTTTTTTTTTGACAGTTTATAAATTCAGCATTTTGAACGGATGTAGAATACAGAAGACTGCATATAAACATGTACAACTTATGTTGGAGTGTTTGTTTCATCTCTGTGTATCATCTGAGGCCAGTCACGTCACTGGGTATATGTGAGGGTTTACAACCACTTTAAATCTCTTATAAACCTTCATTGTAATGTATTTCAAAAATGTCTTTCAATCTTTTTACATCTGCAACTTAAAAAATGCTGATCCTGCCATGAAGGTTCCTGTTTGTGCACTTCCTGTTATATATATATAGTGACAACTTTCTCCTACATTTCCGCTTTGTCACATGCATATCTGGTGGACACTGCAGACAGCCATGCTGACACACATTGTGAAGACATGATCCACTGTTGTTGCTGTCAGCAAGCTGGTCCAGAGTAAGGATGTGTAGTGGAGGTTGTAGTGATTGCATATTAAAATTAAGTGGTTGTAAAGAGGCTGGAAGTGATCATAAGCAATGTGATGCAAAAAAAGAGAATAAAAATGGTGCAATTTTTTTTATTTTTTTTGAAATACCAATTGATAATAATGCACAGTGCTTTAACAACCTAGTGCCAGCCAGTTGAATTTTGATACACTTTCAATTTGGAAAATATAGTACATTTTATTGCATATGTACCTTCTGGATGATTTAAAGTCTGTAATACACCAGATACAGTATTGCTGAGTCAATGGCTGCAAACAAAACATTTTTCATTAGAGTGACAAATAGTAGGCTTTTACTCACATTTACAAGTGTTCAGCAGAGCACAGAAAGCTGATGTTGCAGGCTTCTGTTAGATGGGAAGAAATGCTATATGAATTCATGCTGTGTTTCCATCTCAACTCCCCTTTGCTTTTACCCATGACTTTCAAGAATACATAAATTAGCTTACTGGCAGATGGTTTTCCCTTTCTTCTCTTTTTATTATTTCATGTTGCAGCTGAAATGGGAGTAATCAGTCCTTATTTATTGAGTTAAGAATTTAATAATAAATAATAACTAATAAAAAACATGCCCTCCCTTCCTGTCTTTCTGGCCTCCTAAAATGTGTGTGACTACAAATTAGGAAATGAAAATGCAAGCAGCATCCTATAACTTAGAAGGGACTCGTGGGGATAATAAATTAGAGTCCCTGTTTAAGATGCACCAAGAACTAACTTTACAATGGACCTGAAAGTATGATGTGTCAGTAACTTAAATGTTATTTGGAAGCTAAAATCAACTAGTTTAGGCGAAAAGGTAACTCCAGCAGAAACGCTTCAGAAGAAATGGTGTCTGTCAGATTGGAGAGAAAAACGCATAGTTCTTGTGCTTATGGTTGAGTATACTAATTGGTAACTGGGAAATAATCCAGTTGGAGAAGCTGGAAAACCATTTAGTTTAACCATATGACCTCCAAAATATTTACCCTCTTTCATGATCAGGCCATTTTTTTGCGATGCAACTGCGTTACTTCAACTGACAATTGCGCGGTCATGCAACACTGTACCCCAAATAAAATTTATGTAATTTTTTCCTCATAAATAGAGCGTTCTTTAAAATAAACAAAAAAAGAGTAACAATTTAGTAAAAAAAATATATTTATTTTCGTAGCATGGGTTGTCAGCACCCGAGGCAAGACAAGTAAGACTTCCACTCGTCCCTTCCACTCGTACAGTATTAAAACCCCTTATGGTACATTTTAGGATGTACAACTCTTTCTCTTTGTTCTCCTTTCTTTCCCTTTTATCTCTCTCTATCCTAATTTCTTGTTTTTTCCCCCCATCCCTCTCTCTCTTTTTCTTTGTTCCTCCCCCTCTTTTCCTCTCCCTTCCATGCATTCTCTATTTGTAATCCTTCTCTTACTTCTTGGTGTGGGTGGTGGGGGGAATGGGATGAGTGGCAGTGCTGGAGGGGAGTTGGGATGAGTGGCAGTGCTGGTGGGGGGTGGGATCAGTGACAGTGCTGGGTGAAGTTCCAATCAGCCAACTTAGGTGCTTTTGATCAAGGTCATCTACTGATCTGAGAACTGGAGTGGGGACTTTTAATGGCAACTATAATCACGGGTAGTGTTACTGTGTCTCCGGCTTCACTGTGTCTCCGACTTTGTGGTGTCTCGTAGCAGTGACACCTATGCCAAAATCAGGAGATAGGGTCTCCTCCAGCCCCACCCCCACTACACATTCCTCACCAGTCAGCTGACCTCTAGTCTCTGCCCCCCAGCCATGCCGTGAACTGAATGGGCGGCTGCGGGCTCCAGGAACAACAGCCCAGCTGAGCGGCCACAGGCTCCAGGGACAGCCCTGCTGGGTGGCTGCAAAAAGGCTGGGAGAGTGGTGCAGGCTTCAGGAACAGTCCAGGATTCGGTGACCCCCTGGCAAATCATCATTCGACCTCCAGGTTGAGAACCACTGCTCTAATTGGCTAAAACGTATGTAGGAGGATTTGTTTCATCTCTGTGTATCATCTCAGGCTGTTCACTTCACTGGGTATATGTGAGGGTTTACATCCACTTTAAGAGGGATGTATAATTAAGTTCTGCAGCACATACCTACTTTAACAGAACTAAAGACTGAAATTTTCTGTCTTACCTGTTTTTGTTATGGACATTTTTATTTCCAACACAAGTTTAGGTTTTTGCTCATATGTTTGCTGCATGTATACTTTCTGTTTCCGGTATCCACTGGTATCTAGTCTTGCAGCCAAACATGGAACTATAAGTAGTGAATTTAACAATGTACCTCCTTGGATGTGTTTTCTTTTTCTTCTGCATGTTTGAAAAAAAAAACCCTCATAATAAGTTATGTGGAGTTTCAAGGCTAGGCAGTGATAAGGGATGCTTTAAACTTTTTTATAACTAGTCCAGAACTTTTAGTAACCACTCCTTGTGCTCTATAAGGGTACAGTTGTGTGGTTCAGGTACACCACCACTTTTGTCAGGTTCATGATTCTCATGGTTCCTTCTATCAACTATTACAAAAAACATTGAGATCCATTTAGGCCTGAAGGCATCCTGTTGAACCCATAGACTTTCAGCAGCCTAATGAGTGCAGGCTTTTCTATGCTTTGAAATATGATGGTACCTGTTCTTTAGGTCTAGAACACTAAACCACCTATTTCTAGCAAGTAGTTCAGCAGTTTGCGAGTAATCTCAACAGATCTGCATACCTTGTCTTTCACCCTTACACATTTTATTTCCAAGCAGACTGAAAGGAGTTATTATATCGTAGAGAGTGGTGCTGCATTTTAAATAATATTTTTTTTGTCCTTTACATCTGCTTTTTTTTCTTTTTTTATTATTCCCTCACTGTAACCATATTTCTTTCAACTTTAATGGTGCTTCAGTTCCTCAATTTCCTTCAGGCACTTTACTGGCATGGCTTCTGGGACCAACTCTATCTCAGGAAGAAGATTAAGTTTAGCCTCATTTTTATTCTTTACATTCTCCTGCAAAATGTTCACCTTGGTTATCACGGAGGTACAGTTGCAACACTCTTATTGTGAACCATAACACTGGGTGCAGAGTGACTGGGGTCTTCTCCTTATTGGTCACAAAGAGGTTAAACAGACCTTTACCTTGTTTGTACTAGTTAGCACCATCAAATTATTTTGCACTATTCAGAACTTTCAGCAAGTGTCCCTGGCTTTCTCCAAGCCAGGCTTTGCCAGTAAATCAGATTCACGCCAAAAAATCATGTTTTAAACTTACTCTTTTAAAATCATGTCTCCCATTACTCAGTAGGATCCAATGAGAATTACACTTTTACAATCACAGGGGTTGTTATCTAAGAGTGCTGTGTGATGTCATTGTAAGAAAGCAGCAGTGCCAATCTGAGTATAGTGTTTAAAATACACCAACTTAACAGAAGGTAAAAAATTCACAAAGGTAAAGGGTGATCATGCACATAACCAGCGGTAAGCATCTCCTCATTACATCCATTCAAATTGCTGCAGTCTGTTTGGTCCTGTCATGGCCACGCTGGTGGATTTTAGGGTACCAAGACTGGTAGAAGGACACAGGCAGACAGCCAAGACCTCACAGAGACGTTATCAGATGGCCTCACGAAGGAGCACGCATGCTCCGAACATGCGTCACACCTCCTGCCTCCCTCATCTTGGCTGTCTGCCTACCAGTCTTGAAAGCCCTGAGATCGACCAGCAGGACCATGGCTGAGGTCCACACAGACTGCAGCAATTCAGACAGATGTAATGCAGAGAGGCTTACCGCTTGTTATGTATGTGATCACCCTTTACCTTATGAGTTTTTTTACCTTCTAATAAACTTGGTGTATTTTAAATACTACACTCAGATTGGCACTGCTGATTTCTTCCTATGTTTATCCACAGATTTGCTTCTTACTCTGACAGCTGACTGCCTATACACACAGTGTTCTTGGAACCCCACCACACCAGGACAAATCCCTGCATCTTATGGACTTTTGAACATATGGTCTTCATATTATCTTATCTTCATATTATTAGTAGTCACACACTTCTGATATCCCTCCCCCCTACTGTCATTTCTCTAAGCTGTGTGATGTCAGCAACCTAACAAGCAAATAGGTAATCTTTAGGTACTATACTAATAGGGAATAATAATTCTTGATGGTTCAGATTCGCTACCAATCCTGCATGTTCAACATTTAAGGACCCAGCAAATGAATGAAGTAATTTGCTGGACTGAATTCTGTTAGAAATTCTGTATAAAGCCCTACAGAACAGACAGCCAGTGCACAGTTCACACAGACGTTGCTGCTTAACTGCAGACGGGAAACAGGAACTTTATTATACAGAGAAAAGACATAGAGCATTACTATAGATGCAGCTACAAACTTATAAACACTGCCATTTACTGGCTGATGTAGTTGTTGCACAAAATACACAAACAATGTATTCCAACAATTTTCTTTGTTTACTGACCACAATGCAAAGCCTGACTTTTGAATCTAGAAAAGCTGGCTTAAAATTACCAACAAGGAGGTTTTGGATAGACCAGTCACCTCAATATAAAAGGGTGAGGATACTAAAGCCATATTAACATTGTGCTTTAACTAATATAGGGAGTGCTGCTGACAAACTGTGTATGGAAATATCTGTGTAGGGCTTGTAAGCACTAGCAAGACTGTTGAAGCAGCAGTAAACCCTTACTAATTGTCATGTAGCAAAATTCTGTGTATTTTGGAGAATCTGGGGTTGGGAGAAAAGGGTTTTAAATGTGTTCATGCTTTACTACATGTTTTTTTTTTTTTTTTTTAAATTCTTTATTTCTTTGCACGAATACATAACATAGCTCATTAGTAATTACATAAAACAACTTATTATATCCACTTTCAGAACAAAGCTTATTCTTTTAGAAAGCAAAACATGATGTATTCCTACCATTTTTTATAAACAAATAACAATATCAATTCCCCACAACATCCCTCTGCTCCAAGGCCCCGTCCCCTATATGGGGCCTATAAAATTAAGAACAAGAGAGAAGATAAAAAAAAATAAATAAATAAATAAATAAATAAATAAATAAATAAATAAATTAAAAAAAAAATAAAAAATATATAAAGCAAAACAAAAAAAAATATAAGCACAACAAAAAAAAAAAAAAAATTGATAAATAAAGAATAAAAAAAATTTATTATATATATTTATCATGAGTGCGTCGCACCCGCCATCAAAGATACGCGTCTCACATCATTACTAGGCAGTCTATTCCTCTAATTCCTCTCCAATCAACCTTTTCCCTTCATCTGATTGTAAGAATGACTCCCAAGGAGCCCAAATTTGTGATATACATTCCCTTTCCTCACTAGACATAGGGATCAATTTCTCCATAATCCCAATTCTTCTCACTTTGTTTAACCATCTAGCTTTACTACATGTTAATGCTGGTGATGTCTTGCATAAATATAAATAACAAAGAAATTTCCATGCTCAACTTTACCAACCAGCCTGCGACCAACCAAATTGACTTGTCGAGCAGTATGCGCCAGGGGTTTAGTTGCACACATTTGCAAATACACACACAAGCCACAGAGCCCCGGCAAGGCACCCCATTTTCTGTGGACCTAAATTCTAATTTATGTGAGTCTCCAACAATGGAAGCACATGCATTTAGATGGACAGCTGTAGGGCAGATAAACCAGAAGGGAGCCCACCCCTTCTTAAAGGCACAGGGGCAGACTGAACACCCAGCCCATAGCACCATGGCAGCAAAGGTGTCAGTGCGTTGCCTTGCCAATATAATTCATAGTACAAATAAGTGGTTACTGCCCCCACCTGTAACTGCAGCAAGGAGCATTGGAAAGGCAACGCATATAAAAATAACAAAGACATTTTCACGCTCAACTTTACCAACCAGCCTGCAACCATCCGAATATACCTTTCAAGCAGTATGCTTCAAAGACATGGATGTAGTTGTACACATTTGCAAATACACGCATAAGCCACCGAGCCCCAGAAAGGCACCCCATTTTCTGTGGTCTAAACTCTAATTTGTGTGAGTCTCCAACAATGGAAGCACATGCATTTAGATGGACAGGTGTAGGGCATGTGGTGATGTCTTGCAGCCTCTTTACAGCTTGTCCCTATCCACATACGCTACAGGAATAACAAGCTGCATGTGTTATTTCACAGGACATATAATGAGAGAAGTCCTTGTAAAACCAGATGGTAGTTTTCCACAAAACAGGGGTCCCTTTCAAGAGACAGAGGTCACCCTATTTGGGAAGTCTGTATACATCTGAGCCTAAGAGGGCACCAGATAAAAGTGTTTTTTTTTTCTTCTGCAAATGACCACATTAAAAAAAACTGCAGACATCCAATGTGTTTGAGGGTTCAGCATTCTCCCTTCCTCTGGGCTCTAAAATAAACTAGATATCAGTTGGACCCAGAGCTCCTTGAATAATCAATTCAAACCAGGGGATAATCTTTAAAAAAAAGTCCCGGCGTCAGTGGCAGAGCATACTGCTGCTGTATGATTCATATGCAATTATTCCCATATAACCCCAGCTTGTCAGAGTCTCTTCTCATGTCATAATTATCTGGGAGGAGATAGTAAAGTGTTAAAAGTGAAGGAAGAAGGGTAAGAGGAGTAGAATGAGTAGAATGTGGAGGACAGAAGTAAGGTGGCTGTTTTCAGAAATACTTTACCATGTATGATTTGGCTGTAATAGCTCCCCCCCCCCCCTTCACATATATATATTCACATTATCCAATAAGCTCTCTTTGTGCCATAATCATATAGGACATAGCCATGGGGAAGGAATAGGTCAGGGATCCTCAAACTATGGCCCTCCAGCTGTTGCGGAACTACACATCCCATGAGGCATTGTAAAACTCTGACATTCACAGACATGACTAGGCATGATGGGAATTGTAGTTCCTGAACAACTGGAGGGCCATAGTTTGAAGACCCATGGAATAGGTGAAAGAAGGAAGGGTAGGAGGAGTAGAATGAGGAGGAGGGGTAAGAGGAATAGTTGAAGGTGAAAGGTAAGGCCGAGCTCCCCTGGAAATCACCCACTATGACCCAGGCTAAAAACTTTGATCTAGAATAAATAGGGGAAGGGTTGCAGAACTTGGGCAAAGTGGAGCTCAGATCGCCAGATGGCAGCTAATGCCTGTTGCCTCTAATTTATATTTGGAGATTAAACCTGCCTTGTCTCTTTCTATTTGCTGCCTATTCAAGTGCTCTTGCATACTGTCCTGGTGTTAGCCAATTTCATTCAAACACATACCTGAATTCAATATTTTAAATATTTTGGGAATAATTGAGGGTACAAGGATGGCAGTGGGTTTGTGGAGCATAGAGGTTGTGAAGTGTTTTTGTTCATTGTATTTTGACATTTTATTAAACCTTAAGTAAGCTATGCTAATAAAAATTATATGCAAGTCTCACAAAATATTGGGGGCTGGAGTGTTGCCATTCCTTACATAGATGTGGTCTAACAGGGTATCAACCCAATATATACATACAATCTAGCCAAGTTTAGTGGGACTTTAAATACACCTCTGATGACCGCACTTAACAATAAAATCCAACATACAGTAGTAACTCGGTTCATGAACTTAATTCGTGAAACGACTCTGGTCGCGAACCGAGGAAAATTTTCCCATAGGGTTCAATGTAAATCAGGTTAATCACCTGTACCAATTTCATATATCATGCTGATCATGTATGAATTATTTGTATGTATTTGATCGCTTAATATTTATTCTGTTTGTCACAAATCATGTTCTCTAATCAATCATTCATTATTAAATCTATTATCATTATATATTGACTCTTTATGATTACATTTTGTATCATAAATGTTTCGTTGCTGTTGGTTTTATTATAATTATTAACATCTACTACGAAGTACACCTAGGGAATTGTTACACTCAACTCATTTATGTTTATTCTATATATCTGTTTATTCTATATATATTATACACACCAACATACCTCATGTAAAGTCCCAACCCCACTTCTTTTGTTCCCGGTATTCCCCACAGCTTCTGCCCGGGAGATCAGCGAATGCAGTGTCAGGATGGAGAGCAGGGGGAGCTGGTAAACAAATGTGCATTCCTGTGCAGGCAGTCCCATTCATGTCCATTGAGATGCAGCAGCTACAAGGACACAGCCACTACTCCCAACTTGACATCCGTGTGGGTGCATGTCCCTGAACTCACACTGTCTGCGTTTTGGTCCATGCACCTTCACTCACATGGATGCCAGATCTGTCCTTGCAGCTGCTGTGTCCCATTTGACATGAATAGGACTGCCTGCACAGGGATGCACAGAATACCTATGTATCCCTGTGCTGGTAAATATGGCCCTCCATGGGCGTACGCTTTAGCACACCCCGCTGAACGAGGCCTTAGTAGGAATTTAGCAAGAATTACATAAGTTATATTGTGTTTATGTGTGCAAATAAGGATTTTAGTGTGTTTTTTTTTGTGAAAATAGTGATTTGATAAACATTTGCGCAAAAATTTGTAGGGCCTTTCAAATCAGTAGGACCTTCCTTTTTTTCTACTGGTCATGTGCTTTCAGAAAATATATGGTTGGGGGGGGGGGGTCTTTCACAAATTCTGAATGCTGTACGGGAAAAATGAAAACCTGCAGATATTTACATTTTTGCGTACGTTCGATTTTCAACATTTTGCAAAAAGGCGCAAGGTAAAAATTACAAATATTTGTTATTTATTAACTCCATACAGGTTAAGCTTTTATATTTAGTTGCAATTTAGCAGGAATTTTGTAAAATGAGTTGTGTTTTTATCTGCTAATAATGGTTTTAGTGTATTTTTTGCAAATATATTGTTGTGATAAACATTTGCGCAAATACCGCAAGGCTTAAAAAATCAGTAGCACCTTCTTTTCATTCTAGAGATCATATGCTTTCAGAAAATATATGATTTTTGGGGGTCTTTCACAAATTCTGAAAGCTGTAAGCGAAAAATGAAAACCTTCAGATTTTTTGAGAAATTTGGATATTTACACTTTTGAGTCTGTTTGTTTTTCACTATTTCATAAAAAAGCGCAATTTAAAAGTTACAAATATTTGTTATAATGGTCTCATGTCAGCAAACATTATGCGGTGTACGTGGCAAATTCGAAAGCCATGAAACACCCTTAAAATCTATGGGACATTAACATGAAAAATCAAAAGTGCTCATTCTAAAGGCTTATGTGCAATTTATTGCCATAAAAAGTGTTTGGGGACCCGGGTCCTGCCCCAGGGGACATATATAAATTCCAAAAAAGTTTTAAAAAAGGCAGTTTTTTTGGGAGCAGTGATTTTAATAATGCTTAAAGTGAAACAATAAAAATGAAATAATCCTTTAAATATCGTGCTGGGGGGTGTCTATAGTATGTCTGTTTAGAACAATACCACAGCAAAATTACATTTCTAAAGGAAAGAAAAGTAATTTAAAACTGACCGTGGCTGTAATGAATTGTCAGGTCTCGGCAATATAGATAAAACTCATTGGAAAAAATCGGGATGGGTCCCCTCCCGTTCATCACCAGGCCCTTTGGGTCTGGTATGAATATTAAGGGGAACCCCAAACCAAAAAGGTCTGGTATGGATTTTAAGGGGAACCCTGCACCAAAATTAAAAAAATGGTGTAGGGGTGTGCCCCAAAATCCATACCAGACCCTAATTCGAGCACGCAACCTGACAGGCCAAAGGAAAAGAGGGGGGACAAGAGCACCCCCCTTCCTGAACTGTACCAGGCCACATGTCCTCAACATGGGAAGGGTGCATTGGAGTAGCCCCCCAAAGCACCTTGTCCCCATGTTGATGGGGACAAGGGCCTCATCCCCACAACCCTTGCCTGGAGGTTGTGGGGGTCTGCAGGTGGGGGGCTTATTGGAATCTGGAAGCCACCTTTAACAAGGGGACCCCCAGATCCTGGCACCCCCCCCCTATGTAAATTGGTAAAGGCCTACCATTTCACAAAAAAAGTGTCAAAAATATTAAAAAAGACAGGAGACACTTTGGGACAAGTCCTTTGTTAAAAACTAAAAACTAAAAATGTCCAACGATGTAAATCCATCTCACGCCGCCCAACGTGCCGAAAAAAGAAAAAAAGCCACAACAGCTCCGCCTCCATGGGAGGCTCCCGTGAAGTGCTTTGTCTCGTGACAGCTGTTATATAGCTGAGGGCGGGTCCACCCGGTCACGTAAACTGTTGACCCTGGCCCCCTCTTACGCCACGTGACTTTAGAGGAAAGCAGGGTCACCCGTTTAATATTCATACCAGACCCAAAGGGCCTGGTAATGGACTGGGGGGGACCCATGCCATTTTTTTCCAATGAGTTTTATCTATATTGCCGAGACCCGACAATTCATTACAGCCGCAATCAGTTTTAAATGACTTTTTTCCTTTAGAAATGTCATTTTGCTGTGGTACTGTTCTAAACACGGGACAACTGCCCCACTTTACAGGCATACTATAGACACTCCCCAGGCATGATATTTAAAGGAATATTTCATTTTTATTGTTTCACTTTAAGCATTATTAAAATCACTGCTCCTAAAAAAAACTGCAGTTTTCAAAACATTTTTTTTGCATTAATACATGTCCCCTGGGGCAGGACCCAGGTCCCCAAACACTTTTTATGAAAATAACTTGCATATAAGCCTTTAAAATTAGCACTTTTGATTTTTCATGTTCGTGTCCCATAGATTTTAACGGTGTTTGCCTGTTCGTCCAAATTTTCTGCCTGTTTGCATGTCCTGGTGCGAACCGAACCAGGGGTGTTCGGCTCATCCTTACGCAGGACCTAGGTGTGCTCCTCTACCTGGCTGGTCTAAAGAGCTGGCCAGTCCGTTCATGTGTGTGGATTGGGGTGCTGACCGCAGGGTGGATCTCCAAGACAGCCTATGCCTTTCTGCTGCTTCTTCTGATTCTCAGCTTCCAGCTTAGGCTGTGGCGGTGATAATCCCAGATTGGCCGAGGGGCCTTGGTACCCTCTGCTTATTATTATTATGAGTGTCAAGGATTGATTCTCTTTGCCTGTAAGATCAGATCTTCTCCAAAGTCCCATTAATCCAGCATCCTACAGGCTCAGGCTGATGGCCTGGGTCTGGAGAGGCAGAGGCTAGTGGATTTTGAATGCTCTGTGAAGATTGTGAATAATCTTACTAAAACAAGAAAGGACATCGCTAACCGTGCCTATAGTAGAATATGGCATAAATTAGGATTAATGTTATGGTAAGCTCTAGTTAGCATGTTTTTGCACAAAAACAGGTATTGGCAAGTTTAAAAGAGCCACATTTCAATTATGTGTAGGAAGTTCTTTATAGAACACTCCAGTCATTTCCCATCTACTGGCCTACCCTTTTTTTGTTCCCAGAGCAGCTCTAGTTAAAGGGCAATGCAACAGTGCTTAGAATGTTAATGCCAGAAACAGCAAGGGAAACTCATGTGCAATACAAAACAAAATCTGTGTAATAGGTTTACATAATGTCAAGTAAAAGATTACAGTTTAGAATAAATTAAATCGTGTTATGGCCACTGTTGCCCAGATTTCCTCTATATAAACATTTGTAATACATTTTGTTTTGTTGTGGATTAACCGATTCAACAGAGAACAGCTTCTACTTGTGGCATCTATATACCGTTCAAATCATGCTTAAATTTTACATTTAAATGTACCAATTTTTAAATGTTATGGCTGCATTCATTTTCTTTTTTAGGTGTTCTTTCTTCTATTAATGTCTGGTGATCTGTACCAGTTACTGGGATGAGACAAACAATTTAACAATTGATATGGATGTTTATAATAACCAGCTTTTATTTATGTCCAAAAAAAAAAAAAAGTTTGCTGTAACTGATTATAAAGTATTAGCTGCTGTTTGGCTTCAATCTGTTCACGTATCCAAATCCGCTAGTAGATCTAACACTCCAGTCCCCCCAGACTGACAATGCTGCTGTCCAAAGGGGCCCCCCTGTTCTGCTTCATCTAGAGTGGGGTGTGTTACTGGCCAGATCACCGGGTGAAAACAGACAGAAAATCCTAAGAAAAGAAAACTGATGCAGCCACCACATCTGCTAAGCTGCAATATATTACATTTTTGGTTTTAATGTTAATACTGCTTTAATACTATTTATCATTTTGCTGCAGCAGCAGTGCCATTACACCAATCTATTCCAAGGCAATACAAATATCTAATTATAACCACTGCTCTAGTGAAGTCCTGTTATATTTATATAACTGGCAAAGACATTTAGGGTACTTGCCTTGGGGTGTTTGTACAGCTTGTTTTTGAAAGTAACTGTTTCATGTAGGGGGGTCTCCAAATTACTTCAGGGCTAAGCTGTATAAGTGACTGTTTATTCTTGCTACTGAGAGATTCAACCACTTGCTTGCATGCATTTCCTTATTCTAGAGCTACACAGGGACATTTCAGTTGCTCATTCGTGTTATTAAAATCTCTATGATCAAAGCATATGCTAAGGCAAAAAATATGAAGTATATTCCTGCAATGCATGCACATTTCCAGATGTCTCATTGCTTAACCCTCCTGGTGGTATTCCTGAGTGCGGCTCGGGGTTAAATTTCAGTACCATTAGCGGTAACCCCGAACCACACTTGCATTGCAAAATCCTGGTACAGCGTACTTACCTTGTCACCAGGATCCTACGATGTCCCACCCCCGTTGTGTCCTCCGCCCGATCATCCGCACGATGCTCTGTGTTCCGGGCTCCATTCCCTGCGAGTGTTGCAACGCACGGGGGAAAAGAGCCCAGCGCCAAATTCAAAAAGTACAAAAAATCTGTATCAAATCATTTCACATCCCCTTTGTCCCTAGTGCTTAGTCCAGTGCCTTGCCTGCGGTTTTATATTATATATACTGTTATTTCTGCCTGGAAACTTGAGATTGTCCATGGTAACCAAAAAGTGTCCCTTTACATGAAAAGTGGTTTTAGACCAGCTAGAAAACAGCGATAGTAAATTAGAGTAGAATTGAGCTCATCGCTCAGAATTGAGCGATAGTGATTCGTGGGCAAATTAATTTTATTATTATATTATCATTTTTTATACATATTTATAGTTAGTTATTATATTAAAATGTATGATTTTGTGTTTCAAACTTTATCATACGTGGGATGTCTACTAGAATCTTGTTTGGACAGATTTAAGTGTGTTATTACTAAGAATTACAGGCCTACAATATAAAATGCCAAATTTCTATGCAAAACAACGAGATTCAAAAATCTGACATAATCAGACTACCAGGGAGGCTACAAGAGTAAAAGTACAGGAATGATCTGCCAGAAATGCACATAGAGCTTTAGTCCTGTTGTGGGATGATAATACACAACTTTTTTATGGACCGAGTGGTGATGGCACCCCAGTGTCTTTTGCTAAACTACTGAACCACTCTTATTCTCAGATCTCTTCAACATAAAGGCTAATCATTTTGTAGTCTGAAATAAAAAAAAATAGGAATATTATTTTGGCCATTTTTTTTTTTTTTTTTTTTTTTAAATTTTTTATTTAAAGATGAGACACAGATACAAACATAAACATAAAGGAGACTTCGCGTTACATTTAGGCTGTGACAAACGCGTCAGATAAAATAACCAAAACAAAACAATTGCCTGTTAATGAGGGTCGCTATTCAGTCTAATCACTATTACTTGCTGAAGTCTAATATAGGGTAAACATAAACATCAGTGCCCATCACTTTTTACTTCTTTTTATATTGAAAGATAGTGGAGGAGAAGAAAAAGACAGAGAAAAATAGGGGGGGGGGGGGGGGGGGAGAGAAAAAAAAAAAAAAAAAAAAAAAAAAAAAATTGTATACATACTCACACACGAAAACATACAGGGAGGAAAGGGAAGGGGTGGAGGGGGGGGGGGGCCTTGCCCCCCGGGAGCCAGGTTTGGTAATGATGGGATGTCTATAGTGATCCTAGACAGAGGATCCTGCCGTGTATTGGAGGAACTCATCAGAGAAGCGAAAGAGGTTCCAGTGAAACCATCTGGAGCTATGTTCCTCCGACTTGTCTCGCAGCGCCGAAGTCAGATCCTCCATCTGCTCAATGTCCTTCACTCTTGCGAACCACTGGGCTACCGTTGGAGCAGATTGTTGCTTCCAAAGAGGTGGGATGCTGGCCCGGGCCGCATTAAGGAGGTGCTTGAGGAGGGATTTGTGGTAACGTTTCCTTGAAAGAGGCGTAAGGTTAAGGAGGACCGCAGCTGGGTTATCCTGGAGGGAGATGTCTGTGAGTTTCTGTACGATCTTAAGGACTGCCTGCCAAAAAGTTTGGAGTACAGGGCAGTCCCAAAAAATGTGTAATAGAGTGCCTGGGTGTGAATTGCAACGCCAGCAGCGGTCTGTTTGCAGAGGGAATATTTTAGCCAGTACCGAAGGAGTTCTGTACCAGCGCGTCACTATTTTATATGCGGTCTCTTGATATTTGCTGCATAGTGAAGATTTCTGCGCAAAGAACAATATGCGTTCTTTTTGTGGTTCTGTGAAGGTGACTTGCAAATCTCTCTCCCATTTTGCTAAAAATGGTGGGTCTTCAGTGGCGTGGAAGTCTAGCAGGAATTTGTAGGAGGTCGACAAGGTCCTCCGGATCGGTCCCTCGCCCATGCACAGTTCCTCAAAGGAGTGGAGTTTTCTGGCAAAGTGTGTTGGTTTGGGCAATGAGCCAAGAAAGTGAGATAACTGGTTGATCCTCCAGTGGTCTAATTGGAGTGGAGCCTGGCCCGAGAGCAAGCTCTCTGTAGTTAACCAACCTGAGGGACACAGGAGCGAAGAGGCTCTCATGAGTCCCTGTGGGGCTTGCGATCGGAAGGACGGGTCTGATAGGCCAGGTAGAAAATCCGGGTGGCCAATAAGTGGCGTCAGTGGGGATGGAAAGTTTTTTAAAGAGGCTAAGCGAAAAAACCTTTTCAACTCCACAAGAGTTGGTCCAATCAGGGGGTGAGTGGTCAGGTGGGTGGCATGAGTCGTCCCCGCCCAGGGTAGACCCGCTAGTGGGGCTCTGGCCGCCTCCTGTTCAAGTGACACCCAGAGCTTCAAATCACTGTGACGGCACCAGTCCACGACTCTGGTCATATGTGCCGCAGTATAGTATAGAGCTGGATCTGGAAAACCGAGGCCTCCTCTTATCTTTGATCGCAAAAGGAGTGCTCTGCCAAGACGTGGGTGTTTTCCACGCCAGATGAATTTGATAAAAATTGAACGGACGGCGTGGAAGAATGTCTGAGGTATCTTGACGGGCAGAGCCTGCAATAAATACAAAAGTCTGGGCATTGCGTTCATCTTAAGTATATTGCAACGGCCAAACCAGGAAAGGGCCAGAGAGTTCCACCTCTCAAGATCGGCAGTGAGCGTAGATAGAAGGGGCTGAAAGTTCAGGGTGACGATGTCTTGTAATTTGGCAGGGATTTTCGTTCCCAGGTATTGTATTGAGCGTGTAGCCCATTTGAATGGGAAAAAGGGGCGCAAGTTAGAAATGGTAGAGTCTGACAGGGATACACTTAAGGCCTCCGATTTCTGTAGATTAACCTTAAAATTAGACAGGGAACCATATTGCTTCAGCTCCTGTAACAGGGAGGGAAGAGAGGTGAGGGGTTCTGTGATGTAGAATAAAAGGTCATCAGCATATGCTGCAACTTTGTGTTGGTAATGACCCGATTGAATGCCTCTTATGGACTGATTACCTCTGATATGCTGTAGAAAGGGTTCCAGGGAGAGAACGAACAGTATCGGAGACAGAGGACATCCCTGTCTGGTGCCGTTCGCGATAAAGAAAGGGCTGGAGTCGCAACCGTTTACGCGTACAGTGGCTGTGGGGTTATCATAAATGGCTGCAATCCACGACAGGATGGGGTCTGGCACACCTACAAATTTCAGTGTCTCCCTTAGAAAAGACCAATCCACCCTGTCAAAAGCCTTTTCGGCATCCGTGGAGAGGAGCAGCAAGGGTATTCGGGAACGCTTTGCCTTGTCTATAATGTTCAATGTCCTGGTGGTGTTGTCCCTGGCCTCTCTAGTTTGGATGAAACCTACTTGATCTATTCCAACTAGACGTGGTAATAGAGCATTCATCCTAGAGGCAAGGATTTTTGTGAATAGTTTCATGTCACAATTCAGAAGTGAAATGGGCCTATAGCTGGCGCATAGTAGGGGGTCCTTGCCCGGCTTAGGGATCACGGATATTGAGGCACGCAGCATGTCTGCAGGGAGATTGTGTCCGTTGGTCGCAGCGTTAAAGGCTGCTAAGAAAGATGGGGCCAGTGTGTCCTGGAACAATTTGTAATAGGGGAGGGTAAAACCATCCGGTCCGGGGGCTTTACCGGGCTGTGTGTCAGCTATTGCGGCTGCTAATTCCTCTTTGTTAATAGGTTTGGACAGGGCCGCACGCTCCTCTGTCGTCAGCATAGGAAGGTCAACTTCTTGGAGGTAATTACGAATATCCAGAACCTTTTGGGGTAACATCTGTGGGGTGGAAATTGGATCCAAATTATACAATTTGGAGTAAAAAGCACGGAAGGTATCTGCAAGTTCTGGGGAGGAGTGAACCCTGGAGCCTGATGGCGAGAGGAGTGCGGGTATATATGTTCGAGAGCGCTTTGCGCGTAGGGCGTTGGCCAGTAATCGACCACATTTGTCACCGTACTCGTAAAAAGAACGGCGGGCCTTCAGTAATACATGCTTTGCCTCGTATAAGGAGTGGTCTCGTATCGCTTCCCGAAGACGGAGCAGTTCCGTTTCGGTGACATTGTTTGGCCGGTTCTTATGTTGGCGTTCCAAAGTGTGGAGTTGCGTTAAAAGGTCAGATAAGGTTTTGGCACGACGTTGTTTGGCCGCATGACCGTGTTTAATTAGAATGCCTCTGATGAAGCACTTATGCGCTGACCACACAGTGGCTGGGTTGTCTACCGAGTCTATATTGACTGAAAGATAGGACTTAAGTTCCCTGAGGACGTCTGCTGCAATATCTTGGTCTTTTAGGAGCGCCTCGTTGAGTCGCCACGTGGTTGTTCTGGGGGACGCTTGCGTAATAGCCAGCTCCAACAGAATCGGGGCATGGTCGGACAGTGCTATATGACCTATATCCGCCTTGGTAACAATAGGGATGGCTGAGTGTTTTAGGAAGAAAAGGTCGATTCTGGAGTATGACCCATGAACGGTAGAATAGAAGGTATAGTCCCGCTCTTGTGGGTGGACTATTCTCCAGATATCAACTAGTTGGTGCGAGTGTAAAAGATCTTTTAGGCGTAGTCGGGTTCCCCTAGGGAGCGACGACAGGTTCGAGGAGGAGTCCTTATGAGGGTCTAGTGTTAGGTTGAAATCCCCTCCCAAAACCAGAGTTCCCTCAAGGAATGAGTCGAGGGTGGATAGGAAAGCCTCGAAAGTGGGGAGCGGGTTGGAATTCGGGAGGTAGATGTTCGCAAGAGTGAAGGTCTGAGAGCAAATTTTACCCTTTATGAGCAGGAATCTGCCCTCTTGGTCATGATACTCGTCGAGGAATTGCCAGTGGAGGGACTTCGAAATAAGTATACTAGTCCCTTTTGATTTAGAGGATGATGACGGGCTATGGTATGCCGTCGAAAAATGTTTGTTTGTCAGCTTAGGAACCTTGTCTGCCCTAAAGTGAGTCTCTTGGAGAAATGCAATATGGGCTCTTTGTCTCCAGAGCTCGGCAAGGCAACTGGTGCGTTTCTCTGGGGAATTCAGCCCCTTTACATTCCAAGAAAGGATCCTGACCGTCATGTTGCCTGAGACTATGTCAACCTGTGTCGGATCCCGGGGTACAAGGGAAGGGGGGGGGGGGGGGGAGGGGAGGGGGAGAGCGGAAGGAAGAGAGAGAAAAAAAAAAAAAAAAAAAAAGGTGGGGGGGGGGGGAGGAAGAGGGGGGGGGGGAAGAAGATGCAAGAGGAAGAAGATGTAGGATAAGAAGAGAAATAGAGATCAAAAAAAAAAAAAAAGTGAACTCCGCAGAGAAAAACTACTGCCACCAGGGCAGAGTGTGCCTAGTGGGAGGAGTGGTAAGGCACAGCTAAGTTCCGGGCCCCGGCCACGTGGACCCCCATAGCCTATGTGGTCTTGCCGTTAAGGCACTCCTGTTAATACCCGGCTGAGGAAGAGAAAAAAAAAATACTCTTATATAAAAAAAAAAAAAAAAAAAAAAAACAGTAACCAAGTTGTAGAACCTGTAAATATAAAGGTAGCAGTTAGGTGAGCATGTACAACCTAACATTTGCACACAGAAAGTCAGAAATGCCCTCGCTGGTACATACAAAACCCTAGGCAATTACATATCTGTGAGTGCATCATCGTAAGGGGTAGTATAACCATTACATTGAGACTCTATGGTAAGAGCTATGTTGAGTGACCACAATACCACCAACCGGCAGCCGCAGCCTCCTCGTTGGTCTTATACTCTAAGTCTGTGTGCGGTCATTGTGGAAGAAAAAAAAAAAAATTATAATAAAACACACAAAACACAAAAAAAAAAATATATAAAAAAAAAAAATATAAAAAAAAAAAAAAAAAAAAAAAAAAGAAACCAGGTTAGAGATATGCCCTCGGTTATGTGGGGTCAATGGAGCCTTTGTTCACCATTGGACCATAGTGGGCTGAGTAGTACACTGGAAGTCCTTCAGTATGCAGACCTTGCATACATTGTTTTGGGCATTATTCCCGTAAGTGGCGATAAAAGAGTTATGCTCAAACTCCAACTTGGGAAACAAGAAAAAAGGAATACTGAACTGTATACGTGTTTGGTATTTGGGTATGTAGAATCATCACGCCACTTCTTCATTATTCAGTGGTTGTGGGCGGGAGTTCCTTCCTCGTCTAGCTTGAGAGTGATTCCCCCGACCGCGTCGGCTGTAGTGGGCCCTTTGTGGTCTACCCGAGGGAGCTTGACGCGACGGATCTTTAGCGATAACAGTCAGCAGCCAGTTGGGTACTGGTATCGGATCCATGTCGGCAAAGGAGAACAGGTCTGAAAGCTCTGAAGGATGCCGCAAAGAAAAGGTATCTGGGCCTTTGCGGACTATAAGGTGGAACGGGTGACCCCACTTGTATGTGAGACCCTTCTCTCCAAGACCATCTAGTAGAGGCTTCAGCGATCGTCTCATGAGGAGGGTCTTCCTGGAAACATCTGGTAGGAGGTGGACAGCTGCGCCATCAAATTCCAGGACTCCCACCCGCCAGGCCTGCTGTAATATAGCTTCCTTGAGGGTGAAGGAGTGTAAACAGCATAGGACGTCCCTTGGTCTGTCGGATGGCTCTGATCGTGGGCCCAAAGTTCTATGTACTCTGTCGATGGTAATCTCAGAATCTGGTGGGCGGTCCAGGTAACGGTTAAAAACATTAACCACTGTCGCACGTAAATCTGAATTTGGCACACTTTCGGGCAATCCCCTCAGCCTGATATTCTGCCTGCGGCTGCGATTCTCCAGGTCGTCTTGGAGAAGGTGCAGCTGAATGATCTGGTCAGTCAGTTCAGATTGAGAAGTCTGCAGGGCTTGCACAGATTGGGACTGTATAACCTGTTCCTGCTCTACGACATTAATGCGGGAGTCCAGGACAGCTGTGTCCTGCCTGATAGATTGTATCTCGCTCTTCATGGCTGTCTCCATTCTCTGAACAATTGATTCCAAGTCAGATCTAGTGGGTAATTTCTGCAGGAAATCCCACAGTCTTTGTTCAGAGGATGCATGGAGAGGGATACCCTGTGATTGCTGTGTGCAGTAAAGAGTACTCACTGTGCTCAGATGTGTGGGAAGCTGCCTCTGTTCCTCCATTCCTCCTGGGCTGTAGTACAGAGCGCTGGGTGGGATGGGAGCTGAGGGTGACGCTGGAAGCAGGCTGCCATCTCTGTCAGGTGATGCTGCCAGTGATCTGGGAAGGCAGGGTGAGAGGTCGCTGGGTGGTGAGAAGGGCGGCATTGTGTGATCATCCGCTGTCTGAAGAGGTGGTTCAGCTATGCTGTGAACCTCCGGAGCGTCCTGAGCTGCAGGGCGGGCCGGCGCCATCTTGGCGGCTGCTGGTGTGGAGGCCGCCGGCTGCAGAGAGCGGAGGTAACGGTCCATAGCGGTCCCTGGAGCGGGCGAACGGCGCTTGGGGTCCCCCGGGGGTCTGGGGAGGCGGGTGGATGCCGGTTAGATGCCGGTAATGTGGGGTAAATTGCCGCTTGGGATTTACTGGCCGGGAGCCCTGGAGAGATGCCGCTTGGGATTCACTGGCCGGGAGCCCTGGAGAGATGCGTCCTCACGCTGCCATGCCTAGGCCACGCCCAAAAATATAAGCAAATAAAATAAGTTAATTGTTAAGGTTTATGTATACTTCAGTTGCTATAGGTAGTAATTGATCACTAAACAATGAATATAATTGGCTCCTTATGACGTAAGCTACACACGTAGCATGAAGTAGCACATATTATGTTTCAAACTTGCACAATCATACAATGCTTCAATAAGGTGCTTTTGATCTCTTCAAGATAATAACCTCATAATTCCTTACATTCACATTCATACCTGACTTCAACTTATTTAGTTCTTTCATCTTTTTATATAGATTTAAATGCATTGTTTACCTCCTTTTGGCCTTTGATATTTCACTAGGAAATGATCACATCATATCTGTTTTTTGAGATAAAAAAAAGTTCCAACAAAGTTTGCTTCACTTTTCTTTACAAAACATTTGCAGCCCACACACTAACTTTTGCTTTCTTTTCATAGTCATTTGTGAAAGATTATATGATCTCTATTACAAGACTGCTGCTGGGACTGGACACCACGCCGGGGTCTGGATTTCTTTGTTCTGTAAGTTCAAAATTACAT
>CM053032.1:147327267-147661702 GCA_028564925.1 Lithobates sylvaticus | reverse complement strand
TCTAGTGTGTTAGTGGCATCACACAGAGCTCCTCTATTTTCTTTGCAGAAGCACCCATAGGACTTCTAGTGTGTTAGTGGCATCACACAGAGCTCCTATATTTTCTTCTCAGCAGCACCCACAGGACTTCTAGTGTGTTAGTGGCATCACACAGAGCTCCTCTATTTTCTTTGCAGAAGCACCCACAGGACTTCTAGTGTGTTAGTGGCATCACACAGAGCTCCTCTATTTTCTTTGCAGAAGCACCCATAGGACTTCTAGTGTGTTAGTGGCATCACACAGAGCTCCTATATTTTCTTCTCAGCAGCACCCACAGGGACTTCTAGTGTGTTAGTGGCATCACACAGAGCTCCTATATATTCTTCTCAGCAGCACCCACAGGACTACCGACTACAATGGCTGGAAGACCGCCAAGGGGAGGCAGAGCGTGCAGAGCCAAGAACACAGGGCAGGCAGGCTCTGTTTCTAGTGGACGTGGCCGTGGACGTGGACGTGGTCGTGCATCGTCATCAGCACGTGGCCATGGGACACGCGCGTCTTTGTTTTCGGCAGCTGGACATGTGGAGCCGCATCATGCTGAAGGCTTGGTAGAATGGATGACCAAGCCCTCCTCATCCTCCTCATCCTCTCTCACCCAGGCTCAGGGTACTGGCAGAGCATCATCAGCCACCCCTTCCCTAGACCCACCATGTCCTCCTGAGGAGTCCCCCGAACTCTTTGAGCACAGTGTTGGGTACATGCTCCAGGAGGATGCCCAACGATTCGAAGGCTCGGATGATGATACCCAGCTTGAGGAATCTGGCAGTACTGTTCCACCAGCTGCAGCTTACTGCCAGGTTTGCTCTAGTGGTGAAGAGGGAGGGGATGATGAGGTCACTGACTCCACGTGGGTGCCTGAAGGGAGAGAGGATGAGGAGGAGGACGAGGAGGAGGAGGATGCGGCGTCACATGTCCAACGAGGCAGGGTGCCCCCTGGAGGCCAGGTAGAGGCCAGCACAGCAACTGTACAACACCGCAGAGCTCCGCCTGTGCAGGGCGCTGCCTCTGCACGTTATCAGAAAAGTTCTTTGGTGTGGGCCTTTTTTGAGACGAGTGCAGCAGATCGCACCACTGCTATTTGCAATATTTGTCTCAAGCGTATCTCGCGTGGCCAAAACATCAGCCGCTTGGGCACCACAAGCATGACCAGACATATGGCGACCTGCCATGCAGCTCGTTGGCAGGCACACATAAAAGACCCACACCAAAGAACTAAGCGGACCTCTCCTTGCTCCTCCTCAGCTGGGATCTCCATCCCCACTACACCTTCAGTCCTCTCTGAAAGCTGCTCTGAGAGG
This sequence comes from Lithobates sylvaticus, assembly GCA_028564925.1. NCBI lineage: Eukaryota > Metazoa > Chordata > Amphibia > Anura > Ranidae > Lithobates > Lithobates sylvaticus. Next base: position 147,660,365 of record CM053032.1, on the reverse strand, counting down.
ACTGAAGGTGTAGAATTAGGTGTGTCACAACCAAGTACTTGCAGTACACCGACGTCCGATTGCAGCAGGCAAATTTCCCTGCCCCAGCTGCTGGACCGTAGAAAGAAGTACACTCCCAGCCATCCACATGCCCAGCGGTTGAATGCTAGCCTGGCTAAATTGCTAGCACTTCAACTGCTGCCTTTTCAGTTGGTAGACTCGGCCCCCTTCCGTGAGTTTGTTCAATGTGCGGTTCCTCAGTGGCAGGTTCCCAAACGCCACTTTTTCTCACGGAAGGCGATTCCGTCTCTCTACCGGCATGTGGAGGGCAATGTCCATGCCTCGCTGGACAGGGCGGTCAGCCGTAAGGTGCATATTACCGCTGACTCATGGTCCAGCAGGCATGGACAGGGACGGTACCTTTCTTTCACGGCCCATTGGGTCACTCTATTGGCAGCTGGGAGGCATGCAGGACAAGGTGCAGTAGTGTTGGAGGTTGTTCCGCCACCACGCCTCCAAAACGCTACTACTGCTACTGGTTGTGACACACCTCTCTCCTCCACCCCCTCCTCTTCTTCTTCCTCCAGTGCTCTGTCCTTGGAACCAGTGGTGCTCCGTAGGCGTACAAGGGGCTACGCAAGTACGCAGGCAAAAAGATGCCATGCCGTGCTTGCGCTGGTGTGTTTGGGGGGACAGGAGCCACACTGGGCCAGAGGTTCTGGCAGCTCTGCAGGGGCAGGCCGAGAGGTGGTTGACGCCACGTCAGCTTAAGCCAGGAATGGTCGTTTCTGACAATGGCACCAACCTCCTCTCCGCCCTGCGACAGGGGCAGCTCACCCATGTGCCCTGCATGGCTCACATCCTCAACCTGGTGGTGCAGCGGTTCTTGGGCAGGTTCCCAGGCTTACAGGATGTCCTGAGGCAGGCCAGGAAAGTCTGTGTGCATTTCCGCCGATCTTATAATGCCAGTGCTCGGCTGACTGAGCTGCAAAAGGAGCTGAACCTGCCCAAGAACCGCCTAATATGTGACATGCCCACCAGGTGGAACTCAACGTTGGCCATGCTGCAGCGACTGCACACGCAGCAGAGGGCCATCAATGAGTACCTTTGCGACTATGGCACCAGGACAGGGTCAGGGGAGCTTGGTTTTTTTTCCCCACGTCAGTGGAGCATGATCAGGGATGCATGCACTGTCCTCTCACCATTTGAGGAGGCCACGAGGATGGTGAGCAGTGACAGTGCATGCATCAGTGACACTGTCCCTCTTGTCCACCTGTTGGAGCATACGCTGCGTGGGATAATGGACAGGGCACTTGAGGCAGAACAGAGGCAGGAAGAGGAGGACTTCCTTGCCTCTCAAGGCCCCCTTTATCCGGACAGTGTTCCTCCTGTCCCACCCATCACACAGGAAGAGGATGAGGAGGAGGAGGAGGAGGAGGAGGATTGTGTGAGCATTTAGGTGGAGCCTGGCACTCAGCATCAGCAGCAGCAGTCTTTTAGGGATGATGTACAGTCCCAACAAACCAGTGGACTTGTACGTGGCTGGGAGGAGGTGGCTGGCGATCATGTCATCCTCAGTGACCCAGAAGACTCCGGACCGAATGCCTCAGCTAACCTACGCTGCATGGCCTCCCTGATCCTGCAAAGCCTGCGGAAGGATCCTCGTGTTCTCCGGATCAAGGAGAGGGACCATTACTGGCTGGCCACTCTCCTTGATCCGCGGTACAAGGGTAAGGTTGCGGACCTTATCTTGCCGTCGCAGAGGGAGCAGAGGATGAGACATCTCAGGGAGGCCTTGCAGAAAGGTCTGTGCAACGCGTTCCCAGAAACTGGGAGGCTACAAACTCCTGGTCCTGGGCGACGAGTAGCTGAGGCTTCGGTCAGTAGCAGAAGGAGCGGTGGGGAAGGTGGACGTCTGACCGATGCGTTCAGACAATTTTTTAGTCCGCAGCCCCAAGGTATGATCGGTTCCAGCAACCATCGCCAGCGTCTGATATACATGGTGCAGGAATACCTTGGGGCAAGTTCAGACTTGGACACCTTTCCCACCGAAAATCCTCTGGCTTACTGGGTCCTGAGGATGGATCACTGGCCAGAGCTTGCACAGTATGCAATTGAGCTACTGGCCTGTCCTGCCTCCAGCGTTCTTTCTGAACGCACATTCAGTGCTGCTGGAGGATTTGTCACCGATCATAGGGTGCGCCTGTCCACCGCCTCGGTTGATCGACTGACCTTCATCAAAATGAATCAGTCTTGGATCACCACCAGCTACCAGGCACCTGAGGCGGATATAACCGAATAATTTTTAATATCACATCCCTTCAAGACTGCCTATGCTGATGCTGAGTGACTGTCCTCTTATGTTCACTGACTATCCTCTTCCTCCTCCTCAACGATCCATGCCACCACACCAGTGCCTAAGGCACAATTTTTCAGCCCCTGTTTAACAGGGGCGTGTACATACAATTTTTATAAAAAAATGCTTCGCAACACGTGTGACTGCTGTGCTCCAAGTACAGTATCTGTGAGGGGTTGCAGTGTTGTGGCACCAGCACCAGTGCCTAAGGCACAATTTTTCAGCCCCTGTTTAACAGGGGCGGGTAATTACAATTTTTAAAAAAAATGCTTTGCAACACGTGTGACTGCTGTGCTCCAAGTACAGTATCTGTGAGGGGTTGCAGTGTTGTGGCACCAGCACCAGTGCCTAAGGCACAATTTTTCAGCCCCTGTTTAACAGGGGCGGGTAATTACAATTTTTTAAAAAAATGCTTCGCAACACGTGTGACTGCTGTGCTCCAAGTACAGTATCTGTGAGGGGTTGCAGTGTTGTGGCACCAGCACCAGTGCCTAAGGCACAATTTTTCAGCCCCTGTTTAACAGGGGCGGGTAATTACAATTTTTTAAAAAAATTCTTCGCAACACGTGTGACTGCTGTGCTCCAAGTACAGTATCTGTGAGGGGTTGCAGTGTTGTGGCACCAGCACCAGTGCCTAAGGCACAATTTGTCAGCCCCTGTTTAACAGGGGGCGGGTAATTACAATTTTTTAAAAAAATGCTTCGCAACACGTGTGACTGCTGTGCTCCAAGTACAGTATCTGTGAGGGGTTGCAGTGTTTGTGGCACCAGCACCAGTGCCTAAGGCACAATTTTTCAGCCCCTGTTTAACAGGGGCGGGTAATTACAATTTTTTAAAAAAATTCTTCGCAACACGTGTGACTGCTGTGCTCCAAGTACAGTATCTGTGAGGGGTTGCAGTGTTGTGGCACCAGCACCAGTGCCTAAGGCACAATTTTTCAGCCCCTGTTTAACAGGGGCGTGTACTTACAATTTTTTAAAAAAATGCTTTGCAACACGTGTGACTGCTGTGCTCCAAGTACAGTATCTGTGAGGGGTTGCAGTGTTGTGGCACCAGCACCAGTGCCTAAGGCACAATTTTTCAGCCCCTGTTTAACAGGGGCGGGTAATTACAAATCTTGATCTAATAGTTCACAGCAGGGCCCATTCCTGCGCCCACCAAGAGTAACTATGAGGGCCTACAGTCTTGTGGCAACACCGTCCACCACCACCGCCAAAGGCCCAATTTTTCTGCCCTGTTCATCAGGTGCTTGCAATTACAAATCTTGATCTAATAACTCACAGCAGGGCCCATTCTTGCGCCCACCAAGAGTAACTGTGAGAGCTTACAGTCTTGTGGCAACACCGTCCACCACCACCGCCAAAGGCCCAATTTTTCTGCCCTGTTCATCAGGTGCTTGCAATTACAAATCTTGATCTATTAACTCACAGCAGGGCCCATTCCTGTGCCCACCAGTCTTGTGGCTACACCAACATCTAATAGGGCAAATTTCTGCAGAGTATATACGCCAGGCCCCTGGCTGGCGATCATGTCATCCTCAGTGACCCAGAAGACTCCGGACCGAATGCCTCAGCTAACCTACGCTGCATGGCCTCCCTGATCCTGCAAAGCCTGCGGAAGGATCCTCGTGTTCTCCGGATCAAGGAGAGGGACCATTACTGGCTGGCCACTCTCCTTGATCCGCGGTACAAGGGTAAGGTTGCGGACCTTATCTTGCCGTCGCAGAGGGAGCAGAGGATGAGACATCTCAGGGAGGCCTTGCAGAAAGGTCTGTGCAACGCGTTCCCAGAAACTGGGAGGCTACAAACTCCTGGTCCTGGGCGACGAGTAGCTGAGGCTTCGGTCAGTAGCAGAAGGAGCGGTGGGGAAGGTGGACGTCTGACCGATGCGTTCAGACAATTTTTTAGTCCGCAGCCCCAAGGTATGATCGGTTCCAGCAACCATCGCCAGCGTCTGATATACATGGTGCAGGAATACCTTGGGGCAAGGTCAGACTTGGACACCTTTCCCACCGAAAATCCTCTGGCTTACTGGGTCCTGAGGATGGATCACTGGCCAGAGCTTGCACAGTATGCAATTGAGCTACTGGCCTGTCCTGCCTCCAGCGTTCTTTCTGAACGCACATTCAGTGCTGCTGGAGGATTTGTCACCGATCATAGGGTGCGCCTGTCCACCGCCTCGGTTGATCGACTGACCTTCATCAAAATGAATCAGTCTTGGATCACCACCAGCTACCAGGCACCTGAGGCGGATATAACCGAATAATTTTTAATATCACATCCCTTCAAGACTGCCTATGCTGATGCTGAGTGACTGTCCTCTTATGTTCACTGACTATCCTCTTCCTCCTCCTCAACGATCCATGCCACCACACCAGTGCCTAAGGCACAATTTTTCAGCCCCTGTTTAACAGGGGCGTGTACATACAATTTTTATAAAAAAATGCTTCGCAACACGTGTGACTGCTGTGCTCCAAGTACAGTATCTGTGAGGGGTTGCAGTGTTGTGGCACCAGCACCAGTGCCTAAGGCACAATTTTTCAGCCCCTGTTTAACAGGGGCGGGTAATTACAATTTTTAAAAAAAATGCTTTGCAACACGTGTGACTGCTGTGCTCCAAGTACAGTATCTGTGAGGGGTTGCAGTGTTGTGGCACCAGCACCAGTGCCTAAGGCACAATTTTTCAGCCCCTGTTTAACAGGGGCGGGTAATTACAATTTTTTAAAAAAATGCTTCGCAACACGTGTGACTGCTGTGCTCCAAGTACAGTATCTGTGAGGGGTTGCAGTGTTGTGGCACCAGCACCAGTGCCTAAGGCACAATTTTTCAGCCCCTGTTTAACAGGGGCGGGTAATTACAATTTTTTAAAAAAATTCTTCGCAACACGTGTGACTGCTGTGCTCCAAGTACAGTATCTGTGAGGGGTTGCAGTGTTGTGGCACCAGCACCAGTGCCTAAGGCACAATTTGTCAGCCCCTGTTTAACAGGGGCGGGTAATTACAATTTTTTAAAAAAATGCTTCGCAACACGTGTGACTGCTGTGCTCCAAGTACAGTATCTGTGAGGGGTTGCAGTGTTGTGGCACCAGCACCAGTGCCTAAGGCACAATTTTTCAGCCCCTGTTTAACAGGGGCGGGTAATTACAATTTTTTAAAAAAATTCTTCGCAACACGTGTGACTGCTGTGCTCCAAGTACAGTATCTGTGAGGGGTTGCAGTGTTGTGGCACCAGCACCAGTGCCTAAGGCACAATTTTTCAGCCCCTGTTTAACAGGGGCGTGTACTTACAATTTTTTAAAAAAATGCTTTGCAACACGTGTGACTGCTGTGCTCCAAGTACAGTATCTGTGAGGGGTTGCAGTGTTGTGGCACCAGCACCAGTGCCTAAGGCACAATTTTTCAGCCCCTGTTTAACAGGGGCGGGTAATTACAAATCTTGATCTAATAGTTCACAGCAGGGCCCATTCCTGCGCCCACCAAGAGTAACTATGAGGGCCTACAGTCTTGTGGCAACACCGTCCACCACCACCGCCAAAGGCCCAATTTTTCTGCCCTGTTCATCAGGTGCTTGCAATTACAAATCTTGATCTAATAACTCACAGCAGGGCCCATTCTTGCGCCCACCAAGAGTAACTGTGAGAGCTTACAGTCTTGTGGCAACACCGTCCACCACCACCGCCAAAGGCCCAATTTTTTCTGCCCTGTTCATCAGGTGCTTGCAATTACAAATCTTGATCTAATAACTCACAGCAGGGCCCATTCTTGCGCCCACCAAGAGTAACTGTGAGAGCTTACAGTCTTGTGGCAACACCGTCCACCACCACCACCACCCCCAATTTTTCTGCCCTGTTCAACAGGTGCATGCAATTACAAATCTTGATCTATTAACTCACAGCAGGGCCCATTCCTGTGCCCACCAGTCTTGTGGCTACACCAACATCTAATAGGGCAAATTTCTGCAGAGTATATACGCCAGGCCCCTACTTTCAAACATCCAACTTACAAACGACTCCTACTTGCAAATGGAAAGAGAAAACAGGAAGTGAGAGGAAATCTACCCCTAGGAAGGGAAATTCTATCCTGTTAGATTTAATTTGGGAAAAAGGTATCTCCTCTCTACTGATACTTTATCACCAATCCTTGTTTCAATTAAAACCCCACTTTTTCCAAAAACATTTGTCATTGGGACGGAAAGTGAGGTGACATGTTCTGAACAGATGTGCAAAGACAGCAAATGTTACAGGGGTGATAACCCCTCCCTATGTTCTCCAAAAAGCTTAAAAATAGATTTTTTGGGATGGAGCTACACTTCATAATGTACCTGTTCAGATTCTACTTAAGAACAAACCTAAAGCCGCAAGTGGTTTTAAATGGCTTCTTTTTTTCCTTTAAAAATGTCATTTTGTGCAAGGACAGTTCTAAACACGGGAAACACATGCCACTTCACAGGCATACTTTAGACACCCCCCAGGTACCATATTTAAAGGAAAATTTCACTTTTTTTTTTTCACTTTATGCATCATTAAAATGACTGCTCCCGAAAAAACGTTAGTTTTTAAAAGTTCTTTTTGCATTGATATATGTCCCCTGGGGCAGGACCCGGGTCCCCAAACCTGTTTTATGACATTAACATGCATATTGGCCGTTGTAATTAGCACTTTTGATTTCGAACGTTCGCGTCCATTATAACGTATAGGGTTCGAAAATTCGCGCGAACTTTCGGTCGGTTCGAAGGTTCTGGTGCGAACCGAACCCGGGGGTGTTCGGCTCATCCCTACTCAGCATATTTGAATGCGTTACTGCAAGTTTAACGCTGTATATTTCAGTGCGTTACCTTCCATTCAACGCTGTATATTTTTGTGAATTACTGCAAGTTTAAAGCTGTATATTTCAGTGCGTTACATGCCATTTAATGTAGTACATTTATGTGCATTAGTGCACGCTTAGCGCAGTATATTTCAGTGTGTTACTGCAAGTTTAACGTTGCATATTTCAGCGTGTCACTTAACCTTGACCATTGTACCAATACCATGGTCGGATCACAGTGTGGTTCTCACCTCTTTTGCCTCACCCATCCCTAAGGCCCAAGATCCTTCTTGGTGTCTCCCGGACTCCCTGCTCAAACACCCATCGCATGCACCTCTGAGTGGCCTACCTACTCGCAGACCTTAGGGGCGTGCAGTTGTTTATTCAATTTCCTTTGTGTGTCCCCTGTTGGCTCATCCGCTCTAGTGCATTTAATCCATTGTCTTATTCCTATGAGCTTGGTTTAGCATGTAAAATAATGGTTTAAAAACTCTAATAGGCAAAACTTTTTTCATCACTCTACTGTTGTACTAATCTCTACTAATCTCAAATTAAAGTATTGCTGCAGCAGCTTCTATACACAGTACAGATGTGCAATTTTACAGGTAGACTAAGGGAACCCCCCCCCCCCCCAATTTTCATTCTTATGCTTTCACTTTAAGCATCAATAAATCACTGGTCATTTAAAAATGACATTTTTACAAATGTTTTTTTCCATTGATACATGTCCCCCAGGGCAGTACCTGGACCCTCATAACCATTGTATGCACAATTACTTGCATATAAGCCTTCAAAATGGGCACAGAGTCTAATACGCCCCTCTGCCTGCAGACCCATACTATCACTAGACCAGGGTTGTGGGGAAGAGGCCCTTGTCCTCATCAACATGAGGACAAGGTGCTTTGTCAAAGGAGGCCCCTTGAAATGGTGCCCTCCCTGTGTTGAGGGTATGTGGCCTGGTATGGTTCGGGGGTGGGGGTTAAACTCTCAACCCTCACCTCTCCTGGTAAGCCAGGCTGCTTGTTTAGATAAGAGTTTATTGTGGGTTTTGGCATGGCCCAGGGTTTTATACTTTTTCCCCCTTAAAATCCATATTGGCCCCCAGATGTTTGTTACGGAATGGGGGAGGGACATGTTTTTTTTAAGTATGGTCCCCCTAGATGTCGATACAAGGCCCTAATCAAGGATTTTGGTCTGTTTTGTATTCTTAGGGAGAGCATGTGCCATTTTTTTGGGGTCCTTCATTAACATCTTTGCAAAACCCACACATAGTAGATAAATCTGATACAGATGAAATACCGCTTCTATATTTGATGCATAGCTCCCACCAAACAGGGGACCAGATGAGCTACAGTTCAGGCTTACTTTCGAAGGCCTGAACAGCCAAAATTTGGACCAAACCTAGGTTTGGTCCAAAGTGTTGTCTCATCCCTAATCAACACCAACACCACACTTCTCTTCCTCCTTCTCCTTTTTGATAGTACACCAACCTTCCTCTTCAATGCCAGCACCCCAAAACCCTTCCTTTTCATGATCTGCACCAAAACCCTACTCCCTACTGCCAAACACCCCCACTATTTCTTCCTCACCAGCAGCACCTCAACGTCCTCCCTGTATTCCACTTATTCCTTCTGCTGTCTCATGACATTCCAGTGGAGGGCAGGAGTGTTTTTTGTGCAAAATAATAGTGGCCTGCTTATGAACTTCTGAGAAAAATAATGGAGGATGGGTATCTAACACTGGGGTGTAGCACAGGCCTCAAACTAGCATACCGTTTTGTTGGACAAAGCTATGCATTAAGATGCTAGGCTTAATTCAGCAGAATCCTTACAGACAGTTGGCGGGGCTATGATGAGATAGGTTGAAAAAAAGGTGAATAAAAAGGGCACATAAACAGAAAATAAAAAATAGACTGCTCCACACCTTTAAGGAAGAAGAGGCGAAAGAAGTGGAAAAGGGTATATGAGCAGCATTAGAAAGAAATGTCACTGCACTGTGCTCTTGGGGAAAAGGGTGTATTAGCAGTCCAAAAATGGCTGCATCCATGTGGAGGAGAAGGTGGAAAAAGGGCATATTAGCATTTAATTAAATGGTGGAGTAGAAGAGTGCATGAGAAGCATTATAAAAAAGTGACTTCTCTGGACCCTTGAGGAGTAGGAGAAAGAGGATGAAAGAGGGCCCATGAGAAAGAGGGCTATTTTATATCCTTAAGAAGGATGAAAAAAGGCACATGAGCAGCTACTCTGTGTCCATTGGAATGAGGAGGAAGAGGAATAGGGTTAGGAACTTTCCACATGAATATAAGAAAAGGGTTGCAATGCAAAGAACTTTGCCAAAAAATTACCAAATAGAGACATAACTAAATATACAAGAATAAATGTGAAAATGAAATAAACACAAATACGTAAAATATCTTGGACAAAGTGGGGCTTAAGCTGCTAGACCTGCAGGTGGTTAAAGTGTAGCTTTTATTTTATTTTTTTGCAGCTCCAGGTGACAGCTGATGCTCTCTGCCACCTGTAGCTGCATGTACAATATTTGTTTCTATTGTTTCTGAAATATTATACTAATATTTACTTTAAGAAAAACCTGTCTTGTCTTTCCTTTTTATATTCTGGCCTAATTTAACTGCTTACATACTGTAGGTCCACTGAACTGTCTAATGTCTCTCAAATAATATACTTTATTTTCTATTTCAAGGTAAAACCTGCATCATCTCTCCTTCTTTTATTGTTGCATAACCATATCTAAATACATACCGATCAGCTGCTAAACAATAGTTTTGGCTATTGTCTCTCAGATCACACATCCTAATTTTTCCTGCCTTGTCTCTTCCTGATGCTCGCCAATTTCTACCAAACACATAACTGACTCTTTGAATTTTTGCCTATTTTGGGAATAATTGTGGCTATTGGAGTGGGGGTTTTGGGAAAGTGTGGTTTGCTTTTTTAAGCTTTTCCTACACTTTGTTTTGACATTTTATTACCCTTTGAGGGCAATGCAGTGTGGTACTGCAGAAAAAAGCTAACAATTTACACAATGCAACTTTTGCCACTGGCCAATTTGTTTGAAGTTGAAGGCTCTAGGCTTATCTATACTTACACCAGTCAAATCAGGCCTATAATCAAACAAGTGTCAAAGCCAAAACTACCCAAAAACATTGTTTCTTTCAAAGTGAAATGAGTCAGTTTGGGGTACTGCTGTATTTGAGCTAAGCAGTAATGTAACGGTTAGAAAGTGATTACACGTCCAAAATATGTGATGCCAGAATATGGTGTCACTAAAGCTTCCTGTAAAATTTGTATTGTTCTTAACACCACATGCAGGTTAAAATAATTTTCCAACATGAAATTGAAAAATTGCACTAAAAGGAGGACCTTCTCCTTGCTGTATTTTAATCCATTGGACCACTGGGCACCTAAACCCCCTTCCTAACCAGACCAATTTTCAGCTTTCAGTGCTCTCACATTTTGAATGACAATTACTCAGTCATGCAACACTGTACCTATATGAAATTTGTGTCCTTTTTTTCACACAAATAGAGCTTTCTTTTGGTGGTATTTAATTTTTTTGTGATATAAAAGAAAAAAGACTGAAAATTCAGTAAATAAAATGCATTTTTCTTTGTTTCTGTTATAACATTTTGCAAATTAGTAATTTTTCTTCATAAACGTTGGCCAAAATTTATACTGCTACATATCTTTGGTAAAAATAACCCAAATTGGTGTATATTATTTGGTCTGTGTGAAAGTTATAGAGGCCACAAGCTATGGTACCAATCTCTGAAAATTGATCACACCTGATGCACTGATGGCCTATCTCATTTCTTGAGACCCTAACAAGCCAGGAAAGTACAAATACCCCAAATGACCCCTTTTTGGAAAGTAGACATTCCAAGGTATGTAGTAAAAAAAATTCCCACAATTCTTTGCAACATCAAGATTTTCTTTTCTTTTTATTCACAAAATTGTTATATTAGCAGGTTATTTCTCACACACTATGCTATGCATATGCTATAGCACAAATTACACTCCAAAACACATTCTACTACTCCTCCTGAGTATGGTGATACCACATGTGTGAGACTTTTACACAACGTGGCCACATACAGAGGCCCAACATGCAGGGAGTGCCACCAGGCGTTGTTGGAGCATAATTTACACATATAATTTCTTGACTACCTCTTACACTTTTGAAGGCCCTGGAGCACCAATGGAAACGCCCCAAAAATTACCCCATTTTGGAAAGAAAACAACCCAACATATAATCTATGAGGCAGAATAAGTCTTTTGAGCATGTCATTTTTTTTCTACAAGTTTTTGGGAAATGTGTAAAGAAAATGAAAAAGCATTTTTTTTTACACAAAGTTGTCCATTTATTTCTAACACATAGCATGTACATACCAAAAATGACACCCCAAAATAGATTCTCCTACTCCTCCTGAGTATGGCGATACCACATGTGGGAGACTCTTACACAGCCTGGCCACATAGAGAGGCCCAACATTCAGGGAGCACCATCAGGTGTTCTAGGGGCATAAGTTTCAAATCTAATTTGACTACCTATTACACTTTTGTGAGGCACTGTAGTGGCATGGATTTGGCATGGATGAGAACTGATGTGGCATGGATGAGTATGAATGGGTATGGATGAGCCATGGATGGGGATGGCTGAGTATGGATGGGATGACTAGGCATGAATGAGTAAGACTGAGTATGGCCGGGTACAGCTGGGTACGATTGAGTCTGGCTGGGTACAGCTGAGTACGGCTGGGTATGGATAGGATGGCTGAGTATACCTGGGTACGGCTGAGTAGGTCTGGGTACGGCTGAGTGCGGCTGGATAGGGCTGGGTACGGCTGAGTATGGCTGGGTACGGCTGGGTATGGCTTAGTATAGCTGGGTATGGATGAGTATGGATGGGAGTGGATGGGATGGCTGAGTATGGATGGATGAGTATTGCTGAGTATGGATGGATGGATGAGTATTGCTGAGGATGGATGGATGAGTATTGCTGAGTATAGATGGATTGCTGAGCATGGATGGATGAGTATTGCTGAGTATGGATGTATGAATGAGCATAGATGGATTGCTGGATGATTATGACATCATGGATGGCTGAGCATGGATGGATGGATGGCTGGATGATGCTGCAATGAGCACAATGCTGCACCTGATCTCTCCCCTCTCCACTCACACTGTCCCAATCGGTACAGAGAGGGGAGAGAGGAACCGAACATGGCGCCGGTTTGTTTACAAGTGATCGCTCCGTCATTTGATGGCTGTCAGCGGCCATTTACCGCGATGCTCCGGGTCCTCAGGATCCAACGGTCATGGATATTCCCAGGTGCCCACCCCAGGGGGCGCGTGGGAGCTGGATTCTGGGAGGACATCGATGTAGGCCCTCCCAAAGTTATCAAACTGCACTGTAGCCATCATTCAGCTATGGTGAGGTTGTTAAGTGGTTAAATGTTTGCATTGGTACATGTTTCTCTTTGCAGCGTACAGCTCCCCATGCCAATTTTTGCCAATCCCTTGCCTATTAGTCTTCAAAGTGGTTAGAATTGATTAGCAAAATTTGCCTCTCATAGAATTTATTTGGGTTTGAATTTAAAGCCTAAGTTTAGTCGAAAAAAAAAGCACAAGGGACTACACTTCCAATCAATGTGATGTGTTCCTTGTGCTGCTGGTTCCTTTTTTCATTGAAATCTTCTAACCTCTGATGCCTCCCTACCTCCTCCCAAAAAACTTGATTGTGAGTAATGTACTAATATATATATTGTGGTAGTGAGGTACCCCACCAGTGTTTGGACGGAGGATTCTCAACCAGGCAGGTTGAGGGGCTCCAGTTTATTTGTTTATTTGGGAGGAAACTGGCTTTTCAGTTTCCTCATTGTTTACTGAAATCCGTTTTGGGATCTGGAGCCCGGGGATTTCATAGCGATCTGGGTGGGATGAAATCCCCAGTCCTGGGTCCAGATCTTGAGATCCACCAGCATACTGACTGGTCAGGTGTGTGTGTGTGTGTGTGCTGGGCTATTTGTACACACCTGACCATGGTTCTGGGCTCCACCCTCACGAGGAGACCAGGCAAGCAAGGGAGAAGGGTGCAGGTCTGCACAGGTCTGTCTGTGAGAGCAGACAGAGGGTCCAAGCCTGTGGGCTGGAAAAGGAAGCTGGAAAAGAGTGCTGAGGTACTGGGTGTACAGGAACTCTGTTAAAGAGCCGAGAGGGCTGAAGCACAAGTCTGAGCAGCCGTACTGCTAAAGAGAGCCAGGTGGCTTGGTATTTTTGGTTTGACTTGCATTGTTGCTGTGGAAAGCTGAAACCCCTGTGTGGGCAACTCGTCTGTTTTATGGACATTTTCTTTCTTTAATAAAAGTGGGCCTACAAGCCCTTAAATCGGCATATCTGGCGTGGACTCCCCTCACTGGTAAGCTCTACCCTTAAGCTAAAACATCCCCCGATGTTACAAGTGGTGTTCGAATGCGGGCATACAGATGGTGAAATCCAGTCTCTGCGCCAGTAGTGAGTCATTTCAGGAACTGCTGCTAGCTGTGTGTGGCAGCCAGGCAAACTGCATTGCGCAGGAGTTCAATTGACTGTGTTGCATTGTGTGCAGGTAGTGCACCTGTGAGAATTTTTTTTTTTTTAATGCTGTGAACTGTGTAACAAGCTGCTGTGCATGTGACTGTAAGGATGAGGCAGTCAAAACACAAGAAGTTCATGTTAAATGAAGTTAAAGGGGAAGTGAGCTCAGCGTGGCCTGAGAAGATGTCTCCACCTTGGAGGGCCAGTCAAAAGGGGCCAGTGATGTGTGAGACAGTAAATGAATGGTTCAAGCAGAATCGCAAAGAGTGTGGCGCAGTGCAAGGGGCCCAGATCTTGGCCTCTGACTATATGCAAACCATGCTGCCTACAGAGGAGGTTGGGGACTTCCTTGTAAGATTTGAAAAAGTTGCTGTAAAGAGAAAATGGCCTAGGGACTGGTGGCCAAAACTGCTGCAAACCTTATTACGGATAGAGTTCCGGTCGGTTTACCATTTGATGGACGGGGACCAGGATGACTACCGCAAGTTTAAAGAGGAAATCCTTCTTAGAGGAGAGTTCCATCGCATCATGGACCGAAAGCCTGACCGGAAGTTGGAGAGGTATGTGGTTGCCCATAGCAACGGCGGTGATGTCAAGTCTGCAGACCATATGAGAAAAGTATTGCCTGCAGAGAGTGGTGGCAACTTGAAAGCCACAATGTATCAAAGAGTTTGGGAGAATCAGCAAAGCTCTGCTGGGAGAGTGCGGTCTCCCATGCCAACGGGAGGAAGATTGCCAAAGGAAAGGAGGAGCTACAGGGCATATGTAGCTAAGCATCCACCTAAAGATGCGTATGCATTTCAAAATTACCAGGAGCAAAGGTCTTTATCTCCTGGCCCAGATTCCTGTGCAAATATGTTTGCAGTCACCCCTGGCAACAAGGATTTTCCTGTTGTGTCGGCAGGGGGTGCTAAACAGTTGGAGATGCCTGCTGTAATTTCATCTGGTGGCCACCAGGGAGAGTGGGCCAGTAAAAGTGCAGCAGAGGACTGGTTTGTGAGACAACGTACTCAAATGAAGATGGTGACCCCTACTACTGCGGTGGGTAAGACTGTCTTTAATGAAATAATGGCTGGAACCGCTGGGTTGATGTTGAAAAAGACTGGTGCTGGTAAATGCATAGAAGAGACTGAATATGTGACTGTGCACACTGGAGTGGAAGTGACCCCAAATGGGAGATCCACTCTCTGTTTGGAAAAGGACTTGCCTCACTGCAGTGCCCTGTCCAGTGGGGAGGCAAGTGGTAAACTTGAATGTGACAATATGATGGGTAAAACTGCTAATATTGTGTTGGCTAAAGTGAATGGTCCAGTTGCTAATGGGCTAGTGCAGCTCACTAGAGATAACCTTGCTGTGAATGCGGTTAAAGATGTGTTATCTCCCCTAGCAACTGTAAAGAAGGCCATAGAGGGGTCCCTAGAAACCCCCAGGGAGCTCTGCGTTTTGGAGCCGGAGGTTGCCTGGGACAACTTTGGTGCTGCTCTGAGGGATAAGAGGGTACCTGAACATAGTGATGACAGGATGTTAAATGTTAAAACTGAAATGTTTGAAAACACTCATGGTGGAAATGGGTTAATGCAGTCTAGCAACGACAGGTATCAAAGCTCTAATGCGTTTTATGAAGCGTCACCAGAGCAAGGTGGTGAAGGTGTGGCATTGCAGTCTGCTATGGTTAAAAATGTAGTGCCAAAATCTTATTTGAACCAAAGTGATATGTGCAATGTGTCTGTTGCTGAACCACTCTGGGTCTCCTTGTGCAGTAGGAGCGGTACTGCGTGGTACCTCTGGGAGCACAGAGGTAACAGACTGGGACAGGTGGACAAAAAGCCTGTTGGCTTTGTTGGAAAAGGCCTCTGTTGGTAAAAGTGGAGCAGACATGACTTCTGCAGTGGCAGATGAAGGACCTGCAGAGCAACTTGTATGCAAGGATGCACTTGCTACTGCAGATGATGGTGTTCATGAGATGGAAACGCCAAATAAGGGCAAACGCACAGAGGAGGTCATGTCTGTGATCCACAAAGGGCCCAATGATGTGATAATGGATACTGCCGTGCCAAATGTGTTGGTGGAAGTGCCAGATGGCAGAGCAATAAATTAAGTGATTGTATTCACAGGTCCAAATGTTATATATGATTATGGTCAGGAGTCAGGACAGTTGTTGGCAGAGGATCTCATGCCAGTGGAGTTGGTGGATAGTGAAGCTGCCGTAGACAACCACTCCGCTGGGTGCAGTTCCTCTCCAGACACTGCCCTGCCGAACATGAGTGAAATGAAATATGACAAATGCATTGATATTTCTGACCGTGATGAAAAATGCAGCTCATTGTCAAATTTTGATGGTTTGATTACCATGGGTGACAACAAAAATAATGGTAGACCTGAAGATCTTGGTCAAGTTGCTCTGGTTGTAGTAAACCCTGAAAATTGTAATGAGATAGGGAATGGTATGATTGACACAGAAGAGGTAAAATATACAGCAGAATTAGGCCCCCTACAGGTTCAGGAGGGTATTTCTGGGGAAGATTTCCTGAGGTCTGAGAAGGATCGTTATAAACAATGGTCGCAGGAAAATGGCCCAAAGCTCAGCAAGGTGTCGCATGACTTTAAAACCTTAAAGTCGCAAGACAGTCAGTATGTCCTTCAGAGGGAGACTAGGATGAGGCTGCGGTCATATGAGGATGTTAGTGATGAAACTGACAAAAATAAGCATGCAGTGTACATGAGGAAACAAGTGACGCTAAGTTTGGACAGTAAGAGGGTGCCCGTACTTGGAGTACAGAGAGGGACTAGTGTCACCCTAATAAAAGAGCCCCCACTTATCATTAAACCAGTGTTTAAAAATGTGGTTCCTTCTAAATTAAGTAAAGAGAAAAGGGGTGGTCTAGTGGAAATTGAGGGAGCACTTTATAACCTTAATGGTATTGGACCCGTAAAATTCAGAAATCAACCTCATGTGCAAAAAGGTACCAAGATTGGTAAAAGGACTAGTGTAAGCCCAAGAGAAGTGGGAAAACATCGCTTTTGGAAGCACACTCTTAAAAAGGCATGGGAGTGTCTTTGTAGAGCCCAAGTAGGCGTAGCAGGGGGACATGGAGAAATTAACCTGATGGGACAAGATTTGGCCCATGTGGGTGGCAGCTTGCATGGTCATGCCAAAGGTAGGAGGTTGTACTGGTGTATAGTGAAAGTTAAAGCTGATGTCAGTGAGTTGAGAGGAAGGATCAGGGAAAGAAGAGTTTCCCCAAGAAAAATGAATAAGCCCAGGGACCCAAGAAGAAGAGGGAGAAGGCTGAGGATGGGAAAATATAGGTCCCTGTTAAGATCCAGGGTGGGACGTGCCTGGAAGCGCACCCGGAAAAAAGGTTGGGCCTACGTGGCTGACAGCCAGCACAGAGGTGTCCCAACCATGACGGGTGCTGGTGTTCCTCCCTCCGGATTGAAACAAAGGGGGGGGGATATGTGGTAGTGAGGTACCCCACCAGTGTTTGGACGGAGGATTCTCAACCAGGCAGGTTGAGGGGCTCCAGTTTATTTGTTTATTTTGGAGGAAACTGGCTTTTCAGTTTCCTCATTGTTTACTAAAATCCGTTTTGGGATCTGGAGCCCGGGGATTTCATAGCGATCTGGGTGGGATGAAATCCCCAGTCCTGGGTCCAGATCTTGAGATCCACCAGCATACTGACTGGTCGTGTGTGTGTGTGTGTGTGCTGGGCTATTTGTACACACCTGACCATGGTTCTGGGCTCCACCCTCCCGAGGTGACCAGGCAAGCAAGGGAGAAGGGTGCAGGTCTGCACAGGTCTGTCTGTGAGCAGACAGAGGGTTCAAGCCTGTGGGCTGGAAAAGGAAGCTGGAAAAGAGTGCTGAGGTACTGGGTGTACAGGAACTCTGTTAAAGAGCCGAGAGGGCTGAAGCACAAGTCTGAGAAGCCGTACTGCTAAAGAGAGCCAGGTGGCTTGGTATTTTTGGTTTGACTTGCATTGTTGCTGTGGAAAGCTGAAACCCTGTGTGGGCAACTCGTCTGTTTTATGGACATTTTCTTTCTTTAATAAAAGTGGGCCTACAAGCCCTTAAATCGGCATATCTGGCGTGGACTCCCCTCACTGGTAAGCTCTACCCCTAAGCTAAAACATCCCCCGATGTTACTATATATATATATATATATATATATATATATATATATATATATATATATATATATATATATATACAGTAAAACCTTGGATTGAGACTAACTTGATCTGAGAGTGTTTTGCAAGACCAGCTCATTTTGTTATAAATTTTGACTTGATAAACGAGCGATGTCTTGATATACATGTAGCCTCATGTCACAACTGGGTATACAAGAGAAGAGAATTGCCTCTAAGTGTAGCAATATGTTTACATTTAATGAAGGTACAACATTTAGCAACTCACATGGTTGATGATTAAAACAGGCACATCTAAGTATGCAGGCATCTGGGGTAAAGCTGTCCACATAGACCATCCTCTAGACCACCATCAACATCATCCCTTCCACACTGCGCTCCGCAAACTATTCAAGCCTCACTTTCAGATCGTTCTACTGCAGGGTAGTCTTCCCGTTCACTATTGCAGACTGACAGGGGTAAGAGCCAGCAATGCAGAGGACGGTCTATGTGGACAGCTTTACCCCGGATGCATGCATACTTAGATGTGCCTCTTTTAATCATCAACCAAGTGAGTTGCTAAATGTTGTACTTTCATTAAATGTATCCATATTGCTACTTAGAGGCGCCTCTCTTCTCTGTAGCTCCTGCTGGATTTTGCTTCTAATTCCCCTGTGGAGGCTCCATTATTTCTTATAGGGAAATTTGCTTTGATATACGAGTGCTTTGGATTACAAGCATGTTTCCAGAATGAATTATGCTCACAATCCAAGGTTTTACTGTGAGCACAGTGTAGAATTGCAACGCAACTAACTCTCCCTAAACAGCCTGTAAGTTCTCCCTAACACACATTTAAAATTGACTTATGGTAAACCCCTATTTTATAGAGAATGGGCTGTCACATAACAATACCCCAGATACTGGTCCTTTTGAGCCAGTTAACCTCAATTTTAACCGCTTGCCAACCAGCCGCTATCATTATAATGCGGCAGGTCGGCCCAATTCCGCAAACCGTCGTAGCTATATGTCGGTCCCTTTAAGCGGGATAACAGGCGCAAATGTGTACCCGCTGCACAGGGGGGGTGCCGATGCTCGTGAGCGGCAGTGGCAATGACCGCCGGCCAAGAACGATCATGGGCACGAGAGGCAGAACTGGGTTGTGTGTGTGTGTGTGTGTGTGTGTGTGTAAAACACACACATCCCAGTTCTGTGAGGAGAGGAGAGAGAGATTGTGAGTTCCTACAAGCTGGGAACCACGATCTCTCAGCTCCTATAATCACTCCAATCCCCCACAGTTAGAACACACACCTAGGGAACACAGTTAACCCCTTGATCACTCCCTAGTGTTAACCCCTTCCCTGCCAGTGACATTTATACATTTATACAGTAATCAGTGCATTTTTATAGCACTGCTCCCTGTATAATTGTCAATCGACCAAAAAATGTGTCAAGTGTCCAATGTGTCCGCCATAATGTCGCATTCTCAATAAAAATCACAGATCACTGCCATTACTAGTAAAAAATATAATAATAATAAAAATGCCATAAATCTATTTCCTATTTTGTAGATGCTATAATGTTTGCGCAAACCAATCAATATACTTTTGTTTTTTGTGATTTTTATTACCAAAAATATGTAGAAGAATACATATCGGACTAAACTGAGGAAAAAATTAGCTTTTTTTAAAAAAAAAATGGGGCTTTTTATTACAGCAAAAAGTACAAAATATTGTGGGTTTTTTTTTCAAAATTGTCGCTCTTTTTTTGTTTATAGCACAAAAAAATAAAAACAATTTTGTTTGTATACAACATCACACGACCGCGTAATTGTCAGTTAACTCGAAGCAGAGCCGAATCGCAAAAAATGGCCTGGTCATTGAGCAGCCAATTCTTCCGGGGCTGAAGGGGTTAAAGGCCAGACAATGCATTGTGGATGCAAACAATTCAGTCTGGTGTATTCCATCATAAATTCCAGCACAAAACCTCAAACACACAGGTTTGGCTTCAAACCCATGGTAGCAGTGAACCAGAACCTCATCCCTAAATATTTATTGTACAGATTAAAAAAAAATA
This sequence comes from Lithobates sylvaticus, assembly GCA_028564925.1. Taxonomy (NCBI): domain Eukaryota; kingdom Metazoa; phylum Chordata; class Amphibia; order Anura; family Ranidae; genus Lithobates; species Lithobates sylvaticus. Next base: position 147,640,436 of record CM053032.1, on the reverse strand, counting down.
ACAAAGTTAAATTCAAGCAATTGTTACAAAGCATCTGAATCTCATAATAACAAATATATCTTGTATATGCTGTTAGGCTAACTGAAACTGCGTTCAGAGTTTATTTTTATAGTAACAGCAAAATCCCTGATTATGTCAAAACAGGTTTATTCATTTTACTGCCACAGTTAAACAAGCCTATCGTGCAATGATCAGCATCTTTATCTGGTGTCCACTGTTCTGTGCACATATGTTTATGCACCTACTGCTGAATCATAATTACCCATCTGAGTTTTAATCTACCCCAGGAGGCCTGCAGTAAAGCAATCCAATGTTAAGCTCCAATAAGTATAAAGTCTGAAAGGCAAGGTCACCGTATTTTCCATTGCACAGAAACAGACTGTACAGTAACTGTGATAGGAGCAATTTTACCAGATCTGTTAAAACTAACCAAGCAGAAATACAGTCTGTAAAGGTACAATGACTTTCTGACTAGGATGATCTTGTGGAAATATCACTGTATTATGTGTACTCTTGTCAATCCATTGTAACTGACATTTCCGATGTGTGAAGTATGTGAAATGCAACCACACAGGTCAACTTAGTATAGCAATACCTTAAAAGAAACCATAGGCTGTAAAATTAAAATATGCTGAAATAGGCAGAAACATAACTAGTAAATTCAGGAGTGGATAAAATGAAAGCAGCAGAAAAAAAAGTTTAAAAAGCAATCATTATCTATTAGGTATGGTTACAAAGCAGAATACCAAAAGGACCAAATATTTAATACAAAATTATTTAATGTGTCAATGTAAAAAGTCTGAATACTAACGACATGCCAAGCAGAAACAAATGCAATTGGCAATAAGTGATGTTTTAACTCTTTTTTTTTTTTTAAAAGACAATTTATTGTTTTTTTCCAGCAAACAAAAAACAAAAGACAATTCAACAAAGGGCAATCACTACCAGGTATAACATTACCATAAACCGTGTAATTGTCTGAGGGGGGGGGGGGGGGGTGAGGGGGTGAGGTAACCCAAGCTAGATTTTACATGGAATGAGCTATTATTGAGCTCAAAAGTGTCAAGCATTAATAAAGTCAAGCAGGCCTAAGATGATACCAGTAATAAGTGATGGTTTTATGGTAGACATACCCAAAGTAAAGAATAAGCTTATCAGTAGTGAGCAGTGTAGATCAGCCAGATGTTAGAAGGTAGTCATGGAAGAACAACTTCTGTTGTGTGATGGTGTATCCGTGGCGATGTTCCTAATGAAGATTAAGGGTGAAGTTGGAGGCCTCAGTAGTGTCAGAAAGATCGCTGAGGATTTGGCATTTCAGTTTCGGTAACACTCTGTCAATATATAGGTCCCCCTTGCAGTGAAAGCGAGATGTCTTACAATGGTGGGAGAGGACCAGATCCAGCTTTTCCTTTCTCAGTAGGTTCAGGGGGTATTTTTTTATATCTTTGATGGTAGGAAGTGAGGATGAAGTCCATTGTTTGAGGATAGCCCTCCTAGCTGCCATATAGCATGTGGATAACCATGCTTTGTTATATTGGATGATTTTCATTTGTAATCTCAGCCGGATAGGTAGAGGAACATCCAGAAAGCCAAATAGTAGAGAGTATATATCCCTGCGGGGTTGGAAACCAATGACCGTGGCTATGAATGACTCTACTTTGTCCCAGAAACGTGAGATATGAGGACAAAACCAGAGTCTGTGGAGCAGGGAGGGCCCGTGGTCGTTGCACAAAGAGAAGTTTTGTCGATCAGGAAGCTGATTAGAGTTCAAGTGAATAATATATGCACGGTGTATGATTATGTCTAGTTTTTACATCAGAACTCATTCATAATAAATGCACAGGTGGTGTTTTAGCCAGCCAAGATGTGATTCAATGCCTCAGAGGAGTGCAAGTCATTGTTCCATGATATTGCTGAGCTAGAGTGGTTTTGTCAAAAAGGAGTTCAGTGGTTTATACAGGTCAGAGATTTTATGATGATGGAGATCCAAGAGTGTGTCCAGGTGGGAAGTTTTGAGGCGCATGTCTTTAGGTGGACATAATCTGCATACAAAGCTTATTGCTTGTTGGGTATAGAGTAGAGGGTGAGGGGGTAAGTTATACCTTTGTACTATCTGAGGAAAGGGGAGGGTCCTGCCTAAGGAAGTATCAAATAATTGAGCAAAGTTAGTTTAGCCTCACAAGGCCCATATGTAGAATACCGCGTATTGCTGCATCTGTGTGAGCAGAGGGTGTCTGCGGATGGGAAGATGTCGATATACAAGTGGGTATAATCTCAATTTTTCCTGATCTCCCTCCAGGCCAAAACTGTGTCCCATAATAATAAGTTCTGTTTCAGGGATGGAGGGAGAGATCTGATCCCACGGTGCAGCAGGGCAGGCAATCCATAAGGGTCTACCATCTGAAATTCCAACTCGTAGTTGGAATATTTTGAAGTTTGGGTTATGCAGTCTAAACCCCCTCTCAAGAGAAAGGACAGATTGTAAAATTGTATGTGTGGCAGGTTAACTCCTCCTTCATGTTTAGGGAGATATAGCTTTTGGATAGAGACACCCCCACCATATAAATGTGTTTAAGGCTTTTTGGAGTTTTTGGAGATCCTTATGTTTTAATAGCAGGGGGATGGTCTGTAGAGGGTACAGGAGTTTCGGGAAGCTGACCATCTTAAATAGGTGGCATCTGCCAAACATTGAGAGAAGGAGACCTGATCAGCTTTCCAATTCCGCTGTAATTCTGGATAAAACAGGGAGGTGGTTGAGTTGATAGAGGGAGGAGGGCACTTTACCTATTTTGATTCCCAGGTATGTAATGTGGTTTTTGCCGACTGGGAAGATAGAACCAAGTGCACAGGGAGGAGGGCGTGTTTGGAATAGGGGTAATATTTTTCACTCTTGGAGAAGGTAATTCTCAAACCCAAGCAGTCCTGAAACAATGTGAAAATCTCTTGAATATGTAGCAAATTTATGCATGGGTCTGATGTAAAGATCAGTATGTCATCCGCAAACAGGGCTGTGCATAGTTCCTGGGAGACCACATTAACCCCATGTAGTTTTGAGTGAAAGAGCAGATAACGGGAGAGGGGTTTGTGTGCGAGATTACACAGCAGGGGTGAAGGGGGGCATCTCTGCTGTGTGCCTTGATGGAGACAGATGTTGTTGGACATAAGGCCTGCTGCAATGACATTCCCAGATGGGGCAGAGTACATAGCACTGGTAAGGTGGAAAAAAAGGCCTGAGAAGCCACATTTTGAAAGGACCATCCTCAACTAGTGAAAATTGACATGTTCAAAAGCCTTTTTGGCATCAAGGGTGACAATGGCAGTATCTCCAGATGGGTTGGCCCTTGCATGCTCCAAGACTGTGAGGACCTTTCTTATGTTGAAGGTAGCAGAGCTTTCTTAGTTGAAACCCACTTGCGAAGGGTGGATCAGGGATGCCATGATGGAAGCCAGTTTGTTTGCCATTATTTTTGATAACAGCTTCAGGTCTAAACTTAACAGGGAAATTGGATGGTAGGAACCAGGCTCCGTGGGATCCTTCCCTTTTTTGGGGATCAGCTTGATGTGGGCCTGTTTGCCTGAGGGGAGGTAGGGGTTCCTGTTGAATGTTTTTATAGAACAGGGTTAGGGTGGGGGAGATAATGTCCTTTGAGAGTTTGTAAAATTCCGATGTGTATCCACCGGGGCCTGGCCGGCTGTTAAAAATGTGATCGTGCTAGTGACCTCGTCTATTGAGATTGGGGCGTTAAGTTGGGAGAGGAGTGTGTCATCAATGGTGGGGAGCGGAATTTTGTCCAGAAAAGTCTTCACTAAGGTCTTGTTGATGAGGTTGCAGCCATAGAGCAGCAATAGCGAACCTGTGGCATGCATGCCGCAGCTGGCCCGCCAAGCCCTCTCGGTGGGCAAGCGAGAAAATCCTGTGCAAGGTGTATCTCGTCCACACCACATCCCCTCCCATAGAACTACATCACAGCTCTGGGGCCAAGAGTGGAATGTCTAGGGTGGGTGTGGATGAGATGAAGTTGTGCTGCTGGGTTGGATGAAGTTTGGTAGGCGGAACGCGTGGTGGGGATTGAGCCAATGGGAGGATGTGGTGGTGCCTACTGAAGAAACCCAATCACAGGCCGTTCTTGTGCCCGTTAGCTGAGTCGGCTGGTGTTTGTGTTATTGAAGTGCTGTGGAAATCATTGTTAAAGTAAATGTATGCTGTGTGGGGAACAAACATGTTTAGCTGTGTACACAGTGGCGGAACTATAGGGGTCGCTGCGATCGCCATGGCGACTGGGCCCGTTGCTGCAGGGGGCCCTGGGGGCCCCCTGTACACTTCGCTAGGAGGGGCGGCTGAGAGGAGCTCCCCGATCGCCGATTCTAAACTGTAATCGGCAATGTGCAGGGAGCTCCTCACATTAGGCTAAAGTGAAAGTCAAAGCACAGTGTGTGCTCTTTGTCTCCCCCTGCAGTGCAGTACCCGGCAGGAAGAGACAAGGTAGGAGGACTCGTTTTTTTTTTTGTGTTTTTTTTAATATAAGATTATCTACTGTATCTGTATGTGTGTGCATCATACGTGTGTGTGTGTGTGTGTGTGTGTGTGTGCATGATGTATGTGTGTGTCTGTGTGTGCAATGCATGATGCATGTATGTGTTCATGATGCATGTGTGTGTTCATGATGCATGTGTGTGTTCATGATGCATGTGTGTGTTCATGATGCATGTGTGTGTTCATGATGCATGTGTGTGTTCATGATGCATGTGTGTGCGCATGATGCATGTGTGTGTTCATGATGCATGTGTGTGCGCATGATGCATGTGTGTGTTCATGATGCATGTGTGTGCGCATGATGCATGTGTGTGTTCATGATGCATGTGTGTTCATGATGCATGTGTGTGTTCATGATGCATGTGTGTGTTCATGATGTATGTGTGTTCATGATGCATGTGTGTGTTCATGATGCATGTGTGTGCGCATGATGCATGTGTGTGTTCATGATGCATGTGTGTTCATGATGCATGTGTGTGTTCATGATGCATGTGTGTGCGCATGATGCATGTGTGTGTTCATGATGCATTTGTGTGTGTGTGCGCACGCATGTATGTCTGTGTGTGTGCACGATGCATGTATGTCTGTCTGTGTGTGTGTGTGCGTGCATATATGTATGTGTGTGTGCATGTATGTGAGAGTGCATGTATGTGAATGTGCATGTGTTTATCAGTGGCAGTGCGTCCAAAAGGGCGCACAGGTGCCACCCCCTCTCTCCAGCCACTCCCTCTATGACAAATGGATAGATTCATGCATAGCATGATTCTATCCATGGCCCCTGCTGCCACCCCCATATTTAGGTTCCTTTATATGCAGCCACCCACTTGTGACCGGGCCCTGGTGTTCTGCCATCGGGCTCGGAGAAAAGAGCTTTGTCCGGAGGTCGGGGGGGGGGGCCCTCCATGGTTTCTTGCATCGGGGCCCTGAGCGTTCTAGTTACGCCACTGTGTGTACACTATGTTTCTGTGCCTCTTCAATTTATAACCTGGCTATGAATGTGTGAGCCATGCGGTGGAGTGATAAGAAGCAGAAATCCGGAGCAGGGGGAGGAGGACTGAAGAGCTAATTTCTGTTTTTTGAGATCCTGGGTTACGCACATTACCTGTGTATTCCTTGTTTCTTGAGGTAAACATGTTTTTCACTCAGTAAAGGATGAGCACAGAAGCATGAATATAGATTGAAGACACTGGGTGTTTGTTTACTGCACTGATGTAATCATTAGAGAGACACTGGACTGTGAATCATTGAATAATGGACTTTTTAAATGTGATGCATTATATATTTGTTAAAATTTGACACTTGATTTTGAGCATGTATTGGTAAGGAGTTGTGCTACACTATTTTTATTGGATTTAATTGTTTCATACGGTGGGTGGAATCACTGTTTAGTGTTTTAGCAAGCAACTAGGTGGAATACACTTTTTTTAAATTATTATTTAGGTCTGATTGTGCTGATTGATTTTATTCACTTGATATCATTTTTATATGCTGTTTGCAGGATTGTCATAAGCTTTATAACAATCCTCCAAACCCCATATAAAAAGGATAGACAATGTCATCACCCTAAAAACATATTCAAGGGCCCAGGCACCACACACATGCGTTCCACTGTCAAACACGCACAGCATATAGGCCTTACACATACATAGCTGCAATCAGATCACTGCTTCTCATCATGACACAGCCCAATGATTTCTGATGTGTCCCATGTTCATGTTAGAGATCTTAAAAGGTAGATGGGGAGCTGCACGTCTTGCTACTGAGGTGTCATCTAGGTACATAGAGCCTGTCAGTGGATGCATGAATCTTAAAGAAGAGGGTTTAGGGTGGAGAATGACCCAACAGGGGTCTGAGGGTGTAAACAAAAAAGTACATACCCAGTGAAGCCAGGACTTCGCTTTTTTCCACATGTACTATGCACACTAGAAAACAGCATTACCGGGGGATCAGTGGTCTTCGCCTGTGACTGTGAAGCGGGTGAACCCAGGGGAGGAGAATGCCCTGAATCAACACCAAACTGGGCCAGATGTCTATCCCATGATAAGGTTGTGCATGCCCAATGAATAGAACCTAGAAATTATAAGGCAACATTTATAGTGAAACTAGGGGAGGAACTGCCAAGGGCTGGCAAAATAAAACATATTGGAGTGAGTTGTTCAGGGAGGACTGGTGATGCAAATGGTGCGCATCAGTGGCTGATGTCAGCAAGATCTGTTGCAACCTCAGAAGTTGGAGATTCAGAGCTTCTTAAGAGGGTCTTTCCTTGGGCTGCGCTGATCTTTGGGTTCCGCCATGTGGGGAGGGGCTGGTGTAGAAGAAGCATCCATAGGGATGTAGAGATAGGCCTGTAGATGTGCATTGCTTTTTCCGGGTGGGGAAAGGTTTTCGGATCCCTGAGGGGTCACCCCTTTTTGGTAGAGTGCCGCACATATTGGTTGGAATGCCTTCCATCTGCATGAGACTTCTTGCGAATAGTCCGCAAAGAGAAGAAGCTTATAGCCTTCAAGTTAAAGAGATTTAAAGAGATTTTAAGTTGCGGAAAGATTTCAAGATGTTGACTCTGTCCGTGTAATTCAAGTAGCGGACTATGAGTGGGCGGGAAGTGCATCTGTCATTGGAGGGGGCTCCCAAGCAATGTGCTCTTTCCACTATGCAGGATGTGGTGATTCCCAATGAACTTGGGATGCGCGAGGTGAAGATATTTTGCAGGGAGTCAGAAATAAAGGATTTTGGGAGTCCTATGACCCTCGGGTTGTTATGTCTGGACCGATTTTCAAGATCATCCTGTTTGTCTAGGATAAATTGCTGTGTTTGTCTCGATTGCTGTTCAGTCATTTGAGAGCTTTGCACCTCATCTTCCAGGCCAGATATGGTCTTTGCATGGTCTCCTAGCTCTTTCCTGAGCTGTGTGATGCCTTGTCAACTGCAGCCATGATTGTGGGCAAAAGGAGGGCTGCTACAGCCTGTGCCAGCCCTGCATATTGCCCTTCAGGAATAGAAGGGACAGCGGGTAAAGGCTGTATGGGGACTGGCATGCTGAACATTTCCACAGCATCTGCCTGCATGTGTGTCTGGCAGGGAGAGATATGGGCGGGTAGTTGTGACCATATTGGAGGGACCGTGCAGAACAAACCTTTCCATCCGCACTGGTCAGGGGGATGGCGCAGAGGTGGTGGCAGGGTTGGTTGCCGTCTGTGGGCTATGGAGAGACGGTTTTGTATGCTGATTCTCCCAGACCCGCTGTTCTGAGCTCCTTCCCATGTGGCACCTGAACCAGAATTGACGGTTTAACTTTTAACAGTTATTTGTGAATTCTATTAAAGAGGCTTCCTTCATAAAAAAATAAAAGTCAACAGCTACAAATACTGTAGCTGCTGACTTTTAATATAAGGACACTTACCTGTTCAGGGATCCCGCAATGTCCTCACCAGAGCGGATTCTTCAATCGACTTTGGGTGCAGGCTCTGGCATCTCCAGTAAGGGAAACTTACAGACCGTTTCCTACTGCACATGCGTAAGTCAAACTTTGCCTTGTGAATTTTCTTATAGTCTTCTGGGACCTGTAAAGAGTCCCAGAAGACTGCGGGGGAGGAGGGGGCCAAACTTCCGACTCGCTAGTTCGCTACGGTGATCTGAGACGGAACCCACTCCCCCCCCCACCAAAAAAAAGTGTCAAATGTGGCAGTGAAGGGGGGGGGGTGCAAACAAGCAGAGCTTCCTCTTTTGGGTGGAGCCTCGCTTTAAACTCAGGCTACCTCAAAACTAAAACAGCATTTCTGTGACTCATTTTCAACATAAAGTTTCAAAAAGTTTGATTTTATTACAATGCTGCTATTTAGAAATGAGGGTATGAAAATTTGAAAAACACAGTTCCATATTTTGGTGTAAGTAACAACAACCTTGGAGTAATGAAAAACAGTAATTTCCTTTATCCAAGTGGGGGAACATTTGAAGGAAGTCAAAATATTGCTTTAATTTGCAGCATCTGTTATAATGCTGGTTAATTCATAATAGAATGGAAAGCCACATTGTTGGAGTCAGGCCCAATGACTGTTCGGCATGATTGTATGACAGATAAGCAATATGGGGCCTTTTTATGGAACTAGTTGCACTATGCTGTAAACACCTAACACGTTGATATTCCCATGTTGCAGGTTTTTGATGTCTCAGTCATAAAAAAAGGTGGTGTCAACAATAGTGAAGGATCTTTAAGGAGAGCGAGCGTCGTGTCAACATCAGAAGAAGAGAAGAAGAAGGAAGAAGAAGAAGGCGGTGGTGACAGTGACGAATGAGAAGGCCGGGCCAACGCTAGTAAAAGAGTTGAAAGAAGATAGCGGAGGACCCCGGTAGAAAAAACGAAGAGTGGGAGAAGTCAGGAGAAGACCCCCGAAGTCAGAAGAAGACCCCCGAAGTCGGAAGAAGACCCCCAGATGACGAAGGAGAAAGCCGGGCTCCTCCACTAGTAAAAGAGCGGTAAAAGAGCAGAAGATAGAGGAGGAGCCCGGCGAGAAGACCCCCGAAGTTGGAAGAAGACCCCCAGAGCTGTCTAATAAACTACTTTAAAAACCTGTGTTGTGCTTTTTTTATTGACACTTCTTACCCCAGGTGAATGGGTAGGGGTATGATGTACCCCATACACATCCACATCTTATTTTTTAATTTAAAAAAGTGTATTTTTTCCATAAAAATTGCGCTTGTAAGACCGCTGCGCAAATACGGTGTAACAAAGTATTGTAACAACCACCATTTTATTCTCTAGGGTGTCTGAAAAAATATATATAATGTTTGGGGGTTCTAAGTAATTTTCTAGCAAACAAAATTATTTTAACTTGTAAACAACAAGTTTGAAAAATAGGGGCGGTTCTTAAGTGGTTAAAGGTAATTCTTTGCTGCTATTGTGCACCTAATACTGTATAAAATAGCGTCTTCATCAATGTACTTGCTTCCAGCACCTGAGGTTTCAATTCTACTGTTAGTTGTTTGGAGTTATTTTACAGACATGAAGATGGAGTTTAATGCCATATATGCCCTTCCCATAACCAGATTTGTTTGAATCCTTAAAGCTGTAGTGAACCACTGCAGAATATAAAAAACAAACTGTAAGACACTGGCATAATATGCTAGTACAACGGCATAATGCATACTAGCACATTATGAAATACTTGTCCTAGAACAAAGCCCTTACAGCGGGGTGCCCGGTCACTGCTGAGAGGGCTGACATCTTCCCCCGCCTTTCTTCCAGGCTCCAGCGCTGTGAGTGGCCACACTTCTGCGCATGTGCGCGGGAGCCCTCGGTTCCGGCAAGAAGCTCTGAAGGTCCGGCACAGTATGCCAGACCTTCAGAGTGCATGCATCGATGATGTCAGCGGCTGCATGCAGGGTGAACATCTCCTAAACAGTGCACATTTAGGAGATAATTATTTTACCTAAAGGTAAGATTTATTATAAGCTTACCTGTAGTTAAAAATAACAAAGTGGGCTTTACTACCGCTTTAAGAGAATTTCTAGAGCTTTGACTATAAAGCAAATTTTTATTTTATTCCTAAAAGAATTGGAAGCTTTTTTATTTTCTTGAAAAATGGTGTGATAGTCCAGTGTATAGTGGGCACCCATAAACATAAACTCACATAGTCTAAGAGGCCTGTCCTTACCATCAGTGACAGACAGGCATTAGACTGACGCCAGAATTTAACTTGAGGGCATAGATTAGATTTTGTGGGAATTTCAGAGACTTGGCTCAACAGCTCTCATGATTAGACATGTGCATTTGTTTTCGTCCAAATGCATTTTCGTCCGAATTTCATGTATTTTCGTTATCGTTTTAACAAACAATAACAAAAGTGCAGAATCTGAAAAACTAAAGATCCGACATAAACAAATGCTTTATTTTCGTTTTCATTGTGACAACAGTTCGATATAGATAGGAGATTCACCGCTGACAATAACAATCTGTGTCCATTGAACCTGTGGTCGAATGTGCCTAACCTTAACTCTATTAGTCCAAAATTATTCTACATAGAGAGAAAAGATTTGACATAGAGAGAAAAGATTTGACGTAGAGAGGAAAGATCTGACGTAGAGAGAAAAGATTGTTGCTGGAATCATACAGTTTAGCTGCTCTGTCAAATCTTCTTTGAACATTCGACAGACACCATAAGCCTTCAATGACAGATTCGACCTTAATTCATTTGGATTTTCGGACGAATGCAATTTTTAACAAAAAACAAGATAGATAAAAACGAATTTCGGGAGTAACTAAATAAATTAATTTTTCGGATGAAAACGAAATTCCGAAACAAAATATTTTGTGCACATGTCTACTCATGATTGGCTGGTAACCATTCAAGGGTAATGCCTTTATTGCAGGGATAGGGATGGTAAAAAAGGGAGAGGGGTATGCCTGTATGCCAATAATAATGTACAAGTGAATGTGAGAGATGACATCACTAAGGGATCTAGGGAGGAGGTGGAATCCTTATGGGTAGAGCTCCAAAGGGATGAAACTAAGGGGAAAGCAATACTGGGAGTATGCTATAGGCCCCCTAACCTCAGGGAGGAGGGGGATACTGACCTCCTATCACAAATTGGATTAGCAGCAAGTAGGGATGGGCCCGGTGCTCGATGCGAACCCATGTTCGCATCGAGCACCGGGTGTTCGCTCGCTCGGCGAGCCCAGAACTATTTTGGCCGCTCGCATCACGGTGGTGTGATGCGAGCGGCCCCCGCAATGCATTGCGGCCGGCGCGGCCGGCGCAGTGCATTGCTGGCTGATGATTGGCCAAGCATGCACTGTGACCCCGCATGCTTGGCCAATCACAGCGCCGGAAACTCGAAGAGCCATAATTGGCTACAGGCAGGACGCCTGTAGCCAATTACAGCTCAGGGGCTTTAGTACACGCCCCCCCCTATAAAAGGCCGCCACGCCGTCTGCGCCGGTCACATGCTGTTCCGGCGTAGATAGAGCAGGATAGTTCTGTGACACTCTGCTGGATTTAGTTAGTTAGAGAGATTTACTTAGAGAGATTGAGTTAGATAGATTCATTTAGAAAGATTGATTTAGAAAGAGGGGCTTGTAGTGTGTTCGTGGCAGGCAGGCAGAGCTCCTATATTTTGTTCCCAGAAGCACCTATAGGACTTGTAGTGTGTTCGTGGCAGGCAGGCAGAGCTCCTATATTTTGTTCCCAGAAGCACCTATAGGACTTGTAGTGTGTTCGTGGCAGGCAGGCAGAGCTCCTATATTTTGTTCCCAGAAGCACCTATAGGACTTGTAGTGTGTTCGTGGCAGGCAGGCAGAGCTCCTATATTTTCTTCCCAGAAGCACCTATAGGACTTGTAGTGTGTTCGTGGCAGGCAGGCAGAGCTCCTATATTTTCTTCCCAGAAGCACCTATAGGACTTGAAGTGTGTTAGTCCATCACACAGAGATCATATATTTTGTTCCCAGAAGCACCTATAGGACTTGAAGTGTGTTAGTCCCATCACACAGAGATCATATATTTTGTTCCAGAAGCACCTATAGGACTTGAAGTGTGTTAGTCCCATCACACAGACCTATATTTTCTTCCCAGAAGCACCTATAGGACTTGAAGTGTGTTAGTCCCATCACACAGAGATCATATATTTTGTTCCCAGAGGCACCTATAGGACTTGAAGTGTGTTAGTCCCATCACACAGACCTACATTTTCTTCCCAGAAGCACCCATAGGACTTGAAGTGTGTTAGTCCCATCACACAGAGATCATATATTTTGTTCCCAGAAGCACCTATAGGACTTGAAGTGTGTTAGTCCCATCACACAGACCTATATTTTCTTCCCAGAAGCACCTATAGGACTTGAAGTGTGTTAGTCCCATCACACAGAGATCATATATTTTGTTCCCAGAGGCACCTATAGGACTTGAGGTGTGTTAGTCCCATCACACAGACCTACATTTTCTTCCCAGAAGCACCTATAGGACTTGAAGTGTGTTAGTCCCATCACACAGAGATCCTATATTTTGTTCCCAGAAGCACCTATAGGACTTGAAGTGTGTTAGTCCCATCACACAGACCTATATTTTCTTCCCAGAAGCACCTATAGGACTTGAAGTGTGTTAGTCCCATCACACAGAGATCATATATTTTGTTCCCAGAAGCACCTATAGGACTTGAAGTGTGTTAGTCCCATCACACAGACCTATATTTTCTTCCCAGAAGCACCTATAGGACTTGAAGTGTGTTAGTCCCATCACACAGAGATCATATATTTTCTTCCCAGAAGCACCTATAGGACTTGAAGTGTGTTAGTCCCATCACACAGAGATCATATATTTTGTTCCCAGAAGCACCTATAGGACTTGAAGTGTGTTAGTCCCATCACACAGAGATCATATATTTTGTTCCCAGAAGCACCTATAGGACTTGAAGTGTGTTAGTCCCATCACACAGACCTATATTTTCTTCCCAGAAGCACCTATAGGACTTGAAGTGTGTTAGTCCCATCACACAGAGATCATATATTTTGTTCCCAGAAGCACCTATAGGACTTGAAGTGTGTTAGTCCCATCACACAGACCTATATTTTCTTCCCAGAAGCACCCATAGGACTTGAAGTGTGTTAGTCCCATCACACAGAGATCATATATTTTGTTCCAGAAGCACCTATAGGACTTGAAGTGTGTTAGTCCCATCACACAGACCTATATTTTCTTCCAGAAGCACCTATAGGACTTGAAGTGTGTTAGTCCCATCACACAGAGATCATATATTTTGTTCCCAGAAGCACCTATAGGACTTGAAGTGTGTTAGTCCCATCACACAGACCTATATTTTCTTCCCAGAAGCACCTATAGGACTTGAAGTGTGTTAGTCCCATCAAACAGAGATCATATATTTTGTTCCCAGAGGCACCTATAGGACTTGAGGTGTGTTAGTCCCATCACACAGACCTACATTTTCTTCCCAGAAGCACCTATAGGACTTGAAGTGTGTTAGTCCCATCACACAGAGATCCTATATTTTGTTCCCAGAAGCACCTATAGGACTTGAAGTGTGTTAGTCCCATCACACAGACCTATATTTTCTTCCCGGAAGCACCTATAGGACTTGAAGTGTGTTAGTCCCATCACACAGAGATCATATATTTTGTTCCCAGAAGCACCTATAGGACTTGAAGTGTGTTAGTCCCATCACACAGACCTATATTTTCTTCCCAGAAGCACCCATAGTACTTGAAGTGTGTTAGTCCCATCACACAGAGATCCTATATTTTGTTCCCAGAAGCACCTATAGGACTTGAAGTGTGTTAGTCCCATCACACAGACCTATATTTTCTTCCCAGAAGCACCTATAGGACTTCTAGTGTGTTAGTGGCATCACACAGAGCTCCTCTATTTTCTTTGCAGAAGCACCCACAGGACTTCTAGTGTGTTAGTGGCATCACACAGAGCTCCTATATTTTCTTCTCAGCAGCACCCACAGGACTTCTAGTGTGTTAGTGGCATCACACAGAGCTCCTCTATTTTCTTTGCAGAAGCACCCATAGGACTTCTAGTGTGTTAGTGGCATCACACAGAGCTCCTATATATTCTTCTCAGCAGCACCCACAGGACTACCGACTACAATGGCTGGAAGACCGCCAAGGGGAGGCAGAGCGTGCAGAGCCAAGAACACAGGGCAGGCAGGCTCTGTTTCTAGTGGACGTGGCCGTGGCCGTGGCCGTGGACGTGGTCGTGCATCGTCATCAGCACGTGGCCATGGGACACGCGCGTCTTTGTTTTCGGCAGCTGGACATGTGGAGCCGCATCATGCTGAAGGCTTGGTAGAATGGATGACCAAGCCCTCCTCATCCTCCTCATCCTCTCTCACCCAGGCTCAGGGTACTGGCAGAGCATCATCAGCCACCCCTTCCCTAGACCCACCATGTCCTCCTGAGGAGTCCCCCGAACTCTTTGAGCACAGTGTTGGGTACATGCTCCAGGAGGATGCCCAACGATTCGAAGGCTCGGATGATGATACCCAGCTTGAGGAATCTGGCAGTACTGTTCCACCAGCTGCAGCTTACTGCCAGGTTTGCTCTAGTGGTGAAGAGGGAGGGGATGATGAGGTCACTGACTCCACGTGGGTGCCTGAAGGGAGAGAGGATGAGGAGGAGGACGAGGAGGAGGAGGATGCGGCGTCACATGTCCAACGAGGCAGGATGCCCCCTGGAGGCCAGGTAGAGGCCAGCACAGCAACTGTACAACACCGCAGAGCTCCGCCTGTGCAGGGCGCTGCCTCTGCACGTTATCAGAAAAGTTCTTTGGTGTGGGCCTTTTTTGAGACGAGTGCATCAGATCGCACCACTGCTATTTGCAATATTTGTCTCAAGCGTATCTCGCGTGGCCAAAACATCAGCCGCTTGGGCACCACAAGCATGACCAGACATATGTCGACCTGCCATGCAGCTCGTTGGCAGGCACACATAAAAGACCCACACCAAAGAACTAAGCGGACCTCTCCTTGCTCCTCATCAGCTGGGATCTCCATCCCCACTACACCTTCAGTCCTCTCTGAAAGCTGCTTTGAGAGGACTGAAGGTGTAGAATTAGGTGTGTCACAACCAAGTACTTGCAGTACACCGACGTCCGATTGCAGCAGGCAAATTTCCCTGCCCCAGCTGCTGGACCGTAGAAAGAAGTACACTCCCAGCCATCCACATGCCCAGCGGTTGAATGCTAGCCTGGCTAAATTGCTAGCACTTCAGCTGCTGCCTTTTCAGTTGGTAGACTCGGCCCCCTTCCGTGAGTTTGTTCAATGTGCGGTTCCTCAGTGGCAGGTTCCAAACGCCACTTTTTCTCACGGAAGGCGATTCCGTCTCTCTACCGGCATGTGGAGGGCAATGTCCATGCCTCGCTGGACAGGGCGGTCAGCCGTAAGGTGCATATTACCGCTGACTCATGGTCCAGCAGGCATGGACAGGGACGGTACCTTTCTTTCACGGCCCATTGGGTCACTCTATTGGCAGCTGGGAGGGATGCAGGACAAGGTGCAGTAGTGTTGGAGGTTGTTCCGCCACCACGCCTCCAAAACGCTACTACTGCTACTGGTTGTGACACACCTCTCTCCTCCACCCCCTCCTCTTCTTCTTCCTCCAGTGCTCTGTCCTTGGAACCAGCGGTGCTCCGTAGGCGTACAAGGGGCTACGCAAGTACGCAGGCAAAAAGATGCCATGCCGTGCTTGCGCTGGTGTGTTTGGGGGACAGGAGCCACACTGGGCCAGAGGTTCTGGCAGCTCTGCAGGGGCAGGCCGAGAGGTGGTTGACGCCACGTCAGCTTAAGCCAGGAATGGTCGTTTCTGACAATGGCACCAACCTCCTCTCCGCCCTGCGACAGGGGCAGCTCACCCATGTGCCCTGCATGGCTCACGTCCTCAACCTGGTGGTGCAGCGGTTCTTGGGCAGGTTCCCAGGCTTACAGGATGTCCTGAGGCAGGCCAGGAAAGTCTGTGTGCATTTCCGCCGATCTTATAATGCCAGTGCTCGGCTGACTGAGCTGCAAAAGGAGCTGAACCTGCCCAAGAACCGCCTAATATGTGACATGCCCACCAGGTGGAACTCAACGTTGGCCATGCTGCAGCGACTGCACACGCAGCAGAGGGCCATCAATGAGTACCTTTGCGACTATGGCACCAGGACAGGGTCAGGGGAGCTTGGTTTTTTTTCCCCACGTCAGTGGAGCATGATCAGGGATGCATGCACTGTCCTCTCACCATTTGAGGAGGCCACGAGGATGGTGAGCAGTGACAGTGCATGCATCAGTGACACTGTCCCTCTTGTCCACCTGTTGGAGCATACGCTGCGTGGGATAATTAACAGGGCACTTGAGGCAGAACAGAGGCAGGAAGAGGAGGACTTCCTTGCCTCTCAAGGCCCCCTTTATCCGGACAGTGTTCCTTCTGTCCCACCCATCACACAGGAAGAGGATGAGGAGGAGGAGGAGGAGGAGGAGGATTGTGTGAGCATGGAGGTGGAGCCTGGCACTCAGCATCAGCAGCAGCAGTCTTTTAGGGATGATGTACAGTCCCAACAAACCAGTGGACTTGTACGTGGCTGGGAGGAGGTGGCTGGCGATCATGTCATCCTCAGTGACCCAGAAGACTCCGGACCGAATGCCTCAGCTAACCTACGCTGCATGGCCTCCCTGATCCTGCAAAGCCTGCGGAAGGATCCTCGTGTTCTTCGGATCAAGGAGAGGGACCATTACTGGCTGGCCACTCTCCTTGATCCGCGGTACAAGGGTAAGGTTGCGGACCTTATCTTGCCGTCGCAGAGGGAGCAGAGGATGAGACATCTCAGGGAGGCCTTGCAGAAAGGTCTGTGCAACGCGTTCCCAGAAACTGGGAGGCTACAAACTCCTGGTCCTGGGCGACGAGTTGCTGAGGCTTCGGTCAGTAGCAGAAGGAGCGGTGGGGAAGGTGGACGTCTGACCGATGCGTTCAGACAATTTTTTAGTCCGCAGCCCCAAGGTATGATCGGTTCCAGCAACCATCGCCAGCGTCTGATATACATGGTGCAGGAATACCTTGGGGCAAGGTCAGACTTGGACACCTTTCCCACCGAAAATCCTCTGGCTTACTGGGTCCTGAGGATGGATCACTGGCCAGAGCTTGCACAGTATGCAATTGAGCTACTGGCCTGTCCTGCCTCCAGCGTTCTTTCCGAACGCACATTCAGTGCTGCTGGAGGATTTGTCACCGATCATAGGGTGCGCCTGTCCACCGCCTCGGTTGATCGACTGACCTTCATCAAAATGAATCAGTCTTGGATCACCACCAGCTACCAGGCACCTGAGGCGGATATAACCGAATAATTTTTAATATCACATCCCTTCAAGACTGCCTATGCTGATGCTGAGTGACTGTCCTCTTATGTTCACTGACTATCCTCTTCCTCCTCCTCAATGATCCATGCCACCACACCAGTGCCTAAGGCACAATTTTTCAGCCCCTGTTTAACAGGGGCGTGTACATACAATTTTTATAAAAAAATGCTTCGCAACACGTGTGACTGCTGTGCTCCAAGTACAGTATCTGTGAGGGGTTGCAGTGTTGTGGCACCAGCACCAGTGCCTAAGGCAAATTTTTCAGCCCCTGTTTAACAGGGCGTGTACTTACAATTTTTTAAAAAAATGCTTCGCAAACACGTGTGACTGCTGTGCTCCAAGTACAGTATCTGTGAGGGGTTGCAGTGTTGTGGCACCAGCACCAGTGCCTAAGGCACAATTTTTCAGCCCCTGTTTAACAGGGGCGGGTAATTACAATTTTTTTTAAAAATGCTTTGCAACACGTGTGACTGCTGTGCTCCAAGTACAGTATCTGTGAGGGGTTGCAGTGTTGTGGCACCAGCACCAGTGCCTAAGGCACAATTTTTCAGCCCCTGTTTAACAGGGGCGGGTAATTACAATTTTTAAAAAAAAATGCTTCGCAACACGTGTGACTGCTGTGCTCCAAGTACAGTATCTGTGAGGGGTTGCAGTGTTGTGGCACCAGCACCAGTGCCTAAGGCACAATTTTTCAGCCCCTGTTTAACAGGGGCGGGTAATTACAAATCTTGATCTAATAGTTCACAGCAGGGCCCATTCCTGCGCCCACCAAGAGTAACTATGAGGGCCTACAGTCTTGTGGCAACACCGTCCACCACCACCGCCAAAGGCCCAATTTTTCTGCCCTGTTCATCAGGTGCTTGCAATTACAAATCTTGATCTAATAACACACAGCAGGGCCCATTCCTGCGCCCACCAAGAGTAACTGTGAGAGCTTACAGTCTTGTGGCAACACCGTCCACCACCACCACCACCCCCAATTTTTCTGCCCTGTTCAACAGGTGCATGCAATTACAAATCTTGATCTAATAACTCACAGCAGGGCCCATTCTTGCGCCCACCAAGAGTAACTGCGAGAGCTTACAGTCTTGTGGCAACACCGTCCACCACCACCGCCAAAGGCCCAATTTTTCTGCCCTGTTCATCAGGTGCTTGCAATTACAAATCTTGATCTAATAACTCACAGCAGGGCCCATTCCTGCGCCCACCAAGAGTAACTGTGAGAGCTTACAGTCTTGTGGCAACACCGTCCACCACCACCCCCAATTTTTCTGCCCTGTTCAACAGGTGCATGCAATTACAAATCTTGATCTATTAACTCACAGCAGGGCCCATTCCTGTGCCCACCAGTCTTGTGGCTACACCAACATCTAATAGGGCAAATTTCTGCAGAGTATATACGCCAGGCCCCTACTTTCAAACATCCAACTTACAAACGACTCCTACTTGCAAATGGAAAGAGAAAACAGGAAGTGAGAGGAAATCTACCCCTAGGAAGGGAAATTCTATCCTGTTAGATTTAATTTGGGAAAAAGGTATCTCCTCTCTACTGATACTTTATCACCAATCCTTGTTTCAATTAAAACCCCACTTTTTCCAAAAACATTTGTCATTGGGACGGAAAGTTAGGTGACATGTTCTGAACAGATGTGCAAAGACAGCAAATGTTACAGGGGTGATAACCCCTCCCTATGTTCTCCAAAAAGCTTAAAAATAGATTTTTTTGGGATGGAGCTACACTTCATAATGTACCTGTTCAGATTCTACTTAAGAACAAACCTAAAGCCGCAAGTGGTTTTAAATGGCTTCTTTTTTTCCTTTACAAATGTCATTTTGTGCAAGGACAGTTCTAAACACGGGAAACACATGCCACTTCACAGGCATACTTTAGACACCCCCCAGGTACCATATTTAAAGGAAAATTTCACTTTTTTTTTTTTCACTTTATGCATCATTAAAATGACTGCTCCCGAAAAAACGTTAGTTTTTAAAAGTTCTTTTTGCATTGATATATGTCCCCTGGGGCAGGACCCGGGTCCCCAAACCTGTTTTATGACATTAACATGCATATTGGCCGTTGTAATTAGCACTTTTGATTTCGAACGTTTGCGTCCATTATAACGTATAGGGTTCGAAAATTCGCGCGAACTTTCGGTCGGTTCGAAGGTTCTGGTGCGAACCGAACCCGGGGGTGTTCGGCTCATCCCTAGCAGCAAGGATGGAAGGTGTCATCATAATGGGGGATTTTAATTATCCAGACATAGACTGGGCAGAAACAAACCTCACATTCGTCTAAGGCTCGCCAGTTCCTAAATGATTTGCAGGACAATTTCATGAGTCAGGTGGTAGACGCACCAAAACTTTTTTTACAGAGCAATGCATAGGCACAGAAACCCTGCAGCCAGTTTCCAAAAATACAAGGAAGCTGCTTTGATTTTTCACCCTCAGTAATAACATCAATATGTTTTTATTTGTCAACTGTCTGTGTATCAAAAAGCACCAGAGTCATCAGTGAACTCACGTTGCCCTTTTTAAAATATATTTATTTGATCCTCTGTTTTAAGTGAAAAATTGGGGAAAATTGATTATAGAGGGCCACCCAGGTTAGAAACATACCCTGGGGATGGGGTGGGGGTCACAGCTGGCATGACAGCCAAATAAAGTAAAATAAAAATTGATTGGACTGCTGCAAAAATGCATCAGTGGCCCTAAAACGGCTACAGTTGACTTATCCCAGACCACCCCATAATTATAGTTGCCCAGCGGAGGTCGAGTAGGAGAACTGATGATTGCTTTCAGAAAGAGCTGGAGGGAGAGTCTGGAGTCCAGGAGTTGACCTTGTGTGTCAGAGGTTGCGCTGGGACATACAGGATTAATAAGAAGGAGCCTCCTGCCTCAAGTGACACAAAGGCCCTATCAGAAAATCTGAGTCATGTCACTTGGGAAGGCTGTAACTCTGAAATCACATGTTGCTGAAGAGGAGAGCTGGCTGGCATGCAGGCTGAGGCAGTGATGCAAAGAGTCAATGATCAGGTCCTCCTGCAGTATGGAAACCTGATTCCCCACACAGGCAGTGAGAGGAGCTGAATGATAGTCTGGAGGGGATGAGAGCTGACAGGATACATCAACTCCTGCCCTGTAGGGCACAGGGAGCTGGATCTCACTGATAGAATCCAGGGAAGGAGATGCTGCAAGCATCCCAGGTCCATTCACATGTGATGGCAGTGCTCTGGGAATCCTAGAATGGGGAAGACAGTGTCCATTAGCAGAGGCAGGTGCTGTATTAGAGGCATGGCTGTGGTGGGGACAGTTAAGCTGTAAATCAAGAGTACTAACCACTACAATGCTTTTGATCTTCCTTAAGTTTGTATTTTTATTGCCATTTGTGCAGAAGTATTTCCTTTGGTAACTTCATTTATTAAAGTTTCTTAAGGAATAATTGCCTGCTGTTCTTAGCAATTAAATTTGTGTTTTCAGTCCTCTGTACTACACTGGGAGAATTAATGAGAAAAAAAGATAATTTATGATGGGCAAATAAAAAGTTTTTATTTTAATCGTTTGTGAGAAATAAGAGCTACTGTGATAATTTCTCTTACTTTTTCTGCATTTTCTGGCATACATTGAGAGCCAGACCTTGCCTGTGAGAATTAGCCGGTCTATTAATGCATGCTCACAAGGCAGGGAATGTGGTGCACTTTTATTTCCCTCACCAGAATCTAAAGTATTGAAGGTACTTTGGCTAAATTTTACTGTATGTATATATATATATATATATATATATATATATATATATATATATATATATATATATATATATATATATATACATACAGGCATATTGTAGATCTCCATACCCTAATAAAACCCATAAAAAATAACAGTTATTGATGAACAAAGCATATATCTCTATAGTGTGTACTTATCCTAATAAGAAGCACTACATGTTATTTTGTTTACTGTTTCATTACTCTGCTATCAGCATGAGTACTTCTGACAAGTTTTCCCCACACTAAGAGCAAAAAGGTGACAGGGGAGGGAGCTCCAGTTGATTGACATCCTCAGCTCTGTTCCTGTGTGCTGAGTGAAGGGGTTTGCGTCCCTTCCCTCCAGTCAGCTCTCAGAGCTCTTCTCTCTGATCTCTGCGGAGTGTAACTTCAACTTCCTTCCCCCCTGTTATCTGACAGCTTATGCCGCATACACACGGCCGGACTTTGCATCGGGCAAAACTTCGTTGGCATTTCCGACGGAAAAATGTAAAACAGGCTCTATATCTAAGTTCGTTGGAAATGCCGACAGAAAAAGTCTGCCGGAAAGTCTGACCGTGTGTACGCGGCATTAGACAAATTTCTGCAATTTGTACAGCTGCAGAGAAGATTGCAGATAAACAGGTGCAACTTATGTAGTAGGATAGGTTTCATCTCTGTGTATCACCTGAGGCCAGTCCCTTTACTAGGTATATGTAAGGCTGCATTTACACATGGGTGTTTTGAATAATGGGCAGAAAAAACACAATTGTGCCCACAATTTCATTAATTTGAATGGCACCTAAAAACGCGGTGTGATTCTGCCGCTGCAATTGTGGCAAACCACATCACATGAAGCATGTTGCCCAAATGAAGCTCCTGAACTCTTTTTGGGTGACAAGCTTCACGCAATGTGGTTTTCAGCAATTGCAGTGCGATTTATCGCATGACAATCGCAACAGAAGAGCAATGTATTTTTAGGTGGCAATCAAATAAATGAAATGGCATCTGAAATGTGAGTTGTGTGATTTGTCATTCACACCTGGGCGTTTTAAATTCATGGCTATTTTGCCTGCGATTCAAAACGCCCATATGTGAATGCAGCCTAAGAGATTACAACCATTTTAATGAGGAATATCAAATATGGTTTGTCAGAAGGCACTATGATATTTTTCAGAGAGCACAATAAACCATTGCTCATAAAACATTTGACACTCACAGAAAAACATCCCATTCTACCAAACTAGACCAAATAATATAACATCTAAAATGTATTCAGTGAGATCATTTTGATGTGTCTAATATCATACACCAGTTTGGTCTTGGGTGTTACTGTAGTAGGAGCTTCACTACATCAGCTTGTTGCTGGGAAGAGAGGCCACCTGCCCCAGCTCTCTAGAACTCCAGAGTTGTTGCTGGTTCTGGGCACAGGTTGGTAACACTCTGCCCTGATGCCAGTGCTTCTGCTGGGGACCCCACATCATTCACTCTGGCTAACTGTTGGAGAGGGAGGCTGTCTTCCTCCACTCCCAGATGGTGGATCTGCTGCTAGGGAGGAAGGATGACCACCTTCTCTCCCAAACTGTGTATTTGTCGCTGGGGAGACAGCCAGCTGCTTAATCCCCTGTACCCTTATCCGACTGCTGGACAGATGCATTGCTCCATCTAAGCTCGTCCTGTGCAGAAACAGGTTAATCAAGGTGAGTAAGCACTTCCTTATGACCTCCTCTTTCTAATGAATGGCTACTCATTAAACAATTAGAGCCTGCAGCTGATTTGCTTCGCCAGCAAGAATTAGCAGGAGTCTTTTTCCAATTGGTTGATGGATGAGAGATTTGTGGGTGTCCCTTGGATTTCTGGAGACTGTGGTTGCTGATCCTGTTTCCATTCCACGCTTGTTTGACCCACCGCCGCTGGCGTGTGTGTCCTCATCTTCCAGTAAGAAGTACCTACCCCTTTTCTTGGGTGGTGGATGCACAGTCCCAGGTGTCTTTTCTACATACGGTTGCCCACTATCATCCTAGTCTGCATTTATTTTTTTACACTTCCTCACACTTGATAGAGCTGTTGTGAGTTGGATGTTTATGGACTTGTCTTTTATATCATACTTTTGTTCTGAATCACTCCAGTTTTTTTTTTTTTTTTTTTATCCTCTAGCGCATATGCACTTTATTATGTTGATGTATAAGGTGTATGCACTTTATTGAGTATATTCATCCATGTTAATATTTGCACATTCTTGCATTAGTGTTCATTCACTTATTTTTGACACCATTGTGTTTGTATTTTGCTTACATGCACATCTGCTGCACTTTTTTTACACATAGTCAGCGCTTGCTGCATAGCCATAAGAGCTCTGCTTCCATAGCTGCGGGTGGAGGTGGGCAAAGCACATTAATACTCTGCCCCATTGCGACACTTAAGCCAGGATTTCAGAGCTGTCGGCTGGTACTTCCTGATACTCCCAGGCAAAGGGAGCCATGCCCTGCTGCTGAGCAGAGTCTAGCAGCCTTCTGTATGTGATCTCCAGCTCCCATTCCTGAACTGCTAGAAACTCAAAATCTTCCTGTGCCCAGAGCACTTCTGAGACATTCAGCCTCCGGTCTCTGCACTCCATGATTTCCTCCAAACACCACTCCAGACTGCTCCCAAAGTCAGGGTCCTTGGACAGCCTCCAGAACAATAGCCCCAGGCCCCATAGCCAAAGCCTTCTGCCAAGCTGTCCTCCGCTGTCCATGAGCACACTTGCGCTACATACCAGTGGAGGGCTCTGTAGCTTTCGTCCAACTGCATCTCTGCCTGAACCAGCCTGCTTAACACAGTTGTCCACTCCTTGTGCGGTTGTTTCCCCAATAACGGCAATCACACTTCATACTGTGACCAGTGCCTTTCCTGGATGGAGGTGAGAATTTTTCCCTGGTAGCGCTGCTCACGAGCTAGCACTTTCTTCTAGAGTTGCCGGCTTACAGAGTCATACCATCACAGCAGGACCTGCACTGACACTGGTCCCCTGTGCTGCATCTGCATCGCTTGCAGCCTCCTTCCGAATTCCTCTTCCATGGCGGCTGGTATCTCTATCACTCCTCTTCTGCTATCCGGATCTCGGATCCCGGTGATGGTTTGGATGTCCCAGACTGCAGGAAGCCTCCTGCCCTCCTAATCATTCCGAGCAGACCAAGAGCTAGTACCAGCCTTTATCCCAAGCATTGTACGCAGACAACGTGTTGAGGTAAACCCCAAAGGAATGACTGTTTATTAAAACTCAGACACATGCTTTGTACCCCACAGGAGGACATTCCTATCCTGATCATATTACCCTAACAATACAAACTGTAAACAGGTATATAATTAATGTAGCTGACAATGATCTTAATTAAACAGTAAATTAATGAAATGGTAAGTTAATCAACAAATTTCTAATGTCCCACAATAATTTGGTAACAAGTTAAAGTGGTCACCAGATTAATCTCATCTCCAAGCGATAATCAGACAGACAGAAACAATAGAACAATGGAAAAAAAAGACCTACATGACAATAAACACATAACAAACAGTGATCTCACCCCACCTCAGACTATCCGGCAAAAGTATTCAAGAAGACCCAGGGCTGCCCAAATCTCATTAACCAGCGTATCATAGCTTCCTTGACTGTTAAATGTAATAATGTCCTTTTGCATTATATAACAGGACAACTTCCTAAATGCTTGTAGCTCCCTCAAATGCCAGGGCACATAGTCAGTGGGTAGGAGGGTTGCCCCTAGTCCTCTCCAGAAGCCTTTGTCCTGATTGGGTCTGTCACACAAGGGTTCACAGCACTGCATGCATGGTATGGAAAAACTGCACTGCAACAGTGTGAAAGTGCCCACCTGGGGGAAGGGAAGACCAAAATAATACTTTATGAGTACAGGAAGGCTTCTGTTTTATTTAACCATGCCCCTTTACGCCCCACCCACAGTAACCACAATGTGGCCACACCCACCATTTGCTGTGGCTTTGAGCTTTGGGGTGCACGCCCTGCAATAGGCTGTGCACACCTATGCTGGCCATACATTCTACAATTGTCTTGTACAATTCTCCCTTATGCCGCGTACACACGAAGGGACTATCCAGCGGACAATCCCCTCGTGTGTGGGCCTCCGACTGACTTTTTTTCCAAAAAATCCGGTGGACTAAAGTTTTAAGTTTTGTTTTAAAAGTATCCGCTGGACTTGGCAGTCCGGCGGATAATCCCGCCGTTAGTAGGCTAGTCCGCCGGACTTTTGAAATGAACGGACTTGCCGCTCATCGGAAAGTCCGTTCATTTAGCACGTGACTTCAGGTACGTAGCTAGCGTAGGCAGTAAATGCCGGCGCGCTAGCTCCGTCACCTGGCATGGATTTAAAGGGACTCCCCACGCCGAAAAACGGCGTGGGGGCCCCCCCCAAATCCATCTCAGACCCTTATCCGAGCACGCAGCCCGGCAGGCCATCTTGGGGGTCTTCTCGCCGGACTCCTCCGCCATTTACCTAGCTCTTTTACCGAGCGGAGAAGTCCGGCTACCTTCTTCGTCATCGCCGCCGTCGTCTGGGGGTCTCGATCCGCCTTCGGGGGTCTTCCGGGGTCTCTTCTGTTCTTGCCGCTGTCGTCGCTTTCTGCGCCGCCTTCTTCTTCTTCTTCCGCCTTCTTCTTCTTCTTCTTCCGATGTTGACACGTCGCTCTCTCTGGCCGGAATGCCAGAGCCGCGCTGTGCTGGGACTTATATAGGGACAAGGGGACAGGGTCACATGCTCATGTCACATGGTGACCCCGCCCCTTGTGATGTCACAGTCCCAGCATCCTCCGGGACTGTGACATCACAAGGGGGCGGGGTCACCATGTGACATGAGCATGTGACCCTGTCCCCTTGTCCCTATATAAGTCCCAGCACAGCGCGGCTCTGGCATTCCGGCCAGAGAGAGCGACGTGTCAACATCGGAAGAAGAAGAAGAAGAAGAAGAAGAAGGCGGCGCAGAAAGCGACGACAGCGGCAAGAACAGAAGAGACCCCGGAAGACCCCGGAAGACCCCCGAAGGCGGATCGAGACCCCCAGACGACGGCGGCGACGACGAAGAAGGTAGCCGGACTTCTCCGCTCGGTAAAAGAGCTAGGTAAATGGCAGAGGAGTCCGGCGAGAAGACCCCCAAGACGGAAGAAGACCCCCGGAGCAGTGCAATAAATTATTTTTTCAAAAGTGTGGTTTTTTACTTTACATTTTACACCTTAGGTGAATGGGTAGGGGTACATCGTACCCCATACTCATTCACATAGGGTGGGGGGCCGGGATCTGGGGGCCCCCTTATAAAAGGGGGCTCCCAGATTCCGATAAGCCCCCGCCCGCAGACCCCGACAACCAACGGCCAGGGTTGTCGGGAAGAGGCCCTTGTCCTCATCAACATGGGGACAAGGTGCTTTGGGGTGGGGGGCCGCACGGCCCCCCTTTCCCCAGGGCACCCCCCATGTTGAAGGCACGCGGCCTGGTACGGCTCAGGAGGGGGGGGCGCTCACTCGTCCCCACCCCTTTCCTGGCCTGCCGGGCTGCGTGCTCGGAAAAGGGTCTGAGATGGATTTGGGGGGGGAGTCCCTTTAAATCCATGCCAGGTGACGGGGCTAGCGCGCCGGCATTTACTGCCTACGCTAGCTACGTACCTGAAGTTACGTTCTAAATGAACGGACTGCTCCGTGTGTGGGCAAGTCCATTCATTTTCAAAAGTCCCGCGGACTTTGTCCAGCGGATTGTCCGCCGGAGAAGTCCGGGCGTGTGTGGGCAAGTCACACGCTCGGAAAGTCCGGTGAAGCCCCGCTGGAAAGTCCGGCGGAACGTGTGTACGCAGCATTAGATTTACCAAAAACATAAAATATGATGTAAAACCCGAAACACTTTCAATTTGTATGCAATCATATAGGCCCTTGCACTACATAGTTGAAGGTAAATCTAAATGAAAATTGAATAAAAAAATTGTATAATGAATGGCTTTAGTTTAGATGTTTTCCATTATGCCTTCATTGGTTGAAAAAATGCTATCTCATTGGCTGACTTGCCATATACTCTCTGGCAAATGGTATATTTGCATCAATATTTCAGTTGAAATTCACCAATCCTTTAGGCCCCATGCACACGAGACGCAGATGCAAACTCTGCTGAATGCGTGTTTTAAAAAGCAGAAACCTGCGTTTAAAAACGCGCGTTTTGCTGTGTTTTCATGCCGCGTTTAGACGCGTTTAGACGCGTTTGCGTCTATAATCATTTGTAAAGATAACATCATATAGACCCTCCCCAAGCTCAGAAAGCATGTATTATAAACTATTTCTGCCAATTTGATCAGAGTGAGCAGCAGCAGCAGAGAGAGCAGTTGTACACTTGCATTTGCCTCTCTTTCTGTGTTTTTTTTTTAAAATGGATCCCATATTGAATATATGTCAGGAAATGCTCCTGGTGTTGCTCTTGATGCGGCAGCAATGTCGTCGCAAATTTGCATGAGAGGTCCAGAATCAGAGCTCGTCGATATTGGACCCATCCGTTGATGGCACAGCGAATGTCCGTTGGATATTTCACAAACATGTATGCATCAGTGAGTATATATGCTCTATGAACTATCTAAACTAATTACGACATTTTAAACAATTTTTTCTAGTATTTTTTATGGTTTACCATCATATTTCTGAGTTTTCTGCTCCAAAAAATTGGGTTCCTTTAAAAAGGCTTATAAACGCAAACGCGGCTAAACGCAGGTGCCTTAGCCTTAGCCTTAGATGATAATTAGACTTATACTATCTGAATTATGATTAATACCTAAATACACATTTTGTTGGATAGACTTCGTATTTACCAACATGCTAAAAAGCAGTCTCCTGTACCTTTTAAAGTGATAATAAACTCTGTAAGCTTACCTGTAGGTAAAATGAACATCTCCTAAACATGCACCATTTAGGACATATTTGTCAGGGCTGGGCTCAACCCTTCCTTCTCAAAGGCGGCTGCTCAGCTGTCTGATAATTGCCAGCTCCTATCTCTCCACAGTGACCCACCTGTTGAGTCCTGTCTACTTAAGCTGTCCAGTCCAGATGATCTCTGTCTTCACCTTGGTCATATCTCTAGAGAGGCTCTCCTGTGTTCCTGTTAAAGACTTGCTTGACTGACATTCCTTCTGGCTCCAGATCCTGCTTGCTGTTCTATTACGCTCATCTCTGGCTTCCTGATGTTTTGGCTTGTCTGACTATCCGTTCCAGTTCCTGAACTCTATAGGGTTATGGTGTAAGGGCACCTCTATAGGGTTATGGTGTAAGGGCACCTCAGACACCCAAAGACCAAATTTTCCATATTATTTACATTTATGACAGCAAGGCAAATTCTTGCTTTCATCAAGAGTAGAGGGTTATGGTGTGAAGGCACCACAGACACACAAAGCCGTTGTTTACAAAAGAAAGCTTGCAGGGAAATTTTCTGGCTTTATAAATACAATTATTGCTGCAGCAGCTTCTATACTAGGGATGGGCCCGGTGCTCGATGCGAACCCATGTTCGCATCGAGCACCGGGTGTTCGCTCGCTCGGCGAGCCCAGAACTATTTTGGCCGCTCGCATCACGTTCGTGTGATGCGAGCGGCCCCGCAATGCATTGCGGCCGGCGCGGCCGGCGCAGTGCATTGCTGGCTGATGATTGGCCAAGCATGCACTGTGACCCCGCATGCTTGGCCAATCACAGCGCCGGAAACTCGGAGAGCCATAATTGGCTACAGGCAGGACGCCTGTAGCCAATTACAGCTCAGGGGCTTTAGTACACGCCCCCTCTTATAAAAGGCCGCCACGCCGTCGGCGGTCACATGCGTTCCGGCGTTAGAGAGAGCAGGCTCATTCTGTGTCACTCTGCTAGATTCAGTTAGAAAGATTTAGTTAGAAAGATTTAGTTAGAAAGATTCATTTAGAAAGATTCATTTAGAAAGATTCATTTAGAAAGATTCATTTAGAAAGAGGGGCTTGTAGTGTGTTCGTGGCAGGCAGGCACTGGCAGGCAGTGGCAGCAAACAGAGCTCCTATATTTTGTCCCAGAAGCACCTATAGGACTTGTAGTGTGTTCGTGGCAGGCAGGCACTGGCAGCAAACAGAGCTCCTATATTTTGTTCCCAGAAGCACCTATAGGACTTGAAGTGTGTTAGTCCCATCACACAGAGCTATATTTTCTTCCCAGAAGCACCTATAGGACTTGTAGTGTGTTAGTCCCATCACACAGAGATCATATATTTTGTTCCCAGAAGCACCTATAGGACTTGAAGTGTGTTAGTCCCATCACACAGAGCTATATTTTCTTCCCAGAAGCACCTATAGGACTTGAAGTGTGTTAGTCCCATCCCACAGAGATCATATATTTTGTTCCCAGAAGCACCTATAGGACTTGAAGTGTGTTAGTCCCATCACACAGAGCTATATTTTCTTCCCAGAAGCACCCATAGGACTTGTAGTGTGTTAGTCCCATCACACAGAGATCCTATATTTTGTTCCCAGAAGCACCTATAGGACTTGAAGTGTGTTAGTCCCATCACACAGACCTATATTTTCTTCCCAGAAGCACCCATAGGACTTGTAGTGTGTTAGTCCCATCACACAGAGATCCTATATTTTGTTCCCAGAAGCACCTATAGGACTTGAAGTGTGTTAGTCCCATCACACAGACCTATATTTTGTTCCCAGAAGCACCTATAGGACTTGAAGTGTGTTAGTCCCATCACACAGAGATCCTATATTTTGTTCCCAGAAGCACCTATAGGACTTGAAGTGTGTTAGTCCCATCACACAGAGCTATATTTTGTTCCCAGAAGCACCTATAGGACTTGAAGTGTGTTAGTCCCATCACACAGAGATCCTATATTTTGTTCCCAGAAGCACCTATAGGACTTGAAGTGTGTTAGTCCCATCACACAGAGCTATATTTTGTTCCCAGAAGCACCTATAGGACTTGAAGTGTGTTAGTCCCATCACACAGAGATCCTATATTTTATTCCCAGAAGCACCTATAGGACTTGAAGTGTGTTAGTCCCATCACACAGACCTATATTTTGTTCCAGAAGCACCTATAGGACTTGAAGTGTGTTAGTCCCATCACACAGAGATCATATATTTTGTTCCCAGAAGCACCTATAGGACTTGAAGTGTGTTAGTCCCATCACACAGAGCTATATTTTCTTCCCAGAAGCACCCATAGGACTTGTAGTGTGTTAGTCCCATCACACAGAGATCCTATATTTTGTTCCCAGAAGCACCTATAGGACTTGAAGTGTGTTAGTCCCATCACACAGACCTATATTTTCTTCCCAGAAGCACCCATAGGACTTGTAGTGTGTTAGTCCCATCACACAGAGATCCTATATTTTGTTCCCAGAAGCACCTATAGGACTTGAAGTGTGTTAGTCCCATCACACAGACCTATATTTTGTTCCCAGAAGCACCTATAGGACTTGAAGTGTGTTAGTCCCATCACACAGAGATCCTATATTTTGTTCCCAGAAGCACCTATAGGACTTGAAGTGTGTTAGTCCCATCACACAGAGCTATATTTTGTTCCCAGAAGCACCTCTAGGACTTGAAGTGTGTTAGTCCCATCACACAGAGATCCTATATTTTGTTCCCAGAAGCACCTATAGGACTTGAAGTGTGTTAGTCCCATCACACAGACCTATATTTTCTCCCCAGAAGCACCTATAGGACTTGAAGTGTGTTAGTCCCATCACACAGAGATCCTATATTTTGTTCCCAGAAGCACCTATAGGACTTGAAGTGTGTTAGTCCCATCACACAGAGATCCTATATTTTGTTCCCAGAAGCACCTATAGGACTTGAAGTGTGTTAGTCCCATCACACAGACCTATATTTTCTTCCCAGAAGCACCCATAGGACTTGTAGTGTGTTAGTCCCATCACACAGAGCTATATTTTGTTCCCAGAAGCACCTATAGGACTTGAAGTGTGTTAGTCCCATCACACAGACCTATATTTTCTTCCCAGAAGCACCCATAGGACTTGTAGTGTGTTAGTCCCATCACACAGAGATCCTATATTTTGTTCCCAGAAGCACCTATAGGACTTGAAGTGTGTTAGTCCCATCACACAGAGCTATATTTTGTTCCCAGAAGCACCTATAGGACTTGAAGTGTGTTAGTCCCATCACACAGAGATCCTATATTTTGTTCCCAGAAGCACCTATAGGACTTGAAGTGTGTTAGTCCCATCACACAGAGATCATATATTTTGTTCCCAGAAGCACCTATAGGACTTGAAGTGTGTTAGTCCCATCACACAGAGCTATATTTTGTTCCCAGAAGCACCCATAGGACTTGTAGTGTGTTAGTCCCATCACACAGAGATCCTATATTTTGTTCCCAGAAGCACCTATAGGACTTGAAGTGTGTTAGTCCCATCACACAGAGCTATATTTTGTTCCCAGAAGCACCTATAGGACTTGAAGTGTGTTAGTCCCATCACACAGAGATCCTATATTTTGTTCCCAGAAGCACCTATAGGACTTGAAGTGTGTTAGTCCCATCACACAGAGCTATATTTTGTTCCCAGAAGCACCTATAGGACTTGAAGTGTGTTAGTCCCATCACACAGAGATCATATATTTTGTTCCCAGAAGCACCTATAGGACTTGAAGTGTGTTAGTCCCATCACACAGAGCTATATTTTCTTCCCAGAAGCACCCATAGGACTTGTAGTGTGTTAGTCCCATCACACAGAGATCCTATATTTTGTTCCCAGAAGCACCTATAGGACTTGAAGTGTGTTAGTCCCATCACACAGAGCTATATTTTGTTCCCAGAAGCACCCATAGGACTTGTAGTGTGTTAGTCCCATCACACAGAGATCCTATATTTTGTTCCCAGAAGCACCTATAGGACTTGAAGTGTGTTAGTCCCATCACACAGACCTATATTTTCTTCCCAGAAGCACCCATAGGACTTGTATTGTGTTAGTCCCATCACACAGAGATCCTATATTTTGTTCCCAGAAGCACCTATAGGACTTGAAGTGTGTTAGTCCCATCACACAGACCTATATTTTGTTCCCAGAAGCACCTATTGGACTTGAAGTGTGTTAGTCCCATCACACAGAGATCCTATATTTTGTTCCCAGAAGCACCTATAGGACTTGAAGTGTGTTAGTCCCATCACACAGAGATCCTATATTTTGTTCCCAGAAGCACCTATAGGACTTGAAGTGTGTTAGTCCCATCACACAGACCTATATTTTCTTCCCAGAAGCACCCATAGGACTTGTAGTGTGTTAGTCCCATCACACAGAGATCCTATATTTTGTTCCCAGAAGCACCTATAGGACTTGAAGTGTGTTAGTCCCATCACACAGAGATCCTATATTTTCTTCCCAGAAGCACCCATAGGACTTGTAGTGTGTTAGTCCCATCACACAGAGATCCTATATTTTGTTCACAGAAGCACCCATAGGACTTGAAGTGTGTTAGTCCCATCACACAGAGATCCTATATTTTGTTCCCAGAAGCACCTATAGGACTTGAAGTGTGTTAGTCCCATCACACAGAGATCCTCTATTTTCTTTGCAGAAGCACCCATAGGACTTCTAGTGTGTTAGTGGCATCACACAGAGCTCCTATATTTTCTTCTCAGCAGCACCCACAGGACTTCTAGTGTGTTAGTGGCATCACACAGAGCTCCTATATTTTCTTTGCAGAAGCACCCATAGGACTTCTAGTGTGTTAGTGGCATCACACAGAGCTCCTATATATTCTTCTCAGCAGCACCCACAGGACTACCGACTACAATGGCTGGAAGACCGCCAAGGGGAGGCAGAGCCAAGAACACAGGGCAGGCAGGCTCTGTTTCTAGTGGACGTGGCCGTGGAAGTGGTCGTGCATCGTCATCAGCACGTGGCCATGGGACACGCGCGTCTTTGTTTTCGGCAGCTGGACATGTGGAGCCGCATCATGCTGAAGGCTTGGTAGAATGGATGACCAAGCCCTCCTCATCCTCCTCATCCTCTCTCACCCAGGGTACTGGCAGAGCAGCTGCCAACGCGTACTCAATGGCATCATCAGCCACCCCTTCCCTAGACCCACCATGTCCTCCTGAGGAGTCCCCCGAACTCTTTGAGCACAGTGTTGGGTACATGCTCCAGGAGGATGCCCAACGATTCGAAGGCTCGGATGATGATACCCAGCTTGAGGAATCTGGCAGTACTGTTCCACCAGCTGCAGCTTACTGCCAGGTTTGCTCTAGTGGTGAAGAGGGAGGGGATGATGAGGTCACTGACTCCACGTGGGTGCCTGAAGGGAGAGAGGATGAGGAGGAGGACGAGGAGGAGGAGGATGCGGCGTCACATGTCCAACGAGGCAGGATGCCCCCTGGAGGCCAGGTAGAGGCCAGCACAGCAACTGTACAACACCGCAGAGCTCCGCCTGTGCAGGGCGCTGCCTCTGCACGTTATCAGAAAAGTTCTTTGGTGTGGGCCTTTTTTGAGACGAGTGCATCAGATCGCACCACTGCTATTTGCAATATTTGTCTCAAGCGTATCTCGCGTGGCCAAAACATCAGCCGCTTGGGCACCACAAGCATGACCAGACATATGTCGACCTGCCATGCAGCTCGTTGGCAGGCACACATAAAAGACCCACACCAAAGAACTAAGCGGACCTCTCCTTGCTCCTCATCAGCTGGGATCTCCATCCCCACTACATCTTCAGTCCTCTCTGAAAGCTGCTCTGAGAGGACTGAAGGTGTAGAATTAGGTGTGTCACAACCAAGTACTTGCAGTACACCGACGTCCGATTGTAGCAGGCAAATTTCCCTGCCCCAGCTGCTGGACCGTGGAAAGAAGTACACTCCCAGCCATCCACATGCCCAGCGGTTGAATGCTAGCTTGGCTAAATTGCTAGCACTTCAACTGCTGCCTTTTCAGTTGGTAGACTCGGCCCCCTTCCGTGAGTTTGTTCAATGTGCGGTTCCTCAGTGGCAGGTTCCCAAACGCCACTTTTTCTCACGGAAGGCGATTCCGTCTATCTACCGGCATGTGGAAGGCAATGTCCATGCCTCGCTGGACAGGGCGGTCAGCGGTAAGGTGCATATTTCCGCTGACTCATGGTCCAGCAGGCATGGACAGGGATGGTACCTTTCTTTCACGGCCCATTGGGTCACTCTATTGGCAGCTGGGAGGGATGCAGGACAAGGTGCAGTAGTGTTGGAGGTTGTTCCGCCACCACGCCTCCAAAACGCTACTACTGCTACTGGTTGTGACACACCTCTCTCCTCCACCCCCTCCTCTTCTTCTTCCTCCAGTGCTCTGTCCTTGGAACCAGCGGTGCTCCGTAGGCGTACAAGGGGCTACGCAAGTACGCAGGCAAAAAGATGCCATGCCGTGCTTGCGCTGGTGTGTTTGGGGGACAGGAGCCACACTGGGCCAGAGGTTCTGGCAGCTCTGCAGGGGCAGGCCGAGAGGTGGTTGACGCCACGTCAGCTTAAGCCAGGAATGGTCGTTTCTGACAATGGCACCAACCTCCTCTCCGCCCTGCAACAGGGGCAGCTCACCCATGTGCCCTGCATGGCTCACGTCCTCAACCTGGTGGTGCAGCGGTTCTTGGGCAGGTTCCCAGGCTTACAGGATGTCCTGAGGCAGGCCAGGAAAGTCTGTGTGCATTTCCGCCGATCTTATAATGCCAGTGCTCGGCTGACTGAGCTGCAAAAGGAGCTGAACCTGCCCAAGAACCGCCTAATATGTGACATGCCCACCAGGTTGAACTCAACGTTGGCCATGCTGCAGCGACTGCACACGCAGCAGAGGGCCATCAATGAGTACCTTTGCGACTACGGCACCAGGACAGGGTCAGGGGAGCTTGTTTTTTTTTCCCCACGTCAGTGGAGCATGATCAGGGATGCATGCACTGTCCTCTCACCATTTGAGGAGGCCACGAGGATGGTGAGCAGTGACAGTGCATGCATCAGTGACACTGTACCTCTTGTCCACCTGTTGGAGCATACGCTGCGTGGGATAATGGACAGGGCACTTGAGGCAGAACAGAGGCAGGAAGAGGAGGACTTCCTTGCCTCTCAAGGCCCCCTTTATCCGGACAGTGTTCCTTCTGTCCCACCCATCACACAGGAAGAGGATGAGGAGGAGGAGGAGGAGGAGGATTGTGTGAGCATGGAGGTGGAGCCTGGCACTCAGCAGCAGCAGTCTTTTAGGGATGATGTACAGTCCCAACAAACCAGTGGACTTGTACGTGGCTGGGAGGAGGTGGCTGGCGATCATGTCATCCTCAGTGACCCAGAAGACTCCGGACCGAATGCCTCAGCTAACCTACGCTGCATGGCCTCCCTGATCCTGCAAAGCCTGCGGAAGGATCCTCGTGTTCTTCGGATCAAGGAGAGGGACCATTACTGGCTGGCCACTCTCCTTGATCCACGGTACAAGGGTAAGGTTGCGGACCTTATCTTGCCGTCGCAGAGGGAGCAGAGGATGAGACATCTCAGGGAGGCCTTGCAGAAAGGTCTGTGCAACGCGTTCCCAGAAACTGGGAGGTTACAAACTCCTGGTCCTGGGCGACGAGTTGCTGAGGCTTCGGTCAGTAGCAGAAGGAGCGGTGGGGAAGGTGGACGTCTGACCGATGCGTTCAGACAATTTTTTAGTCCGCAGCCCCAAGGTATGATCGGTTCCAGCAACCATCGCCAGCGTCTGATATACATGGTGCAGGAATACCTTGGGGCAAGGTCAGACTTGGACACCTTTCCCACCGAAAATCCTCTGGCTTACTGGGTCCTGAGGATGGATCACTGGCCAGAGCTTGCACAGTATGCAATTGAGCTACTGGCCTGTCCTGCCTCCAGCGTTCTTTCCGAACGCACATTCAGTGCTGCTGGAGGATTTGTCACCGATCATAGGGTGCGCCTGCCCACCGCCTCGGTTGATCGACTGACCTTCATCAAAATGAATCAGTCTTGGATCACCCCCAGCTACCAGGCACCTGAAGCGGATATAACGGAATAATTTATAATGCCACATCCCTTCAAGACTGCCTATGCTGATGCTGAGTGACTGTCCTCTTATGTTCACTGACTATCCTCTTCCTCCTCCTCAATGATCCATGCCACCACACCAGTGCCTAAGGCACAATTTTTCAGCCCCTGTTTAACAGGGGCGTGTACATACAATTTTTATAAAAAAAAGCTTCGCAACACGTGTGACTGCTGTGCTCCAAGTACAGTATCTGTGAGGGGTTGCAGTGTTGTGGCACCAGCACCAGTGCCTAAGGCACAATTTTTCAGCCCCTGTTTAACAGGGGCGTGTACATACAATTTTTATAAAAAAAAAGCTTCGCAACACGTGTGACTGCTGTGCTCCAAGTACAGTATCTGTGAGGGGTTGCAGTGTTGTGGCACCAGCACCAGTGCCTAAGGCACAATTTTTCAGCCCCTGTTTAACAGGGGCGTGTACTTACAATTTTTAAAAAAAATGCTTCGCAACACGTGTGACTGCTGTGCTCCAAGTACAGTATCTGTGAGGGGTTGCAGTGTTGTGGCACCAGCACCAGTGCCTAAGGCACAATTTTTCAGCCCCTGTTTAACAGGGGCGTGTACTTACAATTTTTTTAAAAAAATGCTTCGCAACACGTGTGACTGCTGTGCTCCAAGTACAGTATCTGTGAGGGGTTGCAGTGTTGTGGCACCAGCACCAGTGCCTAAGGCACAATTTTTCAGCCCCTGTTTAACAGGGGCGTGTACTTACAATTTTTTTTAAAAATGCTTCGCAACACGTGTGACTGCTGTGCTCCAAGTACAGTATCTGTGAGGGGTTGCAGTGTTGTGGCACCAGCACCAGTGCCTAAGGCACAATTTTTCAGCCCCTGTTTAACAGGGGCGTGTACTTACAATTTTTTTTAAAAAATGCTTCGCAACACGTGTGACTGCTGTGCTCCAAGTACAGTATCTGTGAGGGGTTGCAGTGTTGTGGCACCAGTGCCTAAGGCACAATTTTTCAGCCCCTGTTTAACAGGGGCGTGTACTTACAATTTTTTTTAAAAATGCTTCGCAACACGTGTGACTGCTGTGCTCCAAGTACAGTATCTGTGAGGGGTTGCAGTGTTGTGGCACCAGCACCAGTGCCTAAGGCACAATTTTTCAGCCCTGTTTAACAGGGGCGGGTAATTACAAATCTTGATCTAATAGTTCACAGCAGGGCCCATTCCTGCGCCCACCAAGAGTAACTATGAGGGCCTACAGTCTTGTGGCAACACCGTCCACCACCACCGCCAAAGGCCCAATTTTTCTGCCCTGTTCATCAGGTGCTTGCAATTACAAATCTTGATCTAATAACTCACAGCAGGGCCCATTCCTGCGCCCACCAAGAGTAACTGTGAGAGCTTACAGTCTTGTGGCAACACCGTCCACCACCACCACCACCCCCAATTTTTCTGCCCTGTTCAACAGGTGCATGCAATTACAAATCTTGATCTATTAACTCACAGCAGGGCCCATTCCTGTGCCCACCAGTCTTGTGGCTACACCAACATCTAATAGGGCAAATTTCTGCAGAGTATATACGCCAGGCCCCTACTTTCAAACATCCAACTTACAAACGACTCCTACTTGCAAATGGAAAGAGAAAACAGGAAGTGAGAGGAAATCTACCCCTAGGAAGGGAAATTCTATCCTGTTAGATTTAATTTGGGAAAAAGGTATCTCCTCTCTACTGATACTTTATCACCAATCCTTGTTTCAATTAAAACCCCACTTTTCCAAAAACATTTGTCATTGGGACGGAAAGTGAGGTGACATGTTCTGAACAGATGTGCAAAGACAGCAAATGTTACAGGGGTGATAACCCCTCCCTATGTTCTCCAAAAAGCTTAAAAATAGATTTTTTTGGGATGGAGCTACACTTCATAATGTACCTGTTCAGATTCTACTTAAGAACAAACCTAAAGCCGCAAGTGGTTTTAAATGGCTTCTTTTTTTCCTTTACAAATGTCATTTTGTGCAAGGACAGTTCTAAACACGGGAAACACATGCCACTTCACAGGCATACTTTAGACACCCCCCAGGTACCATATTTAAAGGAAAATTTCACTTTTTTTTTCACTTTATGCATCATTAAAATGACTGCTCCCGAAAAAACGTTAGTTTTTAAAAGTTCTTTTTGCATTGATATATGTCCCCTGGGGCAGGACCCGGGTCCCCAAACCTGTTTTATGACATTAACATGCATATTGGCCGTTGTAATTAGCACTTTTGATTTTGAACGTTCGCGTCCATTATAACGTATAGGGTTCGAAAATTTGCGCGAACTTTCGGTCGGTTCGAAGGTTCTGGTGCGAACCGAACCCGGGGGTGTTCGGCTCATCCCTATTCTATACACAGTACAGATGTGCCACTCTACAGGTAGACTAAGGGGACTCCCCAGACACTATATTGAGAGGATTTTGTTCATTTTTACTGTTAATGCTCATGTTTATGCCTTAACTTTAAGCATCAGTAAATCACTGCTCATTTCAAAATTATGTTTTTACAAACTTTTTTTTCATTGATTCATGTCCTCCAGGGCAGTACCCAGGCCCCCATAACCATTGTATGCCCAAATACTTGCATATGAGAACTTTTGATTTTTCCAGTTCGGGTCCCATAGACTTCAATGGGGTTTATTATTCAGTTCCGAACTTTTGCGATGTTCTAAAGCTCTGGTGTGAACCGAACAGGGTAATGTTTGGCCCATACCTATTACTTACCACTTTTTTTATAATAAAATACATGGTTTGAGGATAATGCACTAGGCTGGTGCAACCTCTGTTTTGTTTTATTATTTCAATGCTTATAAAGTGTTAGCAGGAGTTGAGATTTAATTTGTTAGTCAAATTCTATCTGCTAGTTTAATACACCCATTTCCGGGACTGACAATGCTGTTGTTCAAAGGTGTCTACTTTACTACTTCAT
This sequence comes from Lithobates sylvaticus, assembly GCA_028564925.1. Classification (NCBI taxonomy): domain Eukaryota; kingdom Metazoa; phylum Chordata; class Amphibia; order Anura; family Ranidae; genus Lithobates; species Lithobates sylvaticus. The sequence continues at coordinate 147,601,362 of CM053032.1, read as the reverse complement.
CCAGAATGCAAGCACCCTAAAGCCTCGTACACACTGTATGAAAATCAGAAGAGGATTGTCGTTTGACAGGCTGTTGTCTGAAGTTCTTACCATTAGTACACTCATTTCAACAATTGTTTTCCAATTTTCGGCCAACAAAAGTTGGATGACAGGCATGTAAGTTTTTGTCAAACGACAGCTCCACGTTAGATTTTCGTATGGTCAGTACACAAATCCGTCACACAAAAGTCGAAAGTACAAACACGCATTCTCGGAATCAGTGCTCACCAAACATGAAATTAGCAGAAGGGGCCCAAAGGGTGGCGCTCAAGAGCTGAAATTCCTCGTAGTAAGTCACTACATTCGTGGCAGGACAATTTGTGTAATGTTAGTATGCAAGACAAGATCCTGGCACACGCCCTTTTGACAAATATCAGACGCTCGGTTGTCCAACAATCATACCATGTGTACGAGGCTTTAGAAAAGAAGTGTGTTACTGCCTGGATCAGCAGATGAAATAAACAAAAAATACTGCTTTAACTATTTGGAAAAATCCAGACTTATGGCGTGCTATTGGAAATGTGATTACCTCTGCTTTTTTTTTTTTTTGCAGAAAGTTTTTAAATTATGTTTTTAAAGTTTGTATCCCTCTAAAGAAATTTGTAAATGATGATGGTAGATTGGGAGCAAATGTAGGACATAATCACATAAATGATAGCAGCGGGAAGCTGCAAAACCTCTGTGCCTGTGGTATTACATTGGATTAGAGGCATTTACTTCTTGCTTCACAATCTTAACCTAGAAACAAAATTTTCCAAAACTAAGAGGCTCCCCAGTGCAGTGATGTCCATTACTGACTGATGACTAATGTATAATTCTGCCCAGACATTATAGCAACATATCATTTTAAGAAGTAAATACCACATGTATGTGTGGCTTTTCTGAAAAGTATATTCAGAGTTGTTTTGAATATAACACTTTTTGGCATTGAATATTCTTGTTCAGTCTCTCAGTACTGTATATTAAAAATTACATTTTTATTTGTTATTTTGACATGCCATGTTTTTTGTGCTTGGCTTGAGCATGTAGTAAAAACCTACATATCATTATGCACCACATCATCTTGCTGCAAGCTTAAAACTACAATTATTCTCTTTATTTTCTGCAGAAGGTGGCAGGAAAAAAAAAAAGAAGATATTTCTCCAGCAATAGAGGATGCCACCTTCTGGCTAAATTACATGGTTACATAGTTACTGTACATAGTTAATCTGCTTGAAAAAGACACTAGTCCATCCAGTTCAACCAATAAAGTTCAACTAAGTGACATATGATAATGTGAAAATTGACACTGCCAAACGTTTAGGTCAATTTACATTTTTGCAGTGTGTTTAGTTGAATTCTCTTCCTAACACACTCAAAAAAATGTGCATGGCTATTATTAGCGATGCAGTGAATCACAACACATGGCAGCACATTACCCTGAATTGTGGTGCATTGGAGTGCCATTCAAAATTAATTACAACTTAGTGCACCAACATGTATGTTATATTAATTGATGTGCATTACCACAATGCAACTGTGTAAATCCTTCCTTTGGGTTAGGGGGCCCTAACATCACTAAAGGGTCACTGAACCATACGTTTGTGTTTTGGACAAACTGGGCACAATTGTAGCCCATTCAAAATGAATGGATTTCTGTAATCCAAGCACATTAATGTGCTTGTTAACTGCTTCAATACTGGGCACTTTTACCCCCTTCCTGCCCATGCCAATTTTCAGCCTTCAGAGCTGTCAAACTTTGAATGACAATTTTGTGCTCATGCAACATTGTACCCATAAGAAATTGTTATAATTTTTTTTACAAAAATAGAACTTTCTTTTGGTGGTACTTAATCAACCCTGGGTTTTTTTTTTTCATTTTCTTTCAATAATTTTTATTGACAAAAACAAGCAACATTACATTGCGAAGAGATGGTGAACATGGGATGTCCAATGTGACATATAATAACATATAACGGGTACAGAGACCTAGGGATAACACCTAATACTTCTATCATAACTAGGTTGTGTATCTTATCACTGCCACAGAAGAATATCTCTATCTTCCACAGAGAACTGACCATTTTTTCCTGCGTCATCTCCCAAGAAATTTTTCTTTTGGCTGCTGCTACGGAGACCTTTGGTTGTTTCCAAGCACGTGCTATGGTAAGTTTTGCTACCAGAAGGATAAAGAATATCATATTCTGGGTGCCTTTGGTGATTTTAGGGAACGGGGCGTTAAGTAATGCTATGGACGGATCCTTGGAGACCTGGCACCCTGTAACCTTGCATATAACGTGAAACACCCTGTTCCAGAATCCTCTGATGTTTAGACACTCTCACCATATATGGATCATGGATCATGAAAGAGTGCATCCTCAAGAGCATTGAGACGAGGCGGAAGGAAACATTTTGGCCAATCTGGTCAGGGCTAAGTACCATCTAGTTAGTACTTTTAGATTAGCTTCAATCAGGGCAGTGTTATGCATACCTTTGTAAGAATGGAGAACGTTCCTATTCCACACCTCCGCGTCCCAGCTGTTCTGTAGTTCTCCCTCCCAGGCCATCATGTATGATAATTTAGTGCTGTCAGAAGCAAGTGACAGATATATTGTGGAGATGCCCCCTCTCTGCTCTGTGTCCTGGCCACACCATTGCTCATATTTAGTTAATTTTGAGGGTTCTGGTTTATTTTTCCATTGTGAGTGCAAGAAGTGAGATATTTGCATGCATCGAAACCTCTCTGAGTCAGGCATTTCCAATTTTTTTTTGCAGTAACTGAGCGAGAGCGTGCCTAGGGGGGTAAGATAGTGTCCAATGCGGTATAACCCCTTGTCTAACCACCATCTGAAGGCCTGAATGTTCATTCCCGGAGTGAATTTGGGGTTATGAAAGATATGGGCTAAAGGCTGTAAGTCCGAGGTTAGGGCTGGGAGGCTTTTCAGGTTTTCCCAAAGGGAAATGGAATGAGATAGTGTCAGAGACAATATGGGAGGGCAATCTTTGAGAGGGCACCAGAGTAGGAAGTCTAACGTGTGTTTGGGTACTGCTTGCCATTCGATATGCATCCAATCAGGTTTCTCCAGTCGTGTATAGACGGTCGACAATTGTACCAGTTGTGCCACTTGGTAATACCACAACATGTGGGGTACCCCCAGACCTCCCTGTGTTCTAGGTCTGTATAGAATATTTCTGGAGAGGCGGTGACCCGAGGGGCCCCAGATGAATATTATGATTTTGTTTTTGAAAATCCGCAGATGATCATTGTTGGGATCATCTGCGGGCCCTAAAAAGATAAAGTACCGGTAATTTGGGAAGCAGTGTCATTTTGACTGTGTTCACCCTGCCCAGCCAGGATAATTCATGGAGTGCCCAATTCTTAAGATCCATTTCGAGTTTTTTTGTAAAGAGGGGGAAATTTACCATGTAAAGTTTCTCAGTCTTAGAAGTAAGATCTATTCCCAGATATCTAATTGTTGAATCGCACTCAAATTGAAAGGAGCTTTTAAGATTCTCTGCCTTCTGAAGTGGGATGGTCACGTTTAGAATTTGGGATTTGAATAGGTTGACCCGCAACTTAGAGGCTTTAGCGAAGTCATCTAGCAATTTACATATGTTTGGAATGGAAGTCATCAGGGACGTGATGAATAACAGAAGGTTATCCGCGAAGAGGGCACATTTATGCATCTGTGCATTTATGCATCTGTGGACCACAGTTAACCCCTCGGATGTCTGGGTGGTTGTGTATGGCTATCGCTAGAGTTTCTATGGCTATTGCAAAAATTAAGGGGGGCAAGGGGCAACCCTGCCTGGTTCCTCTAGCTATTTTTATTGGCTCCGAGAGATATCCTTGCAAATGTACTCGGGCTTCCGGGAAGGAATAGAGTGCTGTCATTAGGCCCATAAAGTTCTGTCCAAAACCCCATTGATTCATGATATTAAATAGCTAAGGCCAGGAGACCGAATCAAATGCCTTTTGGAGAACAATGGATAGGAGTAGTCCTTCCTGTCGTCTCCCTTTATCCCATCCTGTCTGAAGAAAAGAAATGAGCGTGATCGCTCTCCTAATTTGGTCTGGGCCTTGTCTCCCAGGTATAAAACCTACTTGGTCCTTATGTATATACAGACTTATAAAAGTTGCTAAGCGATCCGCTAGTATTTTGGTCAGGATCTTCATGTCATTATTTATCAGGGATATTGGTCTGTAGTTGCCCACCTTCCCTTGATCCTTATTTGGTTTGGGTATTACAGAGATAAATGCAGAGTTAAGTTGTCTATCTAAAGGCTCCCCTTTGGTTTTGGCATTAAAGAAGCGAGCGAGGTGCGGGGCTAAGGTCTGTGCAAACGTTTTGTAGTAAGGTGCGGAGAAGCCATCTGGGCCCGGAGCTGAACCCTGCTTAAGATACTTAAAGTGGAGTTCCACCCATTTTTTTTACTTTGTGTGTATGAGCTAAGGACATGCAGCACTTTTCACAATGGGCATTTTTTTTTGCTTGTAAATACCTTCTTTTAGTCTTTCCCCATTACTTCCTCCTTTCCAATTGCCTAGGCGATTACGTCACAAGGCGATTCGCAAGGCTTCCTGGGATAGCAGCCTCATGTATCCCAGGAGTCCTTGCATATCGCCTACTGCCGAATTCTTGCGATATTTGGAAGAAGGAAAAGATGCGAACGGGAGTTAGCCCAGCTGAGTGCATCCTGGGAGTTGTAGGCAATGGGGAGAAAACCGGAGCTGCAAACCTAATGAGAGAGACGCGCTCTCTTCACTGCTGATAGGCGAATGGGAGGAGGAAGGGGGCGATCGGGGGTTAACAGTACACTCGGCGGCAGCTGGAGAGACTTGTAAACTTCCTCTCCTCTCCTGTCTTTTGATTTACAGGTTGCTATAGCAATGGGGTGGGAACTTGTGCTGATGCTGACGTTGCTATAGCAACCTATCAGGAAGAATAGGTGTGGGATTTAGAGGTGCATGCTGGTTAATCAGCTGCACAGAAATCCAGGAAGTTAACACAGGAGGGCTTCAGATGCCCACAGCTAAAATGGAACCTGCCTGCTTCCGTTATCCGTGAGTAATTAACTTTTTTTAAAGGTAGAAGTGCAAAAAATATGACATATTAGAAATGTTCATCTATATGTTATGACAATTCCATAGCTGTCCTTAAAAAAAATGTTTGGGGGACTGGAACTCTGCTTTAATGACCTGGAGGACTTCTTCCTGTGTTATTGGGGTCTCCATTTTGTCCCGGTGGCGGTCAGCCAATGTCGAAATAGGGAGGGAGTCTAGAAATAAGTTCATGTGGGCCCTGTTGTGATGATTCCCCTCAATGTATAGCTGCTCGTAAAATGTGTGGAACGTTGTCATAATCCTTTGTGGGTTCAAAGTGTGCGTCTCTTCTGATGTTCTAATTTTTGGTAAAGCCTGCATACCTTGTTGTGGAGATAATTTAGCAGCCAGCAAAGATCCCATTCTGTCCCTCTGGTGATAAATCCTTGCCCGCTCCATCTAATATTCTTTTCAGCTTTGGCGGTGAGAGCCAGATTAAGGGAGAGGCACACCGCATTTAGTTTAGCCATGGGGACCATTTTGAGGTCTTGCTTGTGGAGACGTCGCAGTTGTGTAAATTCCATTTCCAATTTGTGTATGTCAGTCATTCTTTCCCTTTTGATCTGTGAGGAAATCTGAATTAACTTACCCCTTATTGTGGCCTTGTGGGCAGCCCAGAGAGTTTCTGGTGAAACTTACGCTGTGCAATTCAAAAGGAAGTATTCCTTTATTGCTTTTTCAAGTTCCATCACTCTAATCGGGTCACTAAGTATGGATTTGTTAAGTCTCCAATTACGTGGGGTTGGACTATCAAGGCTCCTATTTAAGATGAGTAGGACTATAGAATGATCCGACCAAACCGTGTCCCTGATAAATGACTTAGCTACTTTTGGGAGTTTGGAGATAGAAATAAATATGTGGTCGATTCTTCGATATTGGAAAATATATTTGGACAATTTGAGGCTCCTTTTGGGAGGGCGAATGAGTTGTGAGCCAGGTGGTCTGGATTTATCCAGCCCCTGATCTAGGGCCATGTTTGAATCTCCCCCGTATATGACCGTCCCTTCCACTAAGGGGTCTAGTGTTTTAAACAAGTTCTGGAAAAATTCTGTTTGTCCCTGATTGGGTGCATTGTATGAGATAAAGGAGTAAATTTGAGCGTCAATTGTCCCCTTCACTAGTCAAAACCTGCCTTCTGGGTCCCTGTGTTCAAGTTGCAGTGTGAATTTACAGTTATTTGAAAACAGGATGGCCACCCCCCTAGTTTTATCCTTGGCATTGGCTAGGAAAAACATTGGAAATTTGGCATGCAAAAAGGAGGGGTTATACAGCCTTGGGAAGTGTGTCTCCTGTAGGAGTACTACGTCTATTTTTTGGGACTGTAGCGTTGGTAAACATTTTTGTCTTTTCACTGGTGAGTTCATCCCCTGCATATTGTGGGAAGCAACACGCAGTGGAGGAGAGGGTACGGTGTCATTAGCCATGAGCAGAGGGGTTACATTCTCACCTGATACACTGTCACTGGAATAACCATAGCCTCTTGATAGGGGGAGGCGCAAAGGCAAGCCATCCCAGCCGAGGCCCACCAAAACATATGAACAGAAATTAAAATGGTGTTAACTGCCTGTGACTAGCTTAAAACATTATAAACCGTTTCAAACAGCCTTTTTCTGAAAGGGAAGCAAAGGGGAGGGGGGTGGGGGTAGAGGACGGGAGGGGGAGGATAGGGAGGGTGTTGGGGGAAAGGGGTGGGAGAGGGATTAGAGGGCATCTTCATTGATTCAGTGGAGGAAGAGTTCACATTGTACAGTGATATGATCCTCAGAAATATCAGTTCTTCCTTGTCATTATCAGTTTGGTGCAGTCAAAATACCCGAACACTTGGATAAAGATTGTGTTTCTCAGGGGTCCGCCATTATAGTGGGGGGTGCAGGAAACTGTCCTAGGTACGAACTTGGTAGCCAGAGAACTTGACTCAAACTTTGGAAACACACTTAGTAACATCTAACTGAAGATCGCAGTTTTGATGGACTCTTCTCTAAGGAGCAAAAGCTGGAAAAGTCCAGAAAGGAGGAAATGTTCGTTCCGATCCCACAAGTTTCAAGAAGGCCTGCCTTCTTTAGGTTTCTTGAAGCTGTTCTTGCTCCACGTTGGGGAAATGGGACTAGAAGGTGTTTGTCATTTTGTGGCCCCCCGATTGGGTGTTCGTGGGGGTTTGCGGGGGTCCGTGCGAGATGAGTCTCAGGCTCAACAGTAGCTTCTCTCCTTCTTGCAAACTGAAAAAAGGAATAGGTTTTTGATTTATAAGTTAACCTTGGGGGGTGAAAGGGAAGGCCCACCAATACTTGACTTCCTTTTGTGATAGGACCGTAAGCAGGGGTTTCAGGGCCTGCCTTTTTTGTATGGTCGCCAGGGAGATGTCAGCAAAGACTTGTACAGGGTGATTGCGACAGGGGAATGACAAGTGTGTGCGTGACTTCTTCATAACTTCCTCCTTCACAGAGTAGAAATGGGGTTTGATCACCACATCCTTGGGGGCTTCATCTTTGTGTGGGGGACCCAATGCTCTATGTGCGCGATCCAGTTCCAGTTTATGAGGAGGAATGTTGGGGATAAGGTCCCTGATAAAGTCCTGTACTGCCAGTGTAACGTCAGTGATGGACTCCGGGAGCCCCCTTAAACGAAAGTTGTACCTTCACGATCTGTTCTCAAAATCATCGATTTGAGATAAAGCTGTGTCCAATTGACCTTGGAGAACATAAATGTGATCCGAGTTCTGATTGGTCCTAGCTACTGTGGAATCTATTTTAAGCTCCATTGCTTCCATTCTGTTTCCTAAGTTCTGGAGATCTGCCTTAATTGTCCCAGTGATCTTAGCCTCTGTAGTGGACAGTCCCCTATTCAACAGTTCCAAGAGTTTATGGAACAGATCAGCAGTGTTGATCAGTGTGTCTGAGCTGGAGTGCCCTGACTGTTGTGAGGTAGCTGGGTAGGCCTCAGCATATCCCATGGGGGAGAGCATGTAATCCTCCAGAGTGTGCCCTATAAGTGACTCTGTGGAGGCTGGTGAGAGAGCCTCTGTGTGGGGGTTACTCTGCTGCAGGTCCCGGAGGTCCCTGTAGGGGATTCTGGAACAGTGGCTGAGGGAGTTCTTCCTCCATGTCAGCACACGATTGTGCCACGGCCACCATCTTAGATACGAGTGGGTCCCGTTTTGTGTAAAATCTCGGCCGCAGGTCGCTCCTGGCTGGAGATTTATGTATGTGTCGGTCCCGGGGGTATCCCCGATGCTGCAGTATGGCCGTAGTTGTGTTTAATAGCCTCAGGCGGTTCCGTGGTCCATCGTTCAGCCAGGATGGTGCGGAGTTCCAGGCTTACGCGGCTATCTTGGGGCCTCTGCACCACTGGGTTTTTATTTTTTTTCGAAATAAACAAAAAAAGACAGAACATGTTGAAAAAAAAATTGTTTTATTTTTTCTATTATACAATTTTGAAAATAAATAATCTTCCGTCATAAATTTAGATCAAAATGTATTCTGCTACATTTCCTTGGTGAAAATAACCCAAATCAGTGTATATTATTTAGTCTGTAGTAATGTTATAGAGTCCACAAGCTATGGTATATACTGTATATCTGAAAATTGATCAATCCTGATGTACTGGGGGCCTATCTAATTTCTTGAGGCCCTAAATTGCCAGGTCAGTACAAATACCCCCAAATGACCCCTTTTTAGAAAGTAGACAGTCCAAGGTATTTATTAAGAGGCATAGCAAGTTTTTTTAAGTTGTCATTTTTTGTCATAATATTTTTGTAAAATAAGCAAAAATAAAAAAATTCACAAACTTTCAGAATTTCACAGTGGACACAGCCATTGACAGATCACACTGCTGCACAGCCCCGTGAGAGGCACATTCTGGGAGGACATCATATGATATCTACCCAAAAGGACAAAAGACCTGCTCGGCCATCATTTTGCTCTAGGCCGGGCAGGAACTGGTTAATGCACACAAATGTACATGTGTCTTCGGTGTATGTAATGATTTAAAAAAAAAAAAATGTAGGCAGGTTGCAGGAGGTGGTCAGAGATTGTAAAACAAGCTACAGAAGATATTTGTTATTCTTCTTGGAATAATTCATAAATAGCATATTTAATAAAATATTTACTGGCAGAAAAAATTAATGTTTTACTATCCAAAGTTAAAAGAACAAGGGCAGAAGATTTATTAGATGGAAAGATGAAATAATGACTGAAGGTCCACTTTAAGTACCAAAAGGCCAGATGCAGCCCTCAGACAGCAGGCTGGACAACAGAGTATGATAATCTGTTCCTGATGCTGCTCCAAAAGATACTTCTTTGCAGAGGGATTAGGTGCATAACACTGGATCTGGGGTTGTCATTGTCACCTTGGCTTTACTACCTAGTGTGTCACTGATCAGGAATCAGTATGTATAATAAGAATTAATTCTTTTAAGACATCACTGGCTGCTTGATTGCACCAGGTAGGCTGTTAACTTAGTAGTTACTCCAGGATGAAGGTGAGATGTCTGGAGCCTGCACCTTAAATATACTCAGCAAGACAAAATACAAAAAATCATTATTAAAATATCTTCTCACGGCGGCGAGAGCCTGTATTCCGGTTTTATGGAAAAAGATGTATCACCTACGAGGGCCCAATGGTGGGCCAAAGTAGGAGAAATCCAACAAATGGAAAACCTGACGATGACAATTAGAGACCAGGAGGAGAGGTATAAGGCCACATGGACACCCTATTTTTTATATAGGGGAGGGACGGGGGGGGGTGGAGTTGAGGGGTGCTTGGAGGGGAGAGGGGGAGGGGGAGGAAAATAGAAGAGATATATAATTATTATTTTTTTCTTTTTCTCTCTCTTTTTCTTTTTGGGGGCAATAGGGGGGTCTAGAGGTAATTCTAAGGGAAATAGTAGAAGTAAAATACAAGAAATATATGCCATAGAATATGTATGTGACAGACGTGACGTTATAAAGTAAGGTAAAATGTAAAATATGAAATGTATTGTGCAAAATGTAAAATAAAAAGTTAAAAAAAAAAAATATATATACTCAGCAAGGACACCTTTTATGTTTCTTTCTTGTGCATGGGTGTGCTTTATAGTAGCTTAAATGACAGCATGGTTTCTACTTATGTTTGAGTTGCAGTGTATAGAAAATGCTTTTATGTCATGGATGGAAACAAGAAGGCAGCAAGTCACATAATTGCATCTAAAGCCCCATACACACGGTCGGATTTTCGCATGGATTCTGTCCGATCAGACAATGTTGTTGAAAAATCCGACCGTGTGTATGCACCATCGGACAGTGTACGTCGGATTGTCCGACGGACAAAGTCCTATCTCCTGCTGGATAGATTTTTGGACAACACGGTCCGATCACACCAAATCCGATCGTGTGTAGCGTTGTCCGACGGACAAAGTGCTACGCATGCTCAGATCACATTACAAGACCAAAGCTATTGGCTACTAGCCTCTACGTAGTCCCGTCGTAGGCAACAAACGTCACCACGTTCAGAATGATCGGATTTTCCGACAACTTTGTCCGACCGTGTGTATGCAACACCAGTGTCGGACTAAATCCGTCGGACCAAATCCGATGGATTTGGTGGTCGGATTTTCCGACCGTGTGTATGGGGCTTTAGAATAGTCATTAGTTGAGATTCCTTCCTTTACTTCAATGCAGAGAATCCATAGGAAATCACACAGAACAATCTTCTTCTTCTTCAGGAGATTCTGAGGACCTTATTGATAGTCATCAGATTCCAGCTGGTGGAGTGATACCTTTATTTATAACAGGGCCTCACTAAGGCCGGGTTCACACTGGTACAGCAAATGCTCCGACATTGAGAGCTCATGTCGCATGACGTGTGAAAATCAATGTTTCCCTATAGGAGCCGTCTTAACTGGTCCGACACAAGTCGGTCCAACTTTGAAAATGCTCCCTGCACTATTTTGGACCGACTTTCATCCTACTTCAGCCCATTGAATGTCACTGAATTTGAAGTCCTAACTGATTTGACTTTGGCATGCGACTTATGCTATGATGATCTTGAAGGGGAACTCCACGCCAAATGAAAAAAAAAAAAAAAAGACAGGGGTTCCCCCTCGAAGAGCATACCAGGCCCTTCGGTCTGGTATGGATTTTAAGGGAAACCCCCACACCGAAAAAAAAATGGCGTGGGGGTCCCCCCAAAATTCATACAAAGTCCCTTATCCGAGCACACAACCCGGCAGGTCAGGAAAGAGGGTGGGGAGGAGTGAGCGCCCCCCTCCTGAACCGTACCAGGCCGCATACTCTTAACATGGGGGGTGGGTGCTTTTGGGGCAGGGGGGGCACCAGATTCTGGCCCCCCACCCTATGTGAATGAGTATGAGGTATATTGTACCCCTACCAATCCACCTAAAAAAAATCAAAAATAAAACACATTACGCATGTTTTTAAAGTAATTTAAGGCAGCTCCGTCAACTCTTCCGATCTCTTCTCCCCTCTCCGGCTCTTCTGCCTCCTCCACTGACGTCTTCTGCCTCTGCCAGTTCTTCTCCCCTCTCCTGGTCTTCTCCGCTCTCCACTGATGTCTTCTAACCCTCTCCGCTTCTTCTCCCTCTGTCCGCTGTCTTCTGCCTCTGCTGGGTCTTCTCCGATATCTTTTTGCTCTTTTGCCTGGTCTTCTCCGCTGTCTTCTACCTCTGTTCTTCTTCCGATGTTGACCCAGCGCTTTCTCCCGCCCTAATGCTGGGTGCGCAGTGTGCCCCTACTTATATTGGCATGGGGCGGGGTCACCGGGTGATCTGGAGGCACCGCCCCTTATGACGTCACCACATGGAGCATGATGGAGTGGTGACATCATAAGGGATGGGCCTCTGGTGACCCCGCCTCATGCCAATATAAGTAGTGGCACACCGCGCACCCATCATTAGAGTGGGAGAGAGCGCCGAGTTAACATCTGAAGAAGAACAGATGGAGAAAACCCAGCAAAAGAGCGAGAAGATAGCTTAGAAAACCCGGCAGAAGACAGCGGACAGAGGGAGAAGAACCGGAGAGAGTGGAGAAGACTCGGAGAGGGGAGAAGAACCGGCAGAGGCAGAAGACATAAGCAGGAGGAGGCAGAAGAGCTGGAGAGGGGAGAAGAAGTCAGAAGAGACACAGGAGCTGCCATAATAACTTACATTAAAAACCTGTGTACTGCGTTTTATTTTTGACACTTTTTTTTATGTGAATGGGTAGGGGTACAATGTACCCCATACTCATTTGCATAGGGTGGGGGCCGGAATCTGGGGGCCCCTTGTTAAAGGGGGCTTCCAGATTATGATAACCCCCCGCCCGCAGACCCCGACAACCCCGACAACCAACAGCCAGGGTTGTCAGGAAGAGGCCCTTGTCCTCATCAAGATGGGAACAAGGTGTTTTGGGGTGGGGGGCACAGGGCCCCCCCTGCCCCAAAAGCACCCACCCCCCATGTTGAGGGCATGCAGCCTGGTACGGTACAGGAGGGGGGCGCTCCATACCAGACCGAAGGACTTGGTATGCTCTTGGAGGGAGAGCCCATGCCGTTTTTTTACATTTTGGTGGAGTTCCCCCCAAAAAATCATACCAAACACAGTGCCTGGTATTGTCAGGGATCAAAGTTTGATCCCTGAAAATTGAAGTCAGACGCATGTCTGACTTCAAGTCAGATCCAAAGTGGTACAACAGTCGTGTTGTACCAGTATGAACCCGACCTAACACCTGTTGGAGGCTAGGCCCCTGCTTAGTTTGCCTGTCAGTTGATAAAGTTCAAGCATATCATATCACTGAACACCTGTGCACAGGAACCTAAGCAATCAACTTAACGCTCCCTGAGAAACCTTGCTCTAAATAATGGTTTTGATGTTTTTCAGTGTTGAAATGTAGTGGAATGGCAGGATAAAACAATCATAACAATAGCGCTATGTGTATGACTGTTTTTTATTTTATTTTTTACATTTTAGGTATTCTAAAGGGTACCCTCCTAATTCACCATATATAGGAAGCTCACCTACCTTTTGTCACCTATTACAAGAAAAAGTACCTTTTTGCTGTCTTCGATTAAATAAGGTATACTTTACATATATAACTGTGTTTGATAATTATTTTAAAAAAAATGTAAAAAATTATAGTAATAAGTTACCCTACTCTTAATTCCATCCTTTCTTACCAATTATGTTTTAGGGTTGTCAACATAACTATTATGAAGATGCAAAAGCCTATGGATTCAAGAATAAAGTCATCATTGTTGCAGCTGAAACTGCAGGAAATGGACTGTATAATTTCATTGTTCCACTCAGAGCGTATTACAGACCAAAGAAGGAGCTTAACCCCATCATACTGCTTCTGGATAATCCGTAAGTGTCATTAGAAGGGAATTTTAATTTATTTGTAATGTTAAATACTTTTTATTTTATACAATAGAGATATTTTAATCGTCACTGTGTCATATAATTAAAGTTAAGCCTCAGTTTCATGCTGACAAAAAACAAATGTATATACTGTAAAATAAACAAATATAGTGCAGCATAAAAAAAATATATACACGTGCATCACATAAATCTATCCATCGTGCATAAATATAAATAAAACACATATAAATTGTCAATCGTAGATATGATGTGTGAAATAAAGATCAATATTAAAAATACACAAACACAAATAAAAACTATAACTGTTGCACAAAGTCCTCCAAATTTTTCATCACATGTCAAAAAGCAATCCCTTTTTCAGTGTCATATACTTCTCCACTCACTTCAGTCTGAAAATTTTCCAAATAAATTCACCATTGTGCGATTCCACCCTTAAAGTGGTTTATTAACCTTTTCGCTGCCAGGTCCTGTACTCAACTTTTAAACTTAGCTGGCCAGACCATTTAAAAAAAAATTTCATAGATCTTTTTTTTTCCCTTACAGCTTTCAGTGTTTGTAAAATACGCCTCAAACCATATATTTTCATAAAGCACATGACCAGTAGAATACAAATAAGGCGCTACAGATTTTTAGGACACAAACATATTTGCACAAATGTTTATCTAAACAATATTTTTTGCGAAAAATACACTAAAATCATTATTAGCAGATAAAAACACAGCACAGTTTACAAAATTCCACTAAATATAAGGACTAACATGTATTAAGTTATAAAAAAAAAAAATATTTGTACATTTGAAATTGCGCCTTTTTGGGAAATGGTGAAAATTGAACATGTAAAAATTAAAAAAAATAAAAAAAGTAAATATCCAAATTTCTCTAAAAAGAGGTTTTCATTTTTCACTTACAGCTTTAAGAGTTTATTAAAGACCCCCCAAACCTTATATTTTCTGAAAGCACATGACCTGTAGAGTAAAAAGAAGGCACTTCTGATTTTAACGCCAAAATAAAAAAACGTTTGGGACTTTAAATGAGGCACGGGTAAGCGCCTCCATCCCGATAATGGGTACAATTGAAAAGGAGGTTGGGACTTTAAATGAAGTGGCTGGAATGCGGAGGTAGAGGTAAAAAAGTATTTAATTCATGGCAGTATAAAATAAAGGTAAATTCATATGTTGATTTTAACACCCTGTGATAGTTGTGCAAATGTTTATCAAAATTATATGTTCGCAAAAAATTCTCTAAAATCATTATTAGCAGATATAAATACAGCACATTTTACAAAATTCTACTAAACATAAAATTGTAACCTGTATTGAGTAAATAAATAACAAATATTTGTAAATTTTAAAAATGGTGAAAATTGAACATACGCAAAAATTTAAATAACCCCATTTCTCTAAAAATCGGAAGGTTTTCAATTTTCCTTAACATCATTCAGAGTTTGTAAAAGACCCCCCAAACCATATATTTTCTGAAAGCATAGGACCAGTAGAATAAAAGGAAGGTGCTACTGATTTTTAAGGCCCCATGATATTTGAGCAAATGTTTACCATTGCAATATTTTCGCTAAAAATCATTATTAGCAGATACAAACACAGCACATTTTACAAAATTCCTGTTAAGTTCCTTCTAAATATAAAATCGAAATCGGTATTGAGTTAATAAATAACAAATATTTGTAAATTTTAAATTGTGCCTTTTTGAGAAATAGTGAAAATTGGACGTATGCAAAACATTTTCTAGAAATCTGGAGTTTTTTTTTCTTTTTTACTTACAGCTTTCAGAGTTTGTAAACCCCCCCCCCCCACCCCAACCATATATTTTCTGAAAGAACATGGCCAGTAGAAAAAGAAGAAAGTGCTACTGATTTTTAAGGCACCACAATATTTGTGCAAATGTTTATCAAACAATATACACTAAAATCATTATTAGTGGATTCATACATGGCACAATTCCTGCTAAATTCCTACTAAATATAAAGGTTAAAACTGTATTGAGTTAAATAAATAACAAATATTTGTACATTTTACGTTGCACCTTTTTGTGAAATGGTGAAAACTGAAGGTACGCAAAGCTGTAAAACAAAACGGAAAATTTATATCAAATACTTACCATAATTTCCCTTTCCTGATGAACTCCATGGCAGCCTACGTATGGGTTAATCCCGCCTCTCATACCTCATAGGACCCCACTCCCATAAATCTTTGCTCCTAATCAGAGACCGTGTTCCATAACTTAGCCTACTCCAGCAAATGGGAGGGAACTCCTGCTGCCAAGGGAAAGGAAAATTACGGTAAGTATTTGATATAAATTTTCAGTTTTCCTGACAGACTCCATGGCAGCCTACGTATGGGAAATAACTAGCCATACACACTCGGATGGGCACAAATTGCTGGTTTAACAAAAAAAAAAGGTTTAATTGGCACCGTTTAAACAGATTTTAAAATTAACAGAAGAAAGAGCTACCGGCTCAACACAATAGTGCCTCATGAAAGTGTTTATAGATGACATTGAAGCTGCTTTGCAGATCACTTCTGCCGATACGTGTCGGGAGGCTGCCCATGACGTCGACACACCCCTGGTAGAATGAGCAGTCACGGCCTCCAGAGGAGCCAGCCCCTTAGCCTTATATGCCCTTTGGATAGCTTGGACAATCCAACATGCAATGGTTCTAGAGGAAGCATGCAATCCCCTTCTTTTTCCATAAAAGTAAACAAACAGATGATCCGACTTTCTGAAAGGTGCTGTAGCCTCCAAGTAGTACTTCAAGACTTCTCCAACATCCAGAGGATGGAAAACTGAAGAATCAACTGACTGAAAAGTTGGGAGAACAATCTCTTGATTCTCGTGAAATACTGATGTCACCTTAGGATTTGATTCTAACACTGGGATCAGGACTACCCGATCAGGAAAAAAGTTAAGGAAAGGCTCCTTAGAACCCAAAGCACTGATTTCCGACACTCTTTTAGCCGATGTTATGGCTACTAGAAAAGCTGTTTTAAGAGAAATGTCTTTCATAGATAGCTCATCCATTTGCTGAAAAGATTCTTGTGAGAAGAAATCTAAGACAAGGGGAAGATCCCATTTGGAGAACCTTGGCTTTCTCTGAGGCCTAAGTCTTGATGCTCCTCTAAATAATTGTCTGGTAAGAGGATGTCTTGCCCAAGAAACACCAGTAAAGGCAGAGATTGCGGAAACCTGGACCCGCAGAGAGCTCACAGACAATGGCAGATCCAAACCTGACTGGAGAAATCCCAAAACGTCCTTTATTTTTGGATTATTACAGGAACCACCAGAAGAGGAGACATAGTCCATAAATTTAGACCAGATTCTCTGGTAAACTTTGTTCGTACCCTGTCTTCTGGCATTTAACAAGGTAGCAATCGCTGAACTTGGGCATCCTAACGCTTCCAGCCTCTTCCTCTCAACCACCAGGCCATCAGATGGAGATGAGATGGGCACGGATGAGGGGATGTTCCTTGTAGCAGAAGATCCAGTCTGGAAGGGAGCGGCACTGGGTCCCGGTAACTCGTTTGTAACAGGAGAGGAAACCATGGCCTGTTGGGCCAATATGGAATGATTGCCACTATTTTGGCCACTTCCTGTCTGAGCCACGAAAGAAACCGAAGAATGATCGGGACTGGAGGAAAGGCATACGCCTTGTGGAACCTCCACTGATCCGTGAGAGCGTCCACTCCGATGGCTTGGGGACAGCGACACCTCGTATAATATTTACTCATTTTGGCATTGCAGGGAGATGCAAACAGATCCACCTCCGGAATCATTCCTAATGACAGGATCCAGTCGAAAACTACCGTGTGGAGAGACCACTTGAAAGAGGTTCTTGAAAGGAAGTCCGCCTTAACATTTTGAATCCCAGGAAGATACACTGCCGTCAGGTCCATCAAGTTCGCCTGGGCCCAGGACATGATTGGACTCACTTCTTTCAGAAGGGAGAGACTGCGAGTGCCCCCTTGTCTTTTGATATACGATACTGCCGTCGTATTGTCCAACCTCATGAGGACTGAGGCTCCCACTGTCAGATGGAGAAAAGCCCGAAGGGCCTGGAAGGCAGCTCGAAGCTCCAATACGTTCGAGACCACCCCCTGAGGTGGAAAATCCCACCTGCCCTGGGCTACCTCCGACAGACAGCCTCTGTTGCTGGCATCTGTCGTCACTGTTATCCAGGAGACTGGAGCTATCGAATGGCAGTTGAGAAGATTCCTCTGTTGCAACCACCAGGGGAGACTCTCCCGCATGGAAGGAGTTATCCGAATCAGGTGATCTTGCAACTTCCGGATTCCACTGATGGAGGAAACCTTTCTGAAAGGGCTGCATCCTCCTTTGCGCCCACTTCACCATAGGGGCTGTGGCCACCATGGTGCCTATTATCCTGAGGCACTGGGAAGCCCTGAGAAGGGAAGCTGACATTGCCAGGTGAATTCTGTCCCGAACTACTGGGATCTTCTCTAGAGGGAGAGAGATAGTGCTCTTCGCTGTGTCGAACTGTGCCCCGAGAAATACTAGAGACTGTGTTGGCTCCAGATGACTCTTTTCCCTGTTTAACAGCCAGCCGAACTCTATCAGGGTAGAGATGACTTGATCCCAGTGCAGCAGCAATTGCTCCTTGTCCTGTGACAGCAGAAGTAAATCATCCAGATAATGATGTAACCGGATACCTTTGACTCTGATCAAGGTGACCACCGCCAGTAAGAGCTTCAAAAACACCCGCGGCGATGTCGTTAACCCCGAACGGGAGACATATGAACTGGAGATGTCTTTGGTCCACTGAAAATCAAGGATATTTTTGGAAGTCCTTCGCGATTGGTACGTGAAAGTACGCGCCTTTCAGATCTATCGAAACTAACCAATCGCCTGGTTGTATTGTCTGGCGTATAGTCAATAATGTTTCCATCTTGAATTTCTCCTTTCTTATAAAGGAATTCAGGTAAGTCAAGTCGATCACCGGCCTCCAAGAACCGCTTTTTTTTGAGAATCATAAAAAGAGGGGAATAAATCTCTTGAAACTTTTCCTCGGTCGGAACCGGGATGGTGGCACCTTGGGCGATAAGGGAGTCCATGTAGTTCAAAAGAACTTCTTTCTTTTCTTCTGAGTGTGGAAGACTTGTGGGGACAAAACGATGTGTAGGTGGACTGCTGAATACCCAGGCATGTCCTAGGGAAACTGTTTTGATGGCCCAATAATCTTGAATCGAGGCTGCCCAGACGTGGCAGAAACGGAGTAAATGAGCCCCTACTTGCTCCACCTGGACAGGCACTATATCAAAAAGACTTTGCAGCTTTGCGACCCCCAGAAGATGTTGACTTTGAAGGCTTCTGACCAGAAGGCTGGTTTCTCCTCCAATTCTTCCTAAATTCCCGACCCAGCCTGTAACGGCGTGCATCCCTAGCACGTTCCGGGTCTTGTCTGGATTGGACTCTCTTCTGACCTAAAAGACGGCGATCCTGGGGTAAGGATCCGGACTTCCCCCCAGTAGCACGTGTGATAGCTGAATCAAGTTTATTCCAAAAGAGTGAAGCACCCTCAAATGGAATCTTACACCATGCCTTTTTAGAGGCCGGATCTGCCACCCAAGGTCGTAGCCATAAAGCTTGTTTAGCTGTAACGGAAGACAGCATGACGCGTGCTACCAGGCGAATAATATCCAGGGAGGCCTCACCCAAAAAAGCTGATGCCATCTTCATCTCATGTATTGGAGAATTCTTGAGCGCTTCTTCAGAAATACTTCCCAAAGTCGCACCCATATCATCCGTCCAACACTCCATCACTTTGGATAATGCCGCCAAGGCCAATGCTGGCCTACATAAGACATACAGAATAAAAAAAGTGCTGCTGATTTTTTGGGCCCTGCAAAAATTGCGCAAATGTTCATCAAATCGCTATTTTCACTAAAAATACACTAAAATCATTATTAGTGCACATAAACACAATATAAACTCCTAATAACTTGCTAATAAAGCATCATTCACATATGGCATACTAAAGTGTACGCCCATGGAGGGCCGTGTTTACCTGCATGGGTTTTCCCTGCCTCTCCGTACAGGCAGTTCCATTTATATCAAATGGGCTGAAAAGGCTGCACAGGCATAGCTGTTGCTCCCAATCTGACATCCGTGTGGGTGTGGGTGTCGGTGCATGACTCCGAACGCAGACAGTGTGAGCTCAGACACATGAACCAGGACTTACATGGATGTCAAATTGGGAGCAACAGCTCTGTTTGCGCAGTTGCTACATCCCAAATGACATGAATAGGACTGCCTGCACAGGGATGCACAGAACATATGTGCATCTCTGTAAAGGTAAACATGGCCTTGCAGGGATGTATGCTGTGTATGTCCTGTGTAAACAAGGCCTTAGGCCCCTATCACACGAGCAGACCGATTGGGTCCGCTTGTCTGTTTTCAGGCGGGCCCGATTGGACCACCCATTGTTCTCTATAGAGGGTCTAATGTAAATGGACATATGTCCATTTGCATCAGTGGAGCAGAAACAGACCTGGTATCCGCCTGCTTAGCAGGGATCAGTGGACAGATCCCCCGCTGAGCAGGCGGATCTGCTTGACAGAGTCCGCTCCATGCGAAAAGGGCCTTACTATATATGTTTTATATTTTTTTGTATTGTATTTTTTTTTTGGGGGGGGGGGGTCTTTGGTGGGATATCAGAAGTCTAAACAGACTTCAATATCTCTCTTTTGAGACAGAGAAATGGACTGAAGATAGTCCCTTTTTCTGCAACACTTTACATTAATGAATAAGGAGTTTGTATAGAGACTCCTTATCCATTCATAAACTGACACATAGTTTACTATGCTCAGTCATCAGTGGAAACAGGAGCGATCAGTGGTGATTGCTGCCTGTGTCCACTGTAGTACAGGGAGGGGGCTGGTAAACATGTTTACCAAGCCCTCAAAGCCCCGACCTCACCCTGAACCTGCACTGCTCCCCCACCGCACGCTCTCCAGCCTGACAGCTTGCCAGAGCTTAGTGTGGGCAGCAGCTGCAGGCGGCAGGAGGGGAAAGATTGTTTAGAGCAGAGCAGAGGATCAGAGCAGAGGATCAGAGAGGTAAGGGCCGTTGCAGGGGGGGAGATCAGAGTGGTGGGGGGCAATAGTGTGATCCCCTCTAAGCCCCTGCAGCACCTGAAGTTAACGGGAGTGGCAGAGGAGGGAAGCCGGCTTCTGAGGGTGGCTGGAGGGGATTGGGGGTTTTCCAGGGGTTGGATCAGGTGTGAGGGAGGAAATCAGCGCTGAGGGGGAAAGAGGGGGATAAAGGAGATACAAAAGAAGAGCGGGGGAGCCATTTTAAAGGAAGGGGAGCAGCGGGAGGTGGAGAGGCTGGAGACAGGGAAGCGGCGACATGGGGAGGGGGGGGGTTGTCAAATTTGAGCTTATTAACTGTAATCAGCGGATTGTAATCTGCTGATCAGAATTATAGGATTGTTGGTTGTATACCCGCACATCAAAAAAAAAAAAACCTGCAAAGCAAAGCTCATTATGAAATACTTACCTTAGATCGAAGCCCCCATATTGCAGCCTGGTCCACGCCGAGGGAGCTGACATCTTGGCGTTTCTTCTGGGTTTGGCATTTGCTGAACATGAGTCTTCTTCCCGCCAAGGTCCGGCAGCGTCTGCCGGACCTTCAGCCGGGCATTCAGAGCGCATGCACCACTGACGTCAGCGGCTGAATGCAAAGGGAATATCTCCTAAACCGTACAGGTAACCCTTATTATAGGCTTATAAGCTTACCTGTAGGTAAAAATTACAAATTAGGGTATACAACCACTTTAAGCAGAGTCTACTGACCAATTCTGCTATAAGTTTATGGTCACTGAAGTGAGGAAGGATGCCCAGCTGGAAGCAGTGCTCTAGGTCCGTACACCATATGGACCTGGCAGTGAAAGGGTTAAACCCCAAAGCACAAATTTTATATATTGCAGCTTACCAATTATTAGATGTGGTGGCTACATCAGTTTTCTTTGGCATTTTTCCCTCTGTTTTCACCTGGTTATCTGACTGGTAACACATCTCCTGTATCCGTAAGCTACAACAGGAGGCACAGCAGACAGCAGCATTGTTAGTCCAGAGGGGGAGTATAGCGATAAATATATTAGCAGATTTCGATTCACTAATAAATTGAAGCCAAACTCCAGCTCACACTTTATAATCAGTTAGCTGTCCCTGCAGGGAGAAGACAGTGATTATAGCCGCTAGCGGGAATCACACTTAAAATCCGGCATGCTGGTTTTACCAAAATTGATCGATCAACTTGGTACATTCATTCATATGTTTTTGGTCATGTATATGTGCTTTTAATACCAAATGATTCGAATTTTAGCATTCTATTTATCAACACACCATCTGCCACTGTATGGTTGACCAACATCCATATGCCGTATGCACATTAGCACTTTTAGCGCAACATTATCTATTTCTCCAACTTGGTACATTCAGCCTGTCCATATACGGTTTGAATCTTGGCCGGTTCAGCAGGAACAAGAAAATGGGGATGGTGGCTGCTGGCCTGCAGCAGCATGTTGATTGCCGTATCTTTGTAAAAGGTCCTAGTGACAAATCTATTTTCCTGTACCCCAGTTTGCAAATTCAAAAAGGATAGTGATTTTTTCATGATAGGAATATTCCTATTGTTGGAATTGAGTTCATCCAGGAAAGTAGATCATCAAGATGTCATCAATGTACCTCAGCCACAGTAGACTGCAGCTGAGGTATAGAGAAGACCAGTAAACCACTTATGCCGCGTACACACGATCGGAATTCTCGTCGGAAAAAACTCTGATGGTTTTTCCGACGGAATTCCGCTCAAGCTGTGTTGCCTATACAAGATCACACCAAATTCCGACGGTCAATAACACAGCGGCATAAAACACGTTCGACAGCACTATAAAAGGTAAGCTTAATGCTTCAGAGCATGCGTCAAATTATTTCCGAGCATGCGTTGGAATTTTGCGTGTCGGAATTGCATACACACGATCGGAAAATCCGATAGAAAGGTTTTCCGTCGGAAAAATTGAGAACAGGTTCTCAATTCAAAGTCCGTCGGAAATTCCGACAGAAAAAGACCGTTGGGCATACACACGGTCGGAAAATCCGATGAAAAGCTCCCATCGGACTGTTTCCATCGGAAATTCCGACCGTGTGTACGCCACATTACTCTTCCCATAGAGCCAAATGTAAACAGGCATAAGATGGGGCCCAAGGGACACCCATTGACGTGCCCCTAAGTTGTTGGTAGATGGTTCCTAGAAATTGGGTACAATATGTTTTTTTTTTTTCCACAAAAAGTTTTATTGAAAGTTTTTCACAAATATTACAATTAGTACCGTAAAACAGACGGCTAGGTTACATTAACAAAGTCCAACAAAAAGATTTCAATAAAACTTAACATGTGATTTGGTTGTGGAAGCCCATGAGTTAACATGCGATTCGGCCCCGCTCATCAGCATTTCTTGGTGGAGTTTATTCTGCATAGTATTCCACTCTCCCTGTTTTGTGAGTTCTAGTTGTGTGCTAGTGCGGCAGGAGGGAGAATGGTTTTTATGGAAGACTTTATTCAAATAGCTTTTGGGCCTGCTTATTTAACCTTGATGTGTGGGATGTTCTTGGGGATTAACCTGTGTCGCTCCTAGATGTGGTGCCTAAGAGGCTTAGTTAGCGTGAGCGACTGACTGTGAGATCGGTACTCCGCTCTGGAGCCTATTGTATTTCTGAGTAAGAGTATAAGTTAGGACAGAGAAGAGAGTAGAGAAGGAGTGGGGGGGCGATTGGGGGAGGCACTGTACCGGGCTGGTACAATATGTTTTAACATAAATTCCAGGGTTTCAACTATAAACTCATTATGGGCAGAATTAGATATAACACATGCTAAAGTCAGCATAGTATTTTGGTCTAAATTGTTCACCATTTTGTAATGGGATTTGTCCGCAAGTTTGTATCTAGGATCAGTGGGAACACTCTCCACATTAAAAAGACCCCTTCTGGTTGTAAGTTAATTCCTGTTTGTGGTAGAAATGATGGGATGTAATATTATCACGTAGGGAAGACGCACAACGGTACACTTTTTCTGGAGTATCCTGGGCATATTTGTAAAGGATATGGTCCTCTGATAATAGATGCCAGTGTCTGGATAAAATCATGCATATATGCTGATATTGGATAGAATAGACACTCCCTTGGGCAGGTCTCAAATAAGAGAGTAGTGCGGGAACATCGCAAAGCTATATTGTAGGCTTTCTTTAAAGATGACTTACTATAACCCATAATTAGTAACCTTTGGCTAAGTAGGGCCGCTTGAGTAACAAAATATTGATGCTGGGTGCAATTACGTCTAATACAAATGTTTTGAGCTTAAGGTATATTCCTTATTAATTCTGCTGGGTGTGAGCTATTAGCATGCAATACTGTATTTCCAGGCATTGGTTTACAATACAGGGTGGTTGCCAAAAAACTGTCTTTCAATTTCTTCATCTAAAAATTATATGTTTGTATCGCTATAATTTATGGTAAACTTTAGAGTGTATGGATAGTTACATAGTTACATAGTTAGCTAGGCTGAAAAAAGACACAAGTCCATCCAGTTCAACCATAAAAAAAAGAAATAATAAATAAAAATAAAAAATATCATACAATCCAATATACCCAATTCTATACCCACAGTTGATCCAGAGGAAGGCAACAAAAAAAAAAAACCCAGAAGAGCATGCTCCAATCTGCTACAGCAGGGGAAAAAAATCCCTTCCTGATCCCCCTAGAGGCAATCGGATTTTCCCTGGATCAACTTTACCTATAAATGTTAGTACTCAGTTATATTATGTACATTTAGGAAAGTATCCAGGCCTTTCTTAAAGCAATCTACTGAGTTAGCCAGAACCACCTCTGGAGGGAGTCTATTCCACATTTTCACAGCTCTTACTGTGAAGAAACCTTTCCATATTTGGGGATGAAATCTCTTTTCCTCTAGACGTAAAGAGTGCCCCCTTGTCCTCTGTGTTGACCGTAAAGTGAATAACTCAACACCAAGTTCACTATATGGACCCCTTATATATTTGTACATGTTGATCATATCCCCTTATTCTCCTCTTCTCAAGAGTGAATAAATTCAGTTCCTCTAATCTTTTCTCATAGTTCCCCGATTTGCTTTTTGAGAACTGGTGCCCAAAACTGAACTGCATATTCCAGATGAGGTCTTACTAATGATTTGAACAGGGGCAAAATTATATCTCTCTCTCTGGAGTCCATACCTCTCTTAATACAAGAAAGGACTTTGCTTGCTTTGGAAACCGCAGCTTGACATTGCATGCTATTATTGAGCTTATGATCTACCAAAACCCCAGATCCTTCTCCACTACGGATTCTCACAGTTGTACTCCCCCTAGTATGTAGGATGCATGCATATTCTTAGCCCCCAAGTGCATAACTTTACATTTATCAACATTAAACCTCATCTGCCACATAGTCGCCCAATTAGACAGAGCATTGATGTCGGCTTGTAAATTGGAGACCTCCTGTAAGGACGTTATTCCACTGCATAGCTTGGTGTCATCTGCAAAGACAGAAATTTTACTTTTGATCCCAGACCGAATATCATTTATAAAGATATTAAAAAGTAAGGGTCCCAACACTGAACCTTGGGGTACACCACTGATAACCTTAGACCATTCAGAGTAAGAATCATTAACCACGACTCTCTGAATTCTGTCATTTAGCCAGTTTTCTATCCATTTACATCCATCCATCCATTATCTATCCATTGTCACCTAGATTCTTCACAAAGGTCTGTAATTCTTGCAAAGAACCTGTCCAAATTATCAACAGGTTGTCTATGTAGCTTGTTCCCTGGCTCTGTAAAAATCAAGTTTATTTTTGGAGACAGTGGAAGAAGGAGATGATCAGAGAAGCCAGGATCAAACAGCCTTTTTTACAAAATGGAGAGGATTAACCTCATAGGTTCCACAGTGAGTATAACAAGCATGCTTTACTGCAGGGCTCAAAATTCCAAGTCCTAAGCTACTAGCCAGGCCTCAAGGGTTACTCGCCACCAGTTGACCCACCCAACCCCTGCCCTGCCACGCCCCTAATTCCACCTATAAACACGGCCTCATAAATTATATCATGAAATTGCCCTTAATTGTTTTATGCAAATTAAGCAACTTTATCCATGCTCATCAATGCAGCCTCACCCATGTCCACCAATGCAGCCTCACCCGTGTCCACCAATGCAGCCTCACCCGTGTCCACCAATGCAGCCTCACCTGTGTCCACCAATGCAGCCTAACACTTTAACACCAATGCAGCCTAACACTTTAACACCAATGCAGCCTACACTTTAACACCAGTGCAGCCTAAAAATTTAACACCAGTGCAGCCTACCTGTGTCCTGAATGAAGGGGAGCAAAGGAGAAGAAGAGCATTGCTGGCTGGATGATATGAGCGCCGAGGGACATACTGGAACAGCTTTGATTTAAATCGCCGTGTGTTCCCGCCGCTCGGCGTCCCGTACAGCCCCGCCCCCTGGCCAGGGAACTTTGATACACATCACTTGTCCCGGGTTGGACGGGTGATCTGTCTATCAAATTCCCCGGGACCAGGGGGGGGGGCTGTGTGTGAAAGCGAGTGCAGGGAACACACGGCGATTTAAATCAAAGCCAATAGTTATGTTCCCTGCGCTCTTATCATCCGGCCGGCTCTCTCCTCTCTCTTCCCCTTCGTGAGCACTTGGAAAGGGACTCGCCGGCCCGCAGTGCTCGCCCCCCCCTCGCTCCCAGACAGCCCTTCCTCGCCAGCCCTCAAAATTTACTCGCAAAATGCGAGCAGGCGAGTGTAAATTTCGAGGGCTGCTTTACTGCATATACAGACTGATTTTGCTGTTGTGGGTTTAGTAACACTTTAACATGAACAATTGCTTGGCCATCGTGATTAATCTTGTTCCATGATGAAGTTCCTGACCATTGCAGCACCCTTGCTCAAGTAAAGGGCCTTGACATCAATTGTTATAAGCAGGGCACCAGGAGGGACACAGGCCCCCCTCAATTTGTTTGAGTACATCCAAGGTATCACAAACATTTTATGGTAAACTCACTACATGTGGCATAGGAAAAAATCTATATAGTGACTAGCATTTTTAGTTTATAAGCCTATTCCTGATACAGTTGGCCCATTGGCAATGTAAAATGTGTACCTTGGGGAGTGTGTAGAATGTGGGAACAAATGGAAATCATACATTTAAAAAAAAACGTATGTATCCTGATCAATTAGAGCATCCATAACGGCTCCAGCAAGGAGGGCTTTAAATTCTGATGTAAATTCCTGAACCCTTAAAGGGGGGGATCAATTGGTACCACTATCTGTTGGTCAGTACATCCTGGCACATGTTTTTGTTTTGAGTTCCAGTCATTATTACTATGTTGCCTCCCTTATCGGAGGGCTTGATAATGATATCTGGTTAATTTTTAAGGGTAATTAAGCCCTGTCTTTGTGCTGGAGTTAGATTCTGATTCACTGACTGATTGTCCATTTTCTTGATATCTTCAACAGTTTTGCAACAAATGCCCAAATATTGGGATTAAATAACCACCTAATGACCAGGCCATTTTTTGTGATACGGCACTGCGTCACTTTAACTGACAATTGCGCAAATTGTGCGATGCTGTACCCAAACAAAATTTATGTCCTTTTCTTCCCACAAATAGAGCTTTCTTTTGGTGGTATTTGATCACCTATGCATTTTTTTTTTTTTTGCGCTATAAACAAAAAAAGACCGACAATTTTGAAAAAAAACAATATTTTTTATTTTTTGCTATAATAAATATACCCCAAAAAAATGTTAAAGAACTAATTTCTTCATCAGTTTAGATTGATACATATTTATATCTACATATTTTTGGTACAAAAAATTGAAATAAGCGTATATTGATTGGTTTGCGTAAAAGTTATGGCGTCTACAAAATAGATAATAGATTTATGGCATTTTTTTTATTATTTTTTTACTAGTAATGGCGGTGATAAGTGATTTTTAGCAGGACTGCGACATTGCGGCAGACAGATAGGACACTTTTAAAACTTTTTTGGGACCATTGACACTTATACAGCGATCAGAGCTAAAAATAACCACTGATTACTGTATAAATGTAACTGGCAGGGAAAGGGTTAACACTATGGGTTGATCAAGGGGTTGAGTGTTCCCTAGGGAGGTGTTTCTAACTGTGGGGGGAGTGTAGTGACTAGAGGAGGAGACAGATCGTTGTTCCTAATCACTAGGAACAGGCGATCTGTCTATCCTCCCCTGACAGACAGGCTATCCTCCCCTGACAGATCCCCAAAAATAGAAGTAAACAGGGTCACTTATACAGCGCTCAAGATAAAAAATAAAACATATAGGATTAAGCTGTGAAAAAAATATATATCTAAATATATAACTCGCGCTGAGGAAAAACTAAATCAGACGTGAATGAAGCTGCTATACACAAAGTGCTACACACTTGAACATAATATTTTTTTATTTTATTTTTTTATATAGGATTAAGCAGCTGCTATAATCAGATATAACATTCAAAAGAAGGCAACAAAGTTCCAAGAAATAGGTCCTTTCCAGCTTAAGTAGCGCTCAAAGAAAAAATATATAAATTAAAAATTAATAAAAATCAATCAGAAATGCATGTAAGAAAATAGTACTTTAAAATTATAAAAAATGTGACAGTCCGGGTGCTGGGTAATTTCTCATATTAAAGTGGTTGTATAGTCTTTTTTTTTTACTTTTACCTACAGGTAAGCCTATAATAAGGCTTATCTGTAGGTGCAAAAAATATCTCCTAAACCTGTATGGTTTAGGAGATATTCCCCTCGCAATGAGCCGCTGACTGCAGCGGTGCTTGCGCACAGGTGATTCTCAGCTGGAAGCCCGGCAGATGCCAGACCCTCCCCGGAGGAAATCTTGCGCGCCCATGCGCGGGAGTGACGCTATCACGGCTCCGGACACTCACAGCGCCGGAGCCGCGATACCTGGAAGATACGCTTAGGGAACACGTCAGCTCCCTCGGCGTGGATCGGGCGAGATGTCGGGGCCTTGTTCTAAGGTAAGTATTTCATAATGACCTAGTATGCAGTGCATACTAGCTCATTATGCCTTTTTTTTACTTCCGCTTTAATAAGACAGTTCATATCAACTGAAGAGATGTTCCACCGTCACCACACCGTGTGATTCCACTCCCTATATGAATTGCACTCACCGGACTCCTAATAATCAGTCGCCTTAGTGAATAGATCCAGCTTTAATCTCAGCAACTAAAGGACATCAGCATGGGAATTCAGTAACGATCAACCCGACAAATGAATGGCGACCTGATCCTGAACAATTCCAGACTGGACACACCCAAAATCCTCATTCCACTCAAGCATATTAAAGGAAAGGAATCCTCATAGTGTGAAACTGAAAACTTTTATTGTCCCAAAAACACCAGACCTTTAAGTTATTAAGTTAAGTCATAAGCATTCAGGTAAATTATGCACTACTGGTGATAACAGTTACGATAATCTCACCACCCCAAAGAAGAGCGAGTTGTTTGTGGTGGTTCCCAGGAGAGACTCTGAGCCATTCCCCAATGCAGAAAACCATGTGGTCTCCCCTAGACGCATTTCAACATTCTGTCTTTGTCAATAGGCGGGACCCACACCGCACGGTCTTGCAAATTTATAACCCTCCCCTGATAAAGATTAACCCCCTCTGCGTTTTAGTACCTGACCCTACATGGCTCCCACCATAGAACAATCGATCTCAAATTCAGCATATCTCATCCGCAATATAAATCAAAGCCACATCTTTGTACCATCAGGGAATGGCAGCAAACATTTACCGGCCAACAAACAGCTCCCTACTTGTACCTAAACATCCGGTTGTAAGCTCCCATTCCTGATCTCATCTGAAAGACTGCACACACAGACATCAGAGGGAATCATCATATCGGTGTATGCTTAACATAAACATTGATTTAAAACACATCAGTCACCTTAATATTATTATATTAACAAACAATTTACTCTGCTCAATGTCCGTTGTTATATAGCAATTCCCCCAGATAAGCCGTCTCAATACAAAATATTGACGCATTAAACATTCTGCTGACACAATTAATTAAATTTTATCATCGCAAAACAGGACATAAATGTCTAATGCGATCCCAATAAAATCTTAATCAGTAGGCAATTAAAAAACATTCTAAACAATTATTCCCTCTACCTAATAAATGAATTATTAACATGAAAAATATTGATCACTCCACCGAAACAGTCTAATAGGGGTGACCAAATTAAGCTTTTCTATATGGAGGGGATATATTAAAAATATATGATAAACCCCAAAATTGGAAAATGTAAATGTCAAAATGTAATAAAAGAAAAAATTATTAAATATAAATAATAAAATATTTAACCACTTCAGCCCCAGAGGATTTTACCCCCTTCCTTACCAGAGCACTTTTTGCGATTCGGCACTGCGTCGCTTTAACTGACAATTGCGCGGATGTGCGACGTTGCACCCAAACAAAATTTGACGTCCTTTTTTCCCCACAAATAGAGCTTTCTTTTGGTGGTATTTGATCACCTCTGCGGTTTTTATTTTTTGCGCTATAAACAAAAGAAAAGCAACAATTTTGAAAAAAACACAATATTTTTTACTTTTTGCTATAATAAATATCCAATTTAAAAAAATAAAAATATTTTTTTTTTCCTCAGTGTAGGCCAATATGTATTCGTCTCCATATTTTTGGTAAAAAAAAATCACAATAATCGAATATTGATTGGTTTGCGCAAAAGTTATAGCGTCTACAAAATTTATAGATTTATTGCATTTTTTTTTTTTACTAGTAATGGCGGCGATCAGCGATTTTTTTTCGTGACTGTGACATTGCGGCGGACACTTCGGACACTTTTGACACATTTTTGGGACCATTCACATTTACACAGCGATCGCTGCTATAAAATTTCACTGATAACTGTGTAAATGTGACTGGCAGGAAGGGGTTAACACTAGGGGGCGCTGCAGGGGTTAATGTATGCTCCCTGGAAGTGATTCTAACTGTGGGGGGAGGGTACTCACAAGGGGAGGAGACCGATCGGTGTTCCTCTGTACTGGGATCACACCATCGGTCTCCTCTCCGCTGACAGGACGTGGATCTATGTGTTTACACACACAGATCCACAGTCCTGCTATGTTCCCGGGCAATCACCGCAGCCGATGGACACGCGCACCGGGCCCCGAGCGACGTCGCGGGTGCGTGTGCGCCCCCTAGACGGCCGGGAATGGGAGGACATCATATGACGCTCACCCAGGATGGGAGATCCACCTTGTGGGCGTCATATGACAATGGACAGTATTGAAGTGGTTAAATAATAAAAAAATTATAATAAAAACAAAAAATATATATTTTTTGGAATAAAAAGCTCTTTATCAATGGTACTGCACAATGAGTCTTTTTCTATTATATCTATTTATATGAGGAACATTCACCGCTGCCAATCATCGGTCCAGAGGACATCCACAGGGGTCGCCCGACATGCGCATTTGACCTAACTAGCGATAGTTGGTCCACTCCCAGGGGTGAGTGCACATCTATTAGGGGGGCACCCTATTTAAAGCACTTAAGAAGCACGGAATTATCCATCTATTATTCAAGTCACAGCACTGGATACTGTTTCACTAGCACAAGCACCTTTTTTTCACTGGGGACTGTTTGATTAATTTTATTAATTGTTACCAGTGCCTCACTTATATTTATTACCTGTATGTAATTTTTTTTGCATTTAGCACGGTATACTTTTTATCAAAAAAAAAATGTATTAAATTTCACCAGTAGTGCATCATTTACCTGAATGCTGTTTTAAATATATTTTGTGTAAGTGCAATAGCTTAAGGGTCGGGTGTTTTTGGGACAATAAAAGTTTTTAGTTTCACACTATGAGGATTCCTTTCCTTTAATATGCTTGAGTGGAATGAGGATTTTGGGTGTGTCCAGTCTGGAATTGTTCAGGATCAGGATGCCATTCATTTGTCGGGTTGATCGTTACTGAATTGCCATGCTGATGTCCTTTAGTTGCTGAGATTAAATCTGGATTTATTCACTAAGGCGACTGATTATTAGGAGTCCGTGAGTGCAATCCCTATAGGGAGTGGAATCACACGGTGTGGTGACGGTGGAACATCTCTTCAGTTGATATGAACTGTCTTATTAATATGAGAAATTACCCAGCACCTGGACTGTTCAATTTATAATTTTAAAGTACTATTTTCTTACATGCATTTCTGATTAATTTTTATTTATTTTTAATTTATATATTTTTTTCTTTGAGCATTGCTTAAGCTGGAAAGGACCTATTTTCTTGAAACTTTTTTTGCCTTCTTTTTATTGACAGATGCCCATTCTGTCTCTCTCAGAAGCGATCTCGGGTGGCCGGCAGACATCGCGATCACCGCCCAAGTGCATCGGCTCTGGCGTCGCGCCCTGGGGGCGTGTCTCCTAGTGGTCTTAAAGCGGCCGACGTACCATGATGGCGATTCGCCCAGGAGAGCCAAACTGCCACAGTAGAACTGCGGCGGCTGGTCTTTAAGTGGTTACAAGAAGTCACTCTGCATACATGTGGATGTGGACCGGTCAAACCCTTATGTCTTTTAAGATGTTTCAGGTGACACTCAACACAGTTGCTTACATCATTGCTTGTGAGTTGTAATATCTGTGCATGGCCCATGCTATGGGTGATTGCAATTTGAGGAGGAT
Organism: Lithobates sylvaticus; assembly: GCA_028564925.1. Classification (NCBI taxonomy): domain Eukaryota; kingdom Metazoa; phylum Chordata; class Amphibia; order Anura; family Ranidae; genus Lithobates; species Lithobates sylvaticus. The sequence goes on along the minus strand of CM053032.1, from coordinate 147,569,091 downwards.
AGGGGTACCTTCATGTAAAAACTCCTGTCCTCCAATCCTCCAATCCTAGGAACCAGTGCCAGGACCAATACAAATGTCATATTACTGCAATTCTCCCCTGCCCCCATGTTGCTGCATTAAGCAATGGATTAGGGACACTGGGGTTATTTTACTAAAACTGGAGAGTACAAAATCTGGTGCAGTTCTGCATAGAAACCAATCGGCTTCCCAGTTGTTTTCTCTCAAAGCATAATTGAACAATCTGAAGTTAAAAGCTGTTGTGCTACCATGACTGTGCTGCACCAGATTTTGCACTCTCCAGTTTTAGTAAATCAACCTCAATGAAACAGATATAAAGCCAGGAAGTTTAGCCTGGGTATATGTAAGGGTTTACAACCACTTTAAAAATAGAAATGGTTCTTGTCAGTCCAGTTGTGGTGCTAAGGTCTCATGCACACTGGACGTTATAAAAACTTCAGTAGCGTTAGCTGTAGAAAGCTGTAGCATGAGTTTTACAGCATTTTTGCAGTAGCATTTTTTAGCTTTTTTTTAGCAAAACTAGACTTCCAAAAAAAAGCCCATGGCTCAAAAACGCTCATAAACGCAGAATATCTGCATTTTTTTAGCTGTTTTGCAGAGTTAGAGAATTTTTACAGCTGAAACACTCCACTTCAATTCCACTAGCTCTGGTGTTTTTTTTCCAGTCGGAAAACACGCCTGCCAAAAAGACTCTAATAAAAGCCTATGTGTGCACGACACATATGATAACATGCTGACAACAGCTGTAAAAATGTCCAGTGTGCATGAGGCCTAAAAGTGTTTTTGTACAGACTTGTCCACCTCCTGGATTGGCTAGGAGAATGGGCTGACTGCATCAATGAGGAGATACTACTACAGGTAAAATTTGAAACTAACCTTATTTTTTGGCTTACAATTTGTTAGTTGGACAGTGAATTAACTGTTTGTGGCAGTAAATTTATTAGATAAGTCAGATTGGGGTAGAATATTTCTCAGGCAGCAGTTATCCAATAATTGGAATAGCGTGTTTATAATTAATTATCTTACATGAATCTAAATGGTTTTCAGTATACCCACCAAGAGTAGCTGGACAGGTGCTGGTGGCTTTGAACCTATGGCCACCTAGCTTATACCCTGACAGCTTGGAATATATGTAAAGTAGTTTAAAAGCCCTTCTCATTTGTTCCAGCAGAAAATCTTCCAATATAGCTTTCTGGAAGTCACTTGCTCTCCTCTCTTGTGTTAGCACAAGCTATTTCTATCCTAACCTGCTTTGATTATGTAGCCATGTCTGTGATGAATGATTTGCCTCTGAGCAACTGCGGGTTCCTCTAATGTATGCAGCACGATAATAGATGATTCCTTTATATTCATTTTAGAGAGCAGTTTATAATCAATAGCCTTGCTGCTATTCACAAGACACATCAATAAACCTATAATACAATAACCATGTTCAATAAAGCTTCAGCAAGGTTACAGAGGATGTTTGTTTTCTGGCTACCTAACAGACAGATATAAAGTTGATCAGGCATTGTTTGCTTATGGTGGGTAAAGGAGAGCACCCAATAACAATTTACAATGGGGCCACCAATGTTTAAAAATAGACATAAGGGCATATTTTTAGATGTGTGAGTATCACATTGAGGGTGAAACTTCCTATTCAGTAAAATACATGTCCCCTGCATCAGGGTACTATGACCCAATCTTGTTGCTGATTTCTAGGAAAAGCAGTTAGCATTTTATTTATTTTTGTCTGTTACATAACACTTTGCTTGGTTGTAGACTGAAATGGAAGGATATTTTTCATAACACTAAATTGCTAGCTGGATTGTGTCTGTATTATTTAATACATTTTCATTAAATTGAATGCTGTATGACTTTACAGACCCTTGGCTGGTTTAGGCCCCATTCAGATTGAGATTTTAACCACTTGAAGACCTCCTAATCGTACATATACATTATGGCTTTCAAGTGGTATACCAGGATGATGCCTACAGCTACAGGTATTGTTTTTTCCAGGAGCCAATTGTCTTTTTAAAAGCCATTTAAGCAGCTAATTAGGAGCTAGATTGCTTTTACAGGTGGCGGGATGGGTTGCCCCCCTCTCCCCTGTGCCCCTCTGGGATCTTTGTCCTACCAAAGAACCCAGAATTGAAGCCGGCGGCTCCACTCGCTTAACATAGAGCCCATGGAGGACCAGAAGGTCTCTGATGAGATCTATGGTATAGGAAACCGGAAGTGTCACTTGTTGTCACTTACAGTTTCCCCAGAAGTAAACAGTGCCATTTTTAAATCTTGAAAGCATTTAATCACACCAATCTTGGTGTGATCAGATGCTTTTAGGGCAGAGGAGACATCTGGGGTCTAATAGACCCAAGATCTCTCCATAAAGAGTACCTGCCACTGCCTATTGCTGTCACAAAATAAATAAAATAAAGTGTCCCTGTCCCCCTCATGCAAAGACGAGCACACGTGTTGGTCCTGCACGGATGCGTAAACAGTGATTGCACCACACATGTGAGGGATTGCCACAATTGTCAGAGCAAGAGCAATAATTCTAGCACCAGATCTCCTCTGTAACTCTAAACTGGTAATCTGTAAAGGCTTATAAAGCGTTGCCTATGGAGATTTTTAAAAATGGTAGTTTGGCGCCAGGGGCGTAACTAGAAATCACAGGGCCCCATAGCAAAATGTTGTATGGGCCCCCCCCCACAAAAAAAATGGTGGGGCTTAAATTAAATAGTGGGCATGGTTTAAAGGGCGTGGCTCAAAGGGTGTGTGGTTGGAGTCTGAGAAGAAAGGACGAAAGAAAGAAAGAAAGAAAGAGCCCAGATCCTACACCACAATAGCAATATATGTATTCCAGAAAGTTTAATCAACAGATAAAGATACTCCAAACACCTGGTGTTAGCGCTTCAATAATCCTCACCTGTGCCCAATGCAGCGTGGTCTGCCGGTGCACACTTGTGCCCAATGCAGCATGGCCTGTGCCCAATGCAACGTGGCCAGTGCCCAATGCAGCGTGGCCAGTGCCCAATGCAGCGTGGCCAGTGCCCAATACAGCGTCACCTGTGCCCAATACTGCCTCACCTGTGCCCACTTGTGCCCAATGCAGCGTGTCCAGTGCCCAATGCAGCCTCACCTGTGCCCAATGCAGCCTCACCTGCCTGTGCCCAATGCAGCATGTTCAGTGCCCAATGCAGCCTCACCTTTGCCTAATGCAGCCTCACCTGTGCCCAATGCAGCGTGGCCTGCCCATGCCCAATACAGCCTCACCTGAATACAGCCTCACCTGTGCCCAATGCAGCCTCACCTGTGCCCAATGCAGTGTGACCCGTGCCCAATGCAGCCTCACCCATGCCCAATGCAGCCTCACCTGTGCCCAATGCAGCATGACCTGTGCACAATGCAGCCTTACCTGTGCAGTGGAAGAGGCGAGCCAGTGGCGGAACTACCGGGGAGGATGAGGAATGCATACTGCAGCAGCCCTCAAATGGCTATTGGCGAGCGTGGGGCTGTCTCAAAATGGGGGGGAGGCGAGCACCGCCCGCACGGTCTCCCAGCCAGGGGAAGTGAGAAGAAGTGGCGCGCTGTCCGTACAAGCAGAGCGCTGTAATAGCTTTTTTGAATGTCCTGTGTTCCTGGGGCTCACCGTCACATAGCCCCACCTCTTGGCCCGGCGCTTTTGATAGACGGAACGCCGGTCCAATGTGGGACATGTGACGTCATCAAAGGCGCCGGGCCAAGAGGTGAGGCTATGTGACGGTGAGGCTATGTGACGGTGAGCCCCGGGAACACAGGACATTCAAAAAAGCTATTACAGCGCTCTGCTTGTACGGACAGCGCGCCACTTCTTCTCCTCACTTCCCCTGGCTGGGAGACCGTGCGGGTGGTGCTCGCCCCCCCCCCCGGCAGTATGCATTCCTCCTCCTCCCCAGGGGCCCCTCTAGGCTGCGGGCCCCATATCGGCCGCGTGTGTCGATATGGCGGTAGTTCCGCCACTGTTTGGCGCCATTTTACAAGCGTGACATGCTTGATAACTATTTACTCATTGGAAGAGCATATTTTATTTTTTTCCCCAAAAAATGGGTATTATATTGTTTCTGTGTTTTTTAAAATTCTTTAAAGTGTATTTTTTCCCAAAAAATTGCATTTGAAAAACCACTGCTCAAATACCGTGTGACATAAAACCCACCATTTTATTCTGTAGGGCCTCTGCTAATATATATTTACAATGTTTGGTGGTTGTAAGTAATTTTTTAGCAAAAAATACAGGTTTTTAAAGGTAAACAAAAAGTGCCAGAAAAGGCTTTAAGTGGTAAATGTGCAATTTAGATGAACTTCAATGGGCTGCCCTATGCATGTTTATTACCCATAAGAAGCTCCTTCTCCTTGTTGGACAACAAGCTTAGCATGATTTTTAAACATGCATTTTGTTGCAATTGCCACACAGTAATTGCAGCAGAATCACACATTCATTGGGGTGCTATCAGGAATAATGGCACCCTAACACTCATTTCACATTTTGCTGCAATTTTGGAATCATGGTCTGAAGCACAAATCACGCAATGTGAACGGGGCCCTAAAGTGGTTGTAAAGGCAGAATGTTTTTTATCTTAATGCATTCTAGGCACTGACAGGTGCGAGTAGAGGAGAGCCGATCGGCTGCTCTCCTGACAGGAGGATGCCCACCTGTGCCCACCAGGAATGCCCACCCATGACCACTAGGTAAGCCCACTAGAGCCCACCAGGGATGCCAATCAGTGTCCATTAGGGATGGCACTCTGTGCCCATCTGTGATGCCTGCCAGTGCCTCCTGATCAGTGCTGCCTATCAGTGTCGCCCATGAGTGCCCATCAGTACATGCCTCATCATTAGTGCCACCTCATCAATGCCACCTCATTAGTGCCAATAAGTACTCTCTCATCAGTGACCGTCAGTGCATCCTCATCAGTGCCCATCAGTAAAGGAGAAAACTTACTTATTTACAAAGTTTTGTAATAGAAACAAAGAAAAACTAATTTTTTTTCTGTATTTTTTTATCTAAAAAAAAATAAAAACCCAAGTGGTGATCAAATACCACCAAAAGAAAGCCCTATTTGTGGGGAAAAAAATTATAAAAATTTTGTTTGGGTACAGTGTCGCATGACCATCCAATTGTCATTCAAAATATGATAGCGCTGAAAGCTGAAAATTGGTCTGGGCAGGAAGGTGTCATTTGTGGCACGTTTAAATTTCCCGCCGCCGAGATAGACAGAGCCTGTGTACTCGGCTGTACTCAGCTGTACTCGTCTCGGCTTGTCTCACAGTCCCGCCCAGCCTGGGGGACTGCGAGCCGAGTACACAGTACAGTCGGCTCTGTCTTTTTTTTTTGCGCACGTTTAGGAGATATTTGCTGTGTTTTGCACCGATGATGTAATCGGTGCATGCGCTGTAAAGAAACGGTCCCCTGTGATGTTTCCTCATGTGCGAGTGCCGTGACTGGCGGCTCCCACGCTGCTCTGGCCAGTCACACCCCCGGAATCCGCGGCCGTGGAAGGAAGAGGGGTGAACATGGATGCGGTCTGCAGCGGGTTACAGCGCGGGCTTCGTTTGCAGGTAAGTGTCACATAATGTGCTAGTATGCGATGCATACCAGCACATTATGCTTTTACTTTGCAGGGGCAAGGGAAGGAAGTAAAACCCATCAGGGTTTACTTCCTATTTAAAAGTTAACATTTACTGTGTATAAAATCGGACCTATTAAAAAATATAAATATATTCTAAAGTTATTTTAGTGAGTGAAAATGCATTAGTGGTTCTTATAATTTGCTATTTCTGTGTATATATTAAGTTATATTGCAAGCGTTGCTTTTTAAAAAGTTTCTGTTGCGTAAATGGAAATTCTGAAAATATCATAATCAGGAGATCTAATAAACACACTACACATTTTTCCTTTTTAAATGTGTTTGTGGGAAATGTATTTATTCTATTTGAAAGTATTCTTTCCTAGGTATTTTAATGGCATTTTTTTTTCTGAAATGCAGTCATTTATGTAATAGCTTTGCAAATAATTGCCTTAAACATAGTGTCGGCAACAGAAAACGCAGGAAATGACACATGTGGTACCGGTGGATATTACCATGTTAAACCATGTGTATTTTTTCAGGTTTTTTTCTGAATGTACATAAACCATACTATGAAAATGGACTTGGGAATAATTTGCCTGTTAAACATAATATTTATTTCAATATGCCTGATATCACCCTAACAGAAAACATTAGTTGGAGTGTTTATTAGAAGCTTTCACGTAGCCCTTTCTAGATAAACCACATCATATTTTACACAGACATGTATATTATGCAGTATGTATTTGTGAATGTTAGTGGGTATAGTATATTGTTATCCTGGAACCTGACTAGGTTATATGAATAACATGGTATGAAGACAATGCTACCATAGACATCTGAATACATATGTCACATTTTACTACATAAACAGAAATTTTATTTGACACACCTTTTATAGTCCATTCTATTTATTATTATAAATACAAAGAATCACCGCTCCAAGGTAATGACTTCTCCCAAAACAGCTGTCTCCACAATCCCACAGGGTGCCGGCTCTGTTTGCAACAGGAACTGAAGTAGAAAAGATGTAGCTGGATAGCCGCACTCCAAATTATTCAACTTTATTTCAAAAAATTTAATAAAATCATAGCATCTAGGCTTGTGTACAGACTAACTGCACAGCTGCAGTGCAGTTAGTCTGTACACAAGCCTAGATGCTATGATTTTATTACATTTTTTGAAATAAAGTTGAATAATTTGGAGTGCGGCTATCCAGCTACATCTTTTCTACTTTAGTATTATTATAAAGATTGGAATTTTCCATGCTTCCTAGTCAGCCCTGACTAGCTGCTTACAGCTCCTGGTGATTTTTAGTGAGACTGTAGCTTCAGCTTTCATTACTAGAGTTTTTTACTTGCAGGAATGAAAGTAACAGTAAAAGGACATACACCTGTTTTGAGACCTAACCAGAGTTTAGCATTGCAAAACTGTAATTCCTCAGCCGCTGCATGTATTCCATCTTCTGGGTGTGTAGAATACTTGAATCCCCCACTTTACATGTTATGGTTCCTGTCACTTGCCTACAGTATATCAATACAATCCTATCACTCCAAAATGCCTGAAATCTTTGAAGAATATCATGGCTCCATATGTGGAAATACTAGTCAAAAAGAAAACAGGAAAGTGCTCAACCCACGCATCAATTCCACTGGGGCTTAAAACATAACCTTTATTACATTTCAATAAAATCACATAATGTATATACCTGAACCACGTGTCCCCTTCAGAAACCCTGGGACTATGTCTTCTATTACCATATGGGGAATTATACCCTCAATGACTAGTTCTAGAGGCTCTTTTGGTCAGCTATAAAGAGGAACCAAACCTACAAGGTGTGCTGGTCCATGATAAGCTGCACACCCTGGAAATATATATTAGGGGTCCATGCAAGAGCCCTCCTCTATCTATAGGTATGGACTAGTACGTGAAAGGAGACAGGTGCCTACTGAGGGACTTGCCTTCACTATCTATAGCCTGACATACCAACTGTTCCAGTTTCAGCTTAGTATCATACTAGACTACACATTCTATCAACAAACAAAAGAGCCCACTAACACAGATACTGAAAAAATCCAGTGTTGATAATAAAGTTAATAAAGTGCTATGAAATCATCAAACAAAAACCTAAACAATCGCCTCTTGTACAGATCAGGCTTCTTTGGGGTGCAGTGAATTAAACAAAAAAAAAGTGAATGTAATGTAAGAAAACACATGGTAACATGGCATTTTACCTCTGTTTAGCCCATATACCTTATATATAATATCTGAGGGTAAAATGGCACCTAGCACCTGTCCCCCCTTCTAAATTATTTAATTATGTAATGTAATGTAATGATGTAATTATGCATGTACAGAGCATGCACTGTGCAGATGCAAACATCATCATGTTATGATGCACGTACCATGCATGCCCTCTGCTGCCCATTAAACCGTACGGCAATGTGGTCTACTCAGTAGCACAGTTTATATTTACTACTGCTAAACTAACTATCTCACGTATTTCACCACCAGTGTAGAGGGATAAACTTATCCTGTCATTCATAAGATCTGTAGATGGACAAATATCACCACTACATAATTTAAAGAGCTCTATATATAAGTACATATATGATTCTTTTTAAATATATGTATATAACAAGTAGAACATTTTTTAAATGAAAAATATATGTCCAGGCAAGATTGGACCAATTTAGTCCTATATAAAGGGTGAATAAGTCCTCATTTAAGCCTTAAGCTGACAATGAATCTAATTTAAAAATCCACCTTACTTCTGTTTTCAGATTTTTTTTTAAGGTAACCCTTTCCTAGGGCCCAGATTAAGCTTCTGCACGACCCAAGACCCCATACCTTCATGTTTTTTCTAAATATGTCTGGCGATAAGAATCTCTTTTTTTAGAATAACATTGTGAACATGTTCTAACACTTGTCGTCTAAATTGCCAAATTGTTTTCCTTACATATAGGAGAGGACAGGAACAACTAGCAACATATACTACTCTGCCTGAGCTACAGTTATAAAAGGATCTGATCTCAACTTTTCCCCCATTTTTTGGATTCATTAATTCTTTGATTGATGGCATTAATGGTCAAGCCTTACAATGGCTGTATCAATAGGATCCTTTAGGTTTCTCTGGTAGCCAGGTTGGGTTGGAAGTACTGATGAAACTTTCTCCAAGTGGCATGATTGGACCAACAGGTCCATTTTAGGGTTGTTCACACCAGGTGCAGAGAAACGGCAGAGGAAGGCAAGAAATGTAAAGGGGTGGGGGAGGGGGGGGGGGGGGGGGAGGTGAAGAAATTACACTTTGCTACAATGTAAAGTAGTGAGTGTATAGCTTGTGTAACAGTGTAAATTTGCTGTCCGCTCAAAACAACTCAACACACAGCCATTAATGTCTAAACCGCTGTCAACAAAAGTGAGTACATCCCTAAGTGAAAATATCCAAATTGGGCCCAAATTGTCAATATTTTGTGGCCACCTTTATTTTTTAACACTGCCTTAACCCTCTTGGGCATGGAGTTCACCAGAGCTTCACAGGTTGCCACTTGAGTCCTCTTCTACTCCTCCATGACGACATAACGGAGCTGGTGGATGTTAGAGAGCTTATCCAGATGTCAGGCTCACTTCCTCTTCTTATGGTGAGACTGTCCTCTAAGTTTCTACACCTGCTACCCATCCCCTGCTGCCAGGCCACTCTCTTCCATGGTCATTCTATGCAATTTCCCTCCATACAGACCAAGCCCCAGCCCCTCCACTGCCACAATACAGCCAGACACAGGACCCCCTCTGGAGCAACTGGCGCTGAGGGTGCTAGCTCCACTCCTTCTTGCCTAATCCCTCACTTTGCCTTCATTAACCTAAACTGTACCCACCACAGCCATGCCTCTAATACAGCATCTGCCTCTGTTAATGGACACTGTCTTCCCCTTTCTAGGATTCCCAGAGCTCTGCCATCACATGTGAATGGACCTGGGATGCTTGCAGCATCTCCTTCCCTGGATTCTATCAGTGAGATCCAGCTCCCTGCCTGTGTGGGGAATCGGGTTTCCATACTGCAGGAGGACCTGATCATTGACTCTTTGCATCACTGCCTCAGCCTGCATGCCAGCCAGCTCTCCTCTTCAGCAACATGTGATTTCAGAGTTACAGCCTTCCCAAGTGACATGACTCAGATTTTCTGATAGGGCCTTTGTGTCACTTGAGGCAGGAGGCTCCTTCTTATTAACCCTGTATGTCCCAGCGCAACCTCTGACACACAGGGTCAACTCCTGGACTCCAGACTCTCCCTCCAGCTCTTTCTGAAAGCAATCATCAGTTCTCCTACTCGACCTCCGCTGGGCAACTATAATTATGGGGTGGTCTGGGATAAGTCAACTGTAGCCGTTTTAGGGCCACTGATGCATTTTTGCAGCAGTCCAATCAATTTTTATTTTACTTTATTTGGCTGTCATGCCAGCTGTGACCCCCACCCCATCCCCAGGGTATGTTTCTAACCTGGGTGGCCCTCTACAATCGATTTTCCCCAATTTTTCACTAAAAACAGAGGATCAAATAAATATATTTTAAAAAGGGCACTGTGAGTTCACTGATGACTCTGGTGCTTTTTGATACACAGACAGTTGCCAAATAAAAACATATTGATGTTAATACTGGGGGTGAAAAATCAAAGCAGCTTCCTTGTATTTTTGGAAACTGGCTGCAGGGTTTCTGTGCCTATGCATTGCTCTGTAAAAAAAGTTTTGGTGCGTCTACCACCTGACTCATGAAATTGTCCTGCAAATCATTTAGGAACTGGCGGGCTTTAGACGAATGTGAGGTTAATTTCTGCCCAGTCTATGTCTGGATAATTAAAGCGGAAGTAAACCCATCGATTTAACAGTTTAAAAAAAAAAGGCATGCCGTGAATGCTAACTGCACATTGGCTGTGCTCTCAACCAAACAGTCAAACCATCCAATGGCTGGTGTCATAACGGATCACATGTGCAGCACCGTGGCAGTTGAAGATTAAACAGAGGCAAAGATGGCAGCTTCCTTGGCTGAAAACGATAGGAGGGTTTACTTCCACTTTAAAATCCCCCATTATGATGACACTTTCCATCCTTGCTGCTAATCCAGTTTGTGATAGGAGGTCAGTATCTCCCTCCTCCTTGAGGTTAGGGGGCCTATAGCATACTCCCAGTATTGCTTTCCCCTTAGTTTCATCCCTTTGGAGCTCTACCCATAAGGATTCCACCTCCTCCCTAGCTCCCTTAGTGATGTCATCTCTCACATTTACTTGTACATTATTATTGGCATACAGGTATACCCCTCCCCCTTTTTTACCCTCCCTATCCCTGCAATAAAGGCATTACCCTTAAATGGTTACCAGCCAATCATGAGTAGACATGTGCACAAAATATTTTGTTTCGGAATTTCGTTTTCATCCGAAAAATAAATGTATTTAGTTACTCCCGAAATTCGTTTTTTATTTATTTTGATTTTTGTTAAAAATTGCATTGGTCCGAAAATCCAAATGAATTAAGGTCGAATCTGTCATTGAAGGCTTATGGTGTCTGTCGAATGTTCAAAGAAGATTTGACGGAGCAGCTAAACTGTATGATTCCAGCAGCAATCTTTTCTCTCTACGTCAAATCTTTTCTCTCTACGTCAGATCTTTCCTCTCTACTTCAAATCTTTTGTCTCTATGTCAAATCTTTTCGCTCTATGTAGAATCATTTTGGACTAATAGAGTTAAGGTTAGGCACATTCGACCACAGGTTCAATGGACACAGATTGTTATTGTCAGCGTCAAATCTCCTATCTATATCGAACTGTTGTCACAACGAAAACAAAAATAAAGCATTTGTTTATGTCGGATCTTTAGTTTTTCGGATTCTGCACTTTTGTTATCGTTTGTTAAAATGATAACGAAAATACATGAAATTCGGACGAAAATGCATTCGGACGAAAACGAATGCACATGTCTAATCATGAGAGCTGTTGAGCCAAGTCTCTGAAATTCCCACAAATTCTAATCTATGCCCTCAAGTTAAATTCTGGCGTCAGTCTAATGCCTGTCTGTCACTGATGGTAAGGACAGGTCTCTTAGACTATGTGAGGTTATGTTTATGGGTGTCCACTATACACTGTGGCTGGCATTGTTGTTTGGTAAATTCTGGGGTCAGTGTAATGCCTGTCTGGCACTGATGGTAAGGACGTGCCTATTAGACTATGTGAGTTTATGTTTTATGGGTGCACATGGTATACTGTGGCTGCCATTGTTGTTTGGTACATTGGGAAAGTTGTACTTTTGAAAGGTTCAATAAAACTGTGGCTTTGCCCTGTTTCCAGCTTAATCAGCTTTCATGTCTTTTTGGGGGGGGGGGGGGGAAGGTATTGGTTATTTGTTGGTCATAATTGAGCCTATGCTTCTCAGCAGTCATGTTATTTTCTGCCTAGTCACTAAAATGTATGAAGGCATAATTAATGTTACACTTCGCCAGGTTGCATTTTTTACTTTTGGTAAAGGATGCTAATGTTGTTTCTGTTCACAGGAATAGTGTTAGAACCTCCCTTAGTGGGGCCACTTTTTGCCTTCAAACAGATTCAGTCCTCTCTGCAATGCTGCCATACACACTCTGAGTTAGGGTTGCCACCTGTCCAGTTTTGACCCGGACAGTACGGGTTTAGGAGGCTGTGCCCGGGTTTCCCTCTGCCTCACACCCGGACACCATTTCCAGCTCACAGGGGGTACCATGGGGCCTCCTTTTACAAGCCCCAGCACACAGGGGGACCCGGACAGCAGGGGGATTGTAGCGGCGGGCAGGGGGAGCAAATACAGAGCAATGAAAACAGAGAGAGAGGCGACAGGCAGCTGCTGGTGCAGAAGTTTTTAATAAAGTAAATGCTTAAAAACAATCCACTCACTGTCAGTCTGTGAACTTAGTCGGCTGTCCCATCCTCCCCTCCAATCCACGATGCTGTTATTACTGAATCGCTTGAGAAAGCCAATAACACAGAGCTGCGGGGAGACTGCAGTGAGCTGTCAGCCTGGGATGCTGTGACCAATCAGAGCGTTCCAGAGGCTTAACCACGCCTCCATCATCAGAGGCTGACAGTTCACATGAGTTTCCCGTGGCTCTCTGTTTCCTCTAGTGATTCAGTAATAAGCAGCGTGGATTGGAGGGGAGGATGGGACAGCCGACTTCACAGACTGACATATACAGCTCTGACATGGAGAGTGAGTGGATTGTTTTTAAGCATTTATTTTATTAAAAACTTCTGCACCAGCAGCTACCTGTCGCCTCTCTCTCTTATGTTTTGACTCCTCTGTGTTTTCCCCCCTCCTCCTGTATTTTCCACCCCCTCCTCCTCCTGTATTTGTCACCCCCTCCTCTGTAATTGTTCCCCTTCTCTGTAATTTCCCCCCCTTGTCTGTATTTGCACCCCCTCCTCTGTAATTGTCTCCTCTTCCTCTGTATATGCCACCCCCTCCACTGTATTTGCCACCCCCTCCTCCTGTATTTGTCACCCCCTCCTCCTGTATTTGTCACCCCCTCCTCCTGTATTTGCATCCTCTTCCTCTGTATTTGCACCCCCCCTCCTCTGTAATTGTCTCCCCTTCTCTGTAATTGTCTCCCCTCCTCTGTAATTGTTCCCCTCCTCTGTAATTGTCTCCCCTTCTCTGTAATTGTCTCCCCTCCTCTGTAATTGTTCCCCTCCTCTGTAATTGTCTCCCCTCCTCTGTAATTGTCTCCCCTCCTCTGTAATTGTCTCCCCTCCTCTGTAATTGTTCCCCTCCTCTGTAATTGTCTCCCCTCCTCTGTAATTGTCTCCCCTTCTCTGTAATTGTCTCCCCTTCTCTGTAATTGTCTCCCCTCCTCTGTAATTGTCTCCCCTCCTCTGTAATTGTCTCCCCTTCTCTGTAATTGCCCCCCCCCTTCTTTGTAATTTGCCACCCCCTCCTCCTGTATTTGTCACACCCCTCCTCCTGTATTTGTCACCCCCTCCTCCTGTATTTGCACTCCTCTTCCTCTGTAATTGTTCCCTATCTCTGTATTTGCACCCCCCTCCTCTGTATTTGCCCCCTAGCTCTGTAATTAACCCCTCCTCTGTAATTTCCCCCATCAATCTCTGTAATTGTCCCCCCTCCTCTGTAGTTGTCCCCCACTCCGGACCCTCTGCTGTCTGGATCCCCCTGTGTACTGGGGCCCCGTGATACCCCTGTCGGCTGCCATGGGGGTATTGGAAGGAGGAGGATTTGTGCTGGTAGGGGAATGAGATTTGTAATAGGAGCGAATGGGGATAATGGCACCCCAATCACAAAGGCATCCCACAGGCATCCCACAATTCTGTTTACGTGATTTTCCCGCGATTTGTCGGGTGACAATCGCTGCAAAATAGCACCGCGGTTGGGGTGCCATGCCGTGCGCCTCTAAAGTGTTCGGGTTTGGCTTGAAGAAAAGGTGGCAACCCTACTCTGAGTATGTGCCCTGGACTATCACCCTACTCTGAGTTATGTGCCCTGGACTATCACAAATATTTCATAATGGCTAGTACGCATATCCCTACTACATATATGCCATCTACATTTTTTTTAATTCTGAGGTGACATACAGCTTAAACATTAAACAAACTGGTAGGAAGGGACATAATGGAAAATCCACCAATTCGTAAAATTACTCCAAAAACACATAGAAATTGAAACCTAGTGGAAGCCAACATTGAAAGAAGCGATTTCATAAGATTAGGTGACAAAGAGCAAAGAATTACCTTTAACCAATAAGAACCGCCCTATTTAATGTGTAAAGTTAAAATAATTTTTTCTAAAATTACTTAAAACCCCAACATCATAAAAATATAGACACCATAGAATAAAAGTGTTGATACAATGCTATGTACACCGTATTGTGCAGGCTTACAAAGCAATTTTAGTGCAAAAAAATACTGTTAAAACTAAAAAATAACATGTGAAGTTAGGTACATCGTACCTACCCTGACTGGGGAAGAAAATATAAAAATGATCCACAACAATAAAGTCTATGGATTTATAAAAGAAATAAAAACTCTGGTATACCACAACACACTAGAAACTATCTGCTGCAGAGGAAAAAATATAGACTCTGTGACCACAAACCACACTAGAAGTCCTGTGGTGTCTGCAAAGAAATAGAGGAGCTCTGTGTGATGCCACTAAAAACTAGAAGTCTATAGGTGCTTCTGGGAGAAAATAAATAGGTTGAGATGGGACAACACACTTCAAGTCCATAGTGCTTTGGGAACAAAATATAAGATCTCTGGTGAGGACTAACACACTTCAAGTACTAAAGGTGCTTCTGGGAAAAATATAGTCTGTGTGATGGGACTAAACACATTCAAGTCCTATAGGTGCTAAAAAATATAAATCATCTGTGTATGGGACAAACAACTTCAAGTCCTATAGGTGCTTTCTGGGAAGAAATGTAGTCTGTGT
Source organism: Lithobates sylvaticus (assembly GCA_028564925.1). Lineage (NCBI taxonomy): Eukaryota > Metazoa > Chordata > Amphibia > Anura > Ranidae > Lithobates > Lithobates sylvaticus. The sequence goes on along the minus strand of CM053032.1, from coordinate 147,554,034 downwards.
GATGGGACAACACACTTCAAGTCCTATAGGTGCTTCTGAACAAATATATGATCGCTGTGTGATGGGACTAACACACTTCAAGTCCAATAGGTGCTTCTGGGAGCAAAATAAAGGAACTCTGTGTGATGGGACTAACACACTTCAAGTCCTATAGGTGCTTCTGGGAAGAAAATATGAGCTCTGTGTTATGGGACTAACACACTTCAAGTCCTATAAGTGCTTCTGGGAAGAAAATATAGGATCTCTGTGTGATTAACACACTTCAAGTCATAGGTGCTTCTGGGAACAACTTATATGATCTCTGTGTGATGGGACTAACACACTTCAAGTTCTATTTTTTCTTCTGGGAAGAAAATATAGATCTATGTGTGATGGGACTAACACACTTCAAGTCCTATATGTGCTTCTGGGAACAAAATATATGAGGTCTGTGTGATGGGACTAACACACTTCAAGTCCTATAGGTTGCTTCTGGGAAGAAAATATAGGATCTCTGTGTGATGGGAACTAACACACTTCAAGTCCAATAGGTGCTTCTGGGAACAAAATAATAGATCTCTGTGTGATGGGACTAACACACTTCAATTCCTATAGTTGCTTCTGGGAAGAAATTGTTGGTGTGTGTGATGGGACTAACACACTTCAAGTCCTATAGGTGCTTCTGGGAACAAAATAAATGATCTCTGTGTGATGGGACTAACACACTTCAAGTCCTATAGGTGCGTCTGGGAAGAAAATATTGGTCTGTGTGATGGGACTAACACACTTCAAGTCCTATATGAGCTTCTGGGAACAAAATATATGATCTCTGTGAGATGGGACTAACACACTTCAAGTCCTATGGGTGCGTCTGGGAAGAAAATATAGGTCTGTGAGATGGGACTAACACACATCAAGTCCTATAGGTGCTTCTGGGAACAAAATATATGATCTCTGTGTGATGGGAACTAACACACTTCAAGTCCTATAGGTGCTTCTGGGAAGAAAATATAGGTCTGTGTGATGGGACTAACACACTTCAAGTCCTATAGGTGCTTCTGGGAACAAAATATATAGCTGTGTGTGATGGGACTAACACACATCAAGTCCTATAGGTGCTTCTTGAAGAAAATATAGGTCTGTGTGATGGGACTAACACCTTCAAGTCCTATAGGTGCTCTGGGAACAAAATATAGCTCTCTGTGTGATGGGACTAACACACTTCAAGTCCGATAGGTGCTTCTGGGAAGAAAATATAGTCTGTGTGATGGGACTAACACACTTCAAGTCCTATAGGTGCTTCTGGGAACAAAATATAGATCTCAGTGTGATGGGACTAACACACTTCAAGTCCTATAGGGGCTTCTGGGAAGAAAATGTAGCTCCGTGTGATGGGACTAACACACTTCAAGTCCTATAGGTGCTTCTGGGAACAAAATATATGGATCTCTGTGTGATGGGACTAACACACTTCAAGTACTATAGGTGCTTCTGGGAACAAAATATATGAGCTCTGCCTGCCTGGCACGAACACACTACAAGTCCTATAGGTGCTTCTGGGAACAAAATATAAGAGCTCTGCCTGCCTGCCACGAACACACTACAAGTCCTATAGGTGCTTCTGGGATCAAAATATAGGAGCTCTGCCTGCCTGCCACGAACACACTACAAGTCCTAAAGGTGCTTCTGGGAACAAAATATTGGAGCTCTGCCTGCCTGCCACGAACACACTACAAGTCCTATAGGTGCTTCTGGAACAAAATATAGGAGCTATGCCTGCCTGCCACGAACACACTTCAAGTCCTATTGGTGCTTCTGGGAACAAAATATAGGAACTCTGCCTGCCTGCCACGATCACACTACAAGTCCTATAGGTGCATCTGGGAACAAAATATAGGAGCTCTGCCTGACTGCCACGAACACACTACAAGCCCTCTTTCTAAATCAATCTTTGTAACTGAATATATCTAACTAATTCTCTCTAAGTAAATCTCTCTACTAACTAAATCCAGCAGAGTGTCACAGAACATCCTGTTATCTACGCCGAACAGCATGTGACCGCAGAGGGTGGCGGTTTAAAGGGGGGGCGTGTACTAAACCCCTGAGCTGTAATTGGTACAGGCGTCCTGCCTGTAGCATATGGCTTTCGATTCCGGCGCTGTGATTGCAAGCATGCGGGTCACAGGCATGCTTTGGCCCAAACATCAGCCAAATGCACTGGCCGGGCCCCGCCGGCCGCAATGCATTGCGGGGCGCTCGCATCACAAACGTGATGGAAGGCCAAAATAGTTCTGGGCTCCCGAGCGAGCGAACACCGTGCTCGATGCGAACATGGTTCGCATCGAGCACCGGGCCATCCCTACTTGCTGCTAATCCAATTTGTGATAGGAGGTCAGTATCCCTCCTCCTGAGGTTAGGGGGCCTATAGCATACTCCCATATTGCTTCCCCTTAATTTATCCCTTTGGAGCTCTACCCATAAGGGTTCCCCCTCCCCTAGATCCCTTAGTGATGTCATCTTCACATTAAATTGTACATATTATGGCATACAGCATACCCCTTCCTTTTTTACATCCTTATCCCTGAATAAAGGCATTACCTTGAATGGTTACCAGCCAATATGAGTAGACATTGAAAAATATTTGTTGAATTGTTTTATCCGAAAAATTAATTATTAGTTACCCGAAATTGTTTTTATCTATTTGTTTTTTGTTTTAAAAAAATTTCATTCGACAATCCAAATGAATTAAGGTCGAATCTTCATTGAAGCTTATGTGTCTGTCGAATGTTCAAAGAAATTTGACAGAGCAGCTAAACGTATGATCCACAAAATTTTCTTTAAGATCTTTCCTCTTACGAAAAAAACTTTCTCTCTATGTCAAATCTTTCTCTCTATTAGAATAATTTTGGACTAATAGAGTTAAGGTAGGCACATTCGACCACAGGTTCAATGGACACAGATTGTTATTGTCACGGTGAATCTCCTATCTATATCGAACTGTTGTACAATGAAAACCATTTTTCAAGAAAATAAAAAAGCATCCAATTCTTTTAGGAATAAAATAAAAATTTGCTTTATAGTCAAAGCTCTAGAAATTCTCTTAAAGCGGTAGTAAAGCCCACTTTGTTATTTTTAACTGCAGGTAAGCCTATAATAAATCTTACCTTTAGGTAAAATAATTATCTCCTAAATGTGCACTGTTTAGGAGATGTTTACCCTGCATGCAGCCGCTGATGTCATCGATGCATGCACTCTGAAGGTCTGGCATACTGTGCCGGACCTTCAGAGCTTCTTGCCGGAACCGAGGGCTCCCGCACACATGTGTAGGAGTGTGGTCATCACGGCTCTGGCCACTCACAGTGCTGGAGCCTGGAAGAAAGGCGGGGGAAGATGTCAGCCCTCTCAGCAGTGACCGGGCGCCGCTGGAAGGGCTTTGTTCTAGGACAAGTATTTCATAATGTGCTAGTATGCATTATGCCGCTGTACTAGCATATTATGCCAGTGTCTTACAGTTTGTTTTTTGTTTTTTATATTCTGCAGTGGTTCACTACAGCTTTAAGGATTCAAACAAATCTGGTTATGGGAAGGGCATATATGGCATTAAACTCCACCTTCATGTCTGTAAAATTACTCCAAACAACTAACAGTAGAATTGAAACCTCAGGTGCTGGAAGCATGTACATTGATGAAGACGCTATTTTATACAGTATTAGGTGCACAATAGCAGCAAAGAATTACCTTTAACCACTTAAGAACCGCCCCTATTTTTCAAACTTGTTGTTTACAAGTTAAAATAATTTTGTTTGCTAGAAAATTACTTAAAACCCCCAAACATTATATATATTTTTTTCAGACACCCTAGAGAATAAAATGGTGGTTGTTACAATGCTTTGTTACACCGTATTTGTGCAGTGGTCTTACAAGCGCAATTTTTATGGAAAAAAATACACTTTTTAAAATAAAAAAATAAGATGTGAATGTGTATGGGGTACATCGTACCCCTACCCATTCACCTGGGGGAAGAAGTGTCAATAAAAAAAACACAACACAGGTTTTTAAAGTAGTTTATTAGACAGCTCCGGGGGTCTTCTTCCAACTTCGGGGGTCTTCTCTCCGGGCTCCTCCGCTATCTTCTGCTCTTTTACTGCTTATTTACTAGCGGAGGAGCCCCGCTTTCTCCTTCGTCATCTGGGGGTCTTCTTCCGACTTCAGGGGGTCTTCTTCTGACTTTGGGGGTCTTCTTCTGACTTCTCCCACTCTTCGTTTTTTCTGCCGGGGTCCTCCGCTATCTTTTTTCAACTCTTTTACTAGCGTTGGCCCGGCCTTTTCATTCGTCGCTGTCGCCACCGCCTTCTTCCTTCTTCTTCACTTCTTCTGATGTTGACACAACGCTCTCTACTTAAAGATCCTTCACTATTGTTGACACCACCTTTTTTTATGACTAAGACATCAAAAACCTGCAACATGGGAATATCAACGTGTTAGGTGTTTACAGCATAGTGCAACTAGTTCCATAAAAAGGCCCCATATTGCTTATCTGTCATACAATCATGCCGAACAGTCATTGGGCCTGACTCCAACAATGTGGCTTTCCATTCTATTATGAATTAACCAGCATTATAACAGATGCTGCAAATTAAAGCAATATTTTGACTTCCTTCAAATGTTCCCCCACTTGGATAATTGGAAATTACTGTTTTCCATTACACCAAGATATGAAACTGTGTTTTTCAAATTTTCATACCCTCATTTCTAAATAGCAGCATTGTAATAAAATCAAACTTTTTGAAACTTTATGTTGAAAATGAGTCACAGAAATGCTGTTTTAGTTTTGAGGTAGCCTGAGTTTAAAGCGAGGCTCCACCCAAAAGAGGAAGCTCTGCTTGTTTGCACCCTTCCCCCTTCACTGCCACATTTGACACTTTATTTTGGTGGGGGGGGGAGTGGGTTCCATCTCAGATCACCGTAGCGAACTAGCGAGCCGGAAGTTTGGCCCCCTCCTCCCCCCGCAGTCTTCTGGGACTCTTTACAGGTCCCAGAGGACTATGGGACCATTCACAAGGCAAAGTTTGACTTACGCATGTGCAGTAGGAAACGGTCTGTAAAGCTGCAAGGCTTCAATTCCTGTTTCCCTTACTAGGGATGCCAGAACCTGCACCCAAAGTCGATTGAAGAATCCGCTCTGGTGAGGACATTGCGGGATCCCTGGACAGGTAAGTGTCCTTATGTTAAAAGTCAGCAGCTACAGTATTTGTAGCTCTTGACTTTTATTTTTTTATGAAGGAAGCCTCTTTAATAGAATTCACAAATAACTGTTAAAAGTTAAACCGTCAATTCTGGTTCAGGTGCCACATGGGAAGGAGCTCAGAACAGCGGGTCTGGGAGAATCAGCATACAAAACCGTCTCTCCATAGCCCACAGATGGCAACCAACCCTGCCACCACTTCCGCGCCATCCCCCTGACCAGTGCGGATGGACAGGTTTGTGCTGCACGGCCCCTCCACTATGGTCACAACTACCCGCCCATATCTCTCCCTGCCAGACACACATGCGGGCAGATGCTGTGGAAATGTTCAGCATGCCAGTCCCCATACAGCCTTTACCCGCTGTCCCTTCTATTCTGTAGCAGCCCTCCTTTTGCCCACAATCATGGCTGCAGTTGACAAGGCATCACACAGCTCAGGAAAGAGCTAGGAGACCATGCAAAGCACCTATCTGGCCTGGAAGATGAGGTGCAAAGCTCTCAAATGACTGAACAGCAATCGAGACAAACACAGCAATTTATCCTAGACAAACAGGATGATCTCGAAAATCGGTCCAGACATAACAACCCGAGGGTCATAGGACTCCCAAAATCCTTTATTTCTGACTCCCTGCAAAATATCTCCACCTCGCGCATCCCGAGTTCATTGGGAATCACCACACCCTGCATAGTGGAAAGAGCACATTGCTTGGGAGCCCCCTCCAATGACAGATGCACTTCCCGCCCACTCATAGTCCGCTACTTGAATTACATGGACAGAGTCAACATCTTGAAATCTTTCCGCAACTCAAAATCCATTTAACTTGAAGGATATAAGCTTCTTCTCTTTGCGGACTATTCGCAAGAAGTCTCATGCAGATGGAAGGCATTCCAACCAATATGTGCGGCACTCTACCAAAAAGGGGTGACCCCTCGGGGATGCGAAATCCTTTCCCCACCCGGAAGAAGCAATGCACTATCTGCAGGCCTATCTCTACATTCCTATGGACGCTTCTTCTACACCAGCCCCTCCCCACATGGCGGAACCCAAAGATCAGCGCAGCCCAAGGAAAGACCCTCCTACGAAGCTCCGAATCTCCAACTCCTGAGGTCGCAACAGATCTTGCTGACCTCAGCCACTGATGCGCGCCATTTGCATCACCAGTCCTCCCTGAACAATTCACTCCAATATGTTTTATTTTGCCAGCCCTTGGCAGTTCCTCCTCTAGTTTCACTATAAATGTTGCCTTATAATTTCTAGGTTCTATTCATTGGGCATGCACAACCTTATCATGGAATAGACATCTGGCCCAGTTTGGTGTTGATTCAGGGCATTCTCCTCCCCTGGGTTCACCCGCTTCACAGTCACAGGCGAAGACCACTGATCCCCCGGTAATGCTGTTTTCTAGTGTGCATAGTACATGTGGAAAAAAGCGAAGTCCTGGCTTCACTGGGTATGTACTTTTTTGTTTACACCCTCAGACCCCTGTTGGGTCATTCTCCACCCTAAACCCTCTTCTTTAAGATTCATGCATCCACTGACAGGCTCTATGTACCTAGATGATACCTCAGTAGCAAGGCCTCCTTCCCACAAAGTCAAATCAAAGGATTTTTGGAAGTGCCTCCGTCCAGAATCATTTCCAATCTCGGTAGACTTATCTGGATTCATTTCTCAGAATTCGTCAAGATCTGTCGCTTCCCCTACCTATTTAGCACACAACCAGGCTCTTCAAAAGATCATTTGGGACACTTGGGCTAAATACTTTGAACACCACAAAAAAAACTATTTATTCTTGGAAGCTGGGAAGGCTGTGTTGCGGGGTACAATAATTTGTTATGCTTCTGCCTACAAAAAAGGGGTCACCAGGGAATATTGTGAGGTGAGCAAAGCCTTACGTAAGGCCCAATCGCTTCTTGCACACCATAACTCTCCTGAATCCAGGGTAGCGTGGCAAGCTGCCAAAAGTCAGTTCAACCCGTGGGCAGAGGCAAGGAAAAAAAATTACAAGTCCCTTCTAGATGTACAATACCATACATTTGACCCCAACTCATATCGGCGCTCTGAAAGACAATCTAGGCAAACTTACCACCGCATCTAAAGACATCAATGCCATCCTAGAAAAGTTTTACACATCCCTCTATGGCAGTGATGGCAAACCTTTTTAAACCCTAGTGCCCAAACTGCAACACAAAACCAACGTACTTATTTCAAAGTGTCAACATATACAGAACTTGATGAGCGTGTGCTGTAATGTCTGGGGGTGGGACACATCAGAAATCATTGTTTTTAGGGTGATGACATTGTCTATCCTTTTTATATGGGGTTTGGAGGATTGTTATAAAGCTTATGACAATCCTGCAAACAGCATATAAAAATGATATCAAGTGAATAAAATCAATCAGCACAATCAGACCTAAATAATAATTTAAAAAAAGTGTATTCCACCTAGTTGCTTGCTAAAACACTAAACAGTGATTCCACCCACCGTATGAAACAATTAAATCCAATAAAAATAGTGTAGCACAACTCCTTACCAATACATACTCAAAATCAAGTGTCAAATTTTAACAAATATATAATGCATCACATTTAAAAAGTCCATTATTCAATGATCCACAGTCCAGTGTCTCTCTAATGATTACATCAGTGCAGTAAACAAACATCCAGTGTCTTCAATCTATATTCATGCTTCTGTGCTCATCCTTTACCGAGTGAAAAACATGTTTACCTCAAGAAACAAGGAATACACATGTAATGTGCGTAACCCAGGATCTCAAAAAATAGAAATGAGCTCCTCAGTCCTCCTCCCCCCTGCCCTGGATTTCTGCTTCTTATCACTCCACCGCATGGCTCACACATCCATATCCAGGTTATAAATTGAAGAGGCACAGAAACATAGTGTACACAGCTAAACATGTTCTTTCCCCACACAGCATACATTTACTTTAACAATGATTTCCACAGCACTTCAATAAAACAAACACCAGCTGACTCAGCTATCGGCACAAGAACGGCCTGTAATTGGGTTTCTTCAGTAGGCACCATCACATCCTCCCATTGGCTCAATCCCCACCACGTGTTCCGCCTACCAAACTTCATCCAACCCAGCAGCACAACTTCATCTCGTCCACACCCACCCTAGACATGCCACTCTTGGCCCCAGAGCTGTGATGTAGTTCTATGGGAGGGGATGTGGTGTGGACGAGATACACCTTGTACAGGATTTTCTTGCTTGCCCACCGAGAGGGCTCGGCGGGCCAGCTGCGGCATGCGTGCCACAGGTTCGCTATCGCTGCTCTATGGCTTCAACCTCATCAACAAGACCTTAGTGAAGGCTTTTCTGCACAAAATTCCGCTCCCCACCATTGATGATACATTCCTCTCCTAACTTAACGCCCCGATCTTAATAGACGAGGTCACTAGCACGATCACATTTTTAACAGCCGGCCAGGCCCCGGTGGATACACATCAGAATTTTACAAACTCTCAATGGACATTTTCTCCCCCACCCTAACCCTGTTCTATAAAAACATTCAACAGGAACCCCTACCTCCCCTCAGGCAAACAGGCCCACATCAAGCTGATCCCCAAAAAAGGGAAGGATCCCACGGAGCCTGGTTCCTACCATCCAATATCCCTGTTAAGTTTAGACCTGAAGCTGTTATCAAAAATAATGGCGAACAAACTGGCTTCGATCATGGCATCCCTGATCCACCCTTCGCAAGTGTGTTTCACCTAAGGACGCTCTGCTAGCTCCAACATAAGAAAGGTCCTCACAGTCTTGGAGCATGCAAGGGCCAACCCATCTGGAGATACTACCATTTTCACCGTTGATGCCAAAAAGGCTTTTGACAATGTCAGTTTTCACTAGTTGAGGATGGTCCTTTCAAAATGTGGCTTCTCAGGCCCTTTTTTCCACCTTATCAGTGCTATGTACTCTGCCCCATCTGGGAATGTCATTGCAGCAGGCCTTATGTCCAACAACATCTGTCTCCATCAGGGCACACAGCAGAGATGCCCCCCCTCACCCCTGCTGTGTAATCTCACACACAAACCCCTCTCCCGTTATCTGCTCTTTCACTCAAAACTACGTGGGGTTAATGTTGGCTCCCAGGAACTATGCACAGCCCTGTTTGCGGATGACATACTGATCTTTACATCAGACCCATGCATAAATTTGCTACATATTCAAGAGGTTTTCACATTGTTTCAGGTCTGCTTGGGTTTGAGAATTACCTTCTCCAAGAGTGAAATATTACCCCTATTTCAAACACGCCCCCCATCCCTGGGCACTTGGTTCTATCTTCCCAGTCGGCAAAAAACACATTACATACCTGGGAATCAAAATAGGTAAAGTGCCCTCCTCCCTCTATCAACTCAACCACCTCCCTGTTTTATCCAGAATTACAGCGGAATTTTAAAGCTGATCAGGTCTCCCTCTCTCAATGTTTGGCAGATGCCACCTATTTAAGATGGCCAGCTTCCCGAAACTCCTGTACCCCCTACAGACCATCCCCCTGCTATTAAAACATAAGGATCCCCAAAAACTCCAAAAAGCCTTAACCACATTTATATGGTGGGGGTGTCTCTATCCAAAAGCTATATCTCCCTAAACATGAAGGGGGAGTTAACCTGCCACACAAAAAGTTTTACAATCTGTCCTGTCTCTTGAGAGGGGGTTTAGACTGCATAACCCAAACTTCAAAATATTCCAACTACGAGTTGGAATTTCAGATGGTAAACCCTTATGGATTGCATGCCCTGCTGCACCGTGGGATCAGATCTCTCCCTCCATCCCTGAAACAGAACTTATTAATATGGGACACAGTTTTGGCCTGGAGGGAGATCAGGAAAAATTGAGATTATACCCACTTGTATATCGACATCTTCCCATCCGCAGACACCCTCTGCTCACACAGATGCAGCAATACGCGGTATTCTCCATATGGGCCCTGCGAGGCTTAACCAACTTTGCTCAATTATTTGATACTTCCTCAGGCAGGACCCTCCCCTTTCCTCAGATAGTACAAAGGTATAACTTACCCTCTACTCTATACCCAACAAGCAATAAGCTTTGTATGCAGATTATGTCCACCTAGAGACATGCGCCTCAAAACTTCCCACCTGGACACACTCTTGGATCTCCATCGTCATAAAATCTCTGACCTGTATAAACCATTGAACTTCTTTTTGACAAAACCGTTACACTTTAGCTCAGCAATATCATGGAACAATGACTTGCACTCCTCTGAGGCATTGAATCACATCTTGGCTGGCTAAAACACCACCTGTGCATTTATTACGAATGAGTTCTGATGTAAAAACTAGACATAATCATACACCGTGCATATATTATTCACTTGAACTCTAATCAGCTTCCTGATCGACAAAACTTCTCTTTGTGCAACGACCACAGGCCCTTCCTGCTCCACAGACTCTGGTTTTGTCCTCATATCTCACGTTTCTGGGACAAAGTAGTCATTCATAGCCACGATCATTGGTCTCCAACCCCGCAGGGATATATACTCCCTACTATTTGGCTTTCTGGATGTTCCTCTACCTAGCCGGCTGAGATTACAAACGGAAATCATCCAATATAACAAAGCATGGTTATCCACATGCTATATGGCAGCTAGGAGGGCTATCCTCAAACAATGGACTTCATCCTCACTTCCTACCATCAAAGATATAAAAAAAATACCTGCTGAACCTACTGAGAAAGGAAAAGCTGGATCCGGTCCTCTCCCACAATTGTAAGACATCTTGCTTCCACTGCAAGGGGGACCTATATATTGACAGAGTGTTACCAAAACTGAAATGCCAAATCCTCAGCGATCTTTCTGACACTACTGAGGCCTCCAACTTCACCCTTAATCTTCATTAGGAACATCACCACGGATACACCATCACACAACACAAGTTGTTCTTCCATGACTACCTTCTAACATCTGGCTGATCTACACTGCTCGCTACTGATAAGCTTATTCTTTACTTTGGGTATGTCTACCATAAAACCATCACTTCTTACTGGTATCATCTTAGGCCTGCTTGACTTTATTAATGCTTGACACTTTTGAGCTCAATAATAGCTCATTCCATGTAAAATCTAGCTTGGGTTACCTCACCCCCCCTCCACATCCACCCCCCCTCCTCAGACAATTACACACGGTTTATAGTAATGTTATACCTGGATAGTGATTGCCCTTTGTTTAATTGTCTTTTGTTTTTTGTTTGCCGGAAAAAAAACAATAAATTGTCTTTAAACTGTAGCTGACCACCCACTGTCAAATGACGGCGGAGCGGTGCAGCTCTTGTGGCGGGCCGCCGTCATATGACGGCGCTCCCTTTTTGGCCACTAGGGGGCGCGTGCGCTGCGGGAGGCGCGCACGCGTGCCCGCCGCGTAGCTGGGGATGCGATGCGCGTGCCCGGTGGCCGCGATGTCCTCCGGGCACCCGCGATTGCCCGGTAACTGAGCAGGACGTGGATCTGTGTGTGTAAACACACAGATCCACATCCTGTCAGAGGAGAGGAGACCGATGGTGTGTCCCTTGTACATAGGGACACCGATCGGTCCCCCTCCCCCAGTCAGTCCCCTCCCCCCACAGTTAGAATCACTTACATAGGGAACATATTAACCCCTGCAGCGCCCCCTAGTGTTAACCCCTTCCCTGCCAGTCACATTTATACAGTAATCAATGCATTTTTATAGCACGGATCGCTGTATAAATGTGAATGGTCCCAAAAATGTGTCAAAGGTGTCCGATATGTCCGCCGCAATGTCGCAGTCGCCGCCATTACTAGTAAAAAAAATAAATAATAATAAAAATGTTATAAATCTGTCCCCTATTTGTAGACGCTATAACTTTTGCGCAAACCAATCAATAGACGCTTATTGCGATTTTTTTTTACCAAAAATATGTAGAAGAATACGTATCGGTCTAAACTGAGGAAAAAGTTTGTTTAAAAAAAAAAAAATTGGATATTTATTATAATAAAAAGTAAAAAATATTGCGTTTTTTCAAACTTGTCCCTCTTAATTTGTTTATAGCGCAAGAAATAAAAACCGCAGAGGTGATAAAATACCACCAAAATAAAGCTCTATCTTTGGGGAAAAAATTATAAAAATATTATTTGGGTACATCCTTGCATGACCGCGCAATTGTCATTCAAAATGCGACAGCGCTGAAAGCTGAAAAATGGCTTGGTCAGGAAGGGGGTGTTTGTGCCTGTTAGGCAAGTGGTTAAAAAAAAAAAAAGAGTTAAAACATCACTTATTGTCAATTGCATTTGTTTCTGCTTGGCATGTTGTTAGTATTCAGACTTTTTACATTGACACATTAAACAATTTTGTATTAAATATTTGGTCCTTTTGGTATTCTGCTTTGTAACCATACCTAATAGATAATGATTGCTTTTTAAACTTCTTTTCTGCTGCTTTCATTTTATCTACCCCTGAATTTACTAGTTATGTTTCTGCCTATTTCAGCATATTTTAATTTTACAGCCTATGGTTTCTTTTAAGGTTTTGCTATACTAAGTTGACCTGTGTGGTTGCATTTCACATACTTCACACATCGGAAATGTCAGTTACAATGGATTGACAAGAGTACACATAATACAGTGATATTTCCACAAGATCATCCTAGTCAGAAAGTCATTGTACCTTTACAGACTGTATTTCTGCTTGGTTAGTTTTAACAGATCTGGTAAAATTGCTCCTATCACAGTTACTGTACAGTCTGTTTCTGTGCAATGGAAAATACGGTGACCTTGCCTTTCAGACTTTATACTTATTGGAGCTTAACATTGGATTGCTTTACTGCAGGCCTCCTGGGGTAGATTAAAACTCAGATGGGTAATTATGATTCAGCAGTAGGTGCATAAACATATGTGCACAGAACAGTGGACACCAGATAAAGATGCTGATCATTGCACGATAGGCTTGTTTAACTGTGGCAGTAAAATGAATAAACCTGTTTTGACATAATCAGGGATTTTGCTGTTACTATAAAAATAAACTCTGAACGCAATTTCAGTTAGCCTAACAGTATATACAAGATATATTTGTTATTATGAGATTCAGATGCTTTGTAACAATTGCTTGAATTTAACTTTGTTATTTATTTTAATCTGTATAATAAATATTTAGGGATGAGGTTCTGGTTCACTGCTACCATGGGTTTGAAGCCAAACCTGTGTGTTTGAGGTTTTGTGCTGGAATTTATGATGGAATTCACCAGACTGAATTGTTTGCATCCACAATGCATTGTCTGGCCTTTAACCACTTCAGCCCCGGAAGAATTGGCTGCTCAATGACCAGGCCATTTTTTGCGATTCGGCTCTGCTTCGAGTTAACTGACAATTACGCGGTCGTGTGATGTTGTATACAAACAAAATAGTTTTTATTTTTTGTGCTATAAACAAAAAAAGAGCGACAATTTTGAAAAAAAAAAAAAAAAACACAATATTTTGTACTTTTTGCTGTAATAAAAAGCCCCATTTTTTTTTTAAAAATTTTTTCCTCAGTTTAGTCCGATATGTATTCTTCTACATATGTTTGGTAATAAAAATCACAAAAAGCAAAAGTATATTGATTGGTTTGCGCAAACATTATAGCATCTACAAAATAGGAGATAGATTTATGGCCTTTTTTATTATTATTATTATTTTTTTACTAGTAATGGCAGTAATCTGTGATTTTTATTGAGACTGCGACATTATGGCGGACACATCGGACACTTGACACATTTTTTGGTCGATTGACAATTATACAGGGATCAGTGGTATAAAAATGCACTGATTACTGTATAAATGTATAAATGTCACTGGCAGGGAAGGGGTTAACACTAGGGAGCGATCAAGGGGTTAACTGTGTTCCCTAGGTGTGTGTTCTAACTGTGGGGGATTGGAGTGACTATAGAAGCTGAGATATCGTGGTTCCCAGCTTGTAGGAACTCACAATCTCTCTCTCCTCTCCTCACACAACTGGGATGTGTGTGTTTACACACACACAACCCAGTTCTGCCTCTCGTGCCCATGATCGTTCATGGCCGGAGGTCATTGCCACTGCCGCTCACGAGCATCGGCACCCCCGCTGTGCAGCGGGTACACGCTTGCGCCTGTTATCCCGCTTAAAGGGACCGACATATAGCTACGACGGTTCGCGGAATTGTGCCGACCTGCCGCAGTATAATGATAGCGGTTGGTTGGCAAGCGGTTAACCGCTTTCCGACCGCCTCATGTAGATATACGTCTACAGAATGGCACAGGCAGGCAAAAGCACGTACGGGTACGTCCCCTTTAATTTGCCTGCCCGTGGGTCGCGCGCGCGCCGCCAGCGGCACGCTCGCGACCCGGTCGGGAGCTCCGTGACCACGGCCGCGGGACCAACGGACCCGATCGCCGCTGGTATCCCGCGATCGGGTTACGGAGCTGAAGAACGGGGAGAGGTTTGTGTAAACAAACCTCTCCCCGCGCTTCCTACTCTGCCTGTCATTGATCGGCTGTTCCCTGTGATCGGGAAAGCCGATCAATGACGTTAGACGTACAGCCACGCCCCCCTACTGTAAAAAAAAACACACACGTCACACTGACTCCTCCCCGCCCCCTAGTGGTTAACCCCTTCACTGCAACTGTCATTTACATAGGAATCAGTGCTATTTAAATAGCACTGATTTCTGTATAAATGACAAATGTCCCAAAAATGTGTCAAAAATGTCCGATGTGTCCGCCATAATGTCGCAGTCACAATAAAAATCGCTGATCGCCGCCATTACTAGTAAAAAAAAAAATATTAATAAAAATGCTATAAAACTATCCCCTATTTTGTAAACGCTATAACTTTTGCGCAAACTAATCAATGATCGCTAATTGCGATTTTTTTTTACCAAAAATATGTAGAAGAATATCGGCCTAAACTGAAGAAAAAAAATGTTTTTTTATATATTTTTTGGGGATAGTTATTATAGCAAAAAGTAAAAAATATTGCATTTTTTTCAAAATTGTCGCTCTATTTTTGTTTATAGCGCAAAAAATAAAAACCGCAGGGGCGATCAAATACCACCAAAAGAAAGCTCTATTTGTGGAAAAAAAGGACGCCAATTTTGTTTGGGAGCTACGTCGCACGACCGCGCAATTGTCAGTTAAAGCGACGCAGTGCCGAATCGCAAAAAGGGGCCTGGTCCTTTGGCTGCCAACTGGTCCGGGGCTGAAGTGGTAAAAAGAGGCACATCTAAGTATGCATGCATCCGGGGTAAAGCTGTCCACATAGACCGTCCTCTGCATTGCTGGCTCTTACCGCTGTCAGTCTGCAATAGTGAACGGGAAGACTACCCTGCAGTAGAACGATCTGAAAGTGAGGCTTGAATAGTTTGCGGAGCGCAGTGTGGAAGGGATGATGTTGATGGTGGTCTAGAGGATGGTCTATGTGGACAGCTTTACCCCAGATGCCTGCATACTTAGATGTGCCTGTTTTAATCATCAACCATGTGAGTTGCTAAATGTTGTACCTTCATTAAATGTAAACATATTGCTACACTAATGCCTCGTACACACGTAGGGACTTTTGCCGGCGGACCTAGTCCAGCGGACAATCCCGCGGGACTTTCCGGCTAGGTCCGCTGGACTTTCCGAGGGTGTGGACTTGCCCACACACGCACGGACTTCTCCAGCGGATAATCCGCCGGCCAAAAGTCCGCGGGACTTTTGAAAATGAACGGACTTGCCCACACACGGAGCAGTCCGTTCATTTCGAACGTAACTTCAGGTTACGTAGCTAGCGTAGGCAGTAAATGCCGCCGCGCTAGCTCCGCAAGCTGGCATGGATTTAAAGGGAATCCCCACGCCGAAAAAACGGCGTGGGGGTTCCCCCCAAATCCATGTCAGACCCTCATCCGAGCACGCAGCCTGGCAGGCCAGGAAAGGGGTGGGGACGAACGAGCGCCCCCCCCTCCTGAGCCGTACCAGGCCGCGTGCCCTCAACATGGGGGGTGCCCTGGGGAAAGGGGGGCCGTGCGGCCCCCCCACCCCAAAGCACCTTGTCCCCATGTTGATGAGGACAAGGGCCTCTTCCCGACAACCCTGGCCGTTGGTTGTCGGGGTCTGCGGGCGGGGGCTTATCGGAATCTGGGAGCCCCCTTTAATAAGGGGGCCCCCAGATCCCGGCCCCCCACCCTATGTGAATGAGTATGGGGTACGATGTACCCCTACCCATTCACCTAAGGTGTAAAATGTAAAGTAAAAAAAAACACCCACACTTTTGAAAAAATCGTTTATTGCACTGCTCCGGGGGTCTTCTTCCGTCTTGGGGGTCTTCTCGCCGGACTCCCCCGCCATTTACCAAGCTCTTTTACCGAGCGGGGGAAGTCCGGCTACCTTCTTCGTCGTCGCCGCCGTCTGGGGGTCTCGATCCGCCTTCGGGGGTCTTCTTCCGTCTTGGGGGTCTTCTCGCCGGACTCCTCCGCTCTCTTCTGCTCTTTTACCTAGCTCTTTCACGAGGGGAGGAGTCCGGCTACCTTCTTCGTCGTCGCCGCCGTTGTCTGGGGGTCTCGATCCGCCTTCGGGGGTCTTCCGGGGGTCTCTTCTGTTCTTGCGGCGGTCGTCGTCTTCCGCGCCGCCGGCGCCTTCTCCTTCTTCTTGTCCTTCTTCTTGTTCTTCTTCTTCTTCCGATGTTGACCCGACGCTCTCTCTGCCCGGAATGCCTGTGCCGCTCTGCGCTCGGACTTATATAGGGACATGGGGGACAGGGTCACATGCACATGTCACATGGTGACCCCGCCCCCTTGTGTTGTCACAGTCCCGGAGGATGCTGGGACTGTGACATCGCAAGGGGGCGGGGTCACCATGTGACATGAACATGTGACCCTGTCCCCCATGTCCCTATATAAGTCCGAGCGCAGAGCGGCACAGGCATTCCGGGCAGAGAGAGCGTCGGGTCAACATCGGAAGAAGGAGAAGAACAAGAAGAAGGACAAGAAGAAGGACAAGGCGCCGGCGGCGCGGAAGACGACGACCGCCGCAAGAACAGAAGAGACCCCCGGAAGACCCCCGAAGGCGGATCGAGACCCCCAGACGACGGCGGCGACGACGAAGAAGGTAGCCGGACTCCTCCCCTCGTGAAAGAGCTAGGTAAAAGAGCAGAAGAGAGCGGAGGAGTCCGGCGAGAAGACCCCCAAGACGGAAGAAGACCCCCGAAGGCGGATCGAGACCCCCAGACGGCGGCGACGACGAAGAAGGTAGCCGGACTTCCCCCGCTCGGTAAAAGAGCTTGGTAAATGGCGGGGGAGTCCGGCGAGAAGACCCCCAAGACGGAAGAAGACCCCCGGAGCAGTGCAATAAACTATTTTTTCAAAAGTGTGGGTTTTTTTTTTACTTTACATTTTACACCTTAGGTGAATGGGTAGGGGTACATCGTACCCCATACTCATTCACATAGGGTGGGGGGCCGGGATCTGGGGGCCCCCTTAAAGGGGGCTCCCAGATTCCGATAAGCCCCCGCCCGCAGACCCCGACAACCAACGGCCAGGGTTGTCGGGAAGAGGCCCTTGTCCTCATCAACATGGGGACAAGGTGCTTTGGGGTGGGGGGGCCGCACGGCCCCCCTTTCCCCAGGGCACCCCCCATGTTGAGGGCACGCGGCCTGGTACGGCTCAGGAGGGGGGGGGCGCTCGTTCGTCCCCACCCCTTTCCTGGCCTGCCAGGCTGCGTGCTCGGATGAGGGTCTGACTTGGATTTGGGGGGAACCCCCACGCCGTTTTTTCGGCGTGGGGAGTCCCTTTAAATCCATGTCAGGTCACGGAGCTAGCGCGGCGGCAGTAACTGCCTACGCTAGCTACGTAACCTGAAGTCACGTGCTAAATGAACGGACTTGCCGATGAGCGGCAAGTCCCTTCATTTCAAAAGTCCCGCGGACTTGCCCACTAACGGCGGGATTGTCCGCTGGACTTCCAAGTCCAGCGGATAATTTGAAAACAAAACTTCAAACTTTAGTCCGCCGTACTTTGGCACCAAAAAGTCCGCCGGCGCCCACACACGAGGGGATTATCCGCTGGACTTCAGTCCAGAGGATAATCCCGCGGGATTGTCCATTCGTGTGTACGCGGCATTAGAGGCAATTCTCTTCTCTTGTATACCCAGTTGTGACATGAGGCTACATGTTCATTTCAAGACATCGCTCGTTTATCAAGTCAAAATTTATAACAAAATGAGCTGGTCTTGCAAAACACTCTCAGACCAAGTTAGTCTCAATCCAAGGTTTTACTGTGTAAATATATATATATATATATATATATATATATATATATATATTAGTACATTACTCACAATCAAGTTTTTTGGGGGGAGGTAGGGAGGCATCAGAGGTTAGAAGATTTCAATGAAAGGAGGAACCAGCAGCACAAGGAACACATCACATTGATTGGAAGTGTAGTCCCTTGTGCTTTTTTTTTGGACTAAACTTAGTCTTTAAATTCAAACCCAAATAAATTCTAGCAAATTTTGCTAATCAATTCTAACCACTTTGAAGACTAATAGGCAAGGGATTGGCAAAAATTGGCATGGGGAGCTGTACGCTGCAAAGAGAAACATGTACCAATGCAAACATTTAACCACTTAACAACCTCACCATAGCTGAATGATGGCTACAGTGCAGTTCGATAACTTTGGGAGGGCCTACATTGTTGTCCTCCCAGAATCCCGCTCCCACGCGCCCCCTGTGGTGGGCACCTGGGAATATCCATGACCGTTGGATCCTGAGGACCCGGAGCATCACGGTAAATGGCCGCTGACAGCCATCAAATGACGGAGCGATCACTTGTAAACAAACCGGCGCCATGTTCGGTTCCCCTCTTCACTCTCTGTACAGATTGGGACAGTGTGAATGGAGAAAGATCAGGTGCAGCATTGTGCTCATTGAAGCATCATCCAGCCATCCATCCATCCATGCTCAGCCATCCATGATGTCATAATCATCCAGCAATCCATCTATGCTCATCCATACATCCATACTCAGCAATACTCATCCATCCATGCTCAGCAATCCATCTATACTCAGCAATACTCATCCATCCATCCTCAGCAATACTCATCCATCCATCCATACTCAGCAATACTCATCCATCCATCCATACTCAGCCATCCCATCCACTCCCATCCATACTCAGCCATACCCAGCTATACTAAGCCATACCCAGCCGTACCCAGCCATACTCAGCCGTACCCAGCCCTATCCAGCTGCACTCAGCCGTACCCAGACCTACTCAGCCGTACCCAGGTATACTCAGCCATCCTATCCATACCCAGCCATAATCAGCTGTACCCAGCCAAACTCAATCGTACCCAGCTGTACCCGGCCGTACTCAGTCTTACTCATTCATGCCTAGTCATCCCATCCATACTCAGCCATCCCCATCCATGGCTCATCCATACCCATTCATACTCATCCATGCCACTAAGGATGAGCCCGGTGTTCGATTCGAACCCATGTTCGAATCGAGCACCGGGTGTTCGCTTGCTCGGCGAGCCCAGAACTATTGGGGTCGCTCGCATCAAATTCGTGTGATGCGAGCGGCCCCGCAATGCATTGCGGCCCGCGCAGTGCAATGCTGGCTGATGATTGGCCAAGCATGCACTGTGACCCCGCATGCTTGGCCAATCACAGCGCCGGCAGCGAGGAGAGCCATAATTGGCTACAGGCAGGATGCCTGTAGGCAATTATAGCTCAGGGGCTTTAGTACACGCCCCACGGTATAAGAGGCCGCCGCGCCGGCGGCCTCGCATATTATGTTTCAGTCAGTGTCAGCGTGTCAGTGTGCTGCTGACAATATGTGCTTTATTTCTGGGGATATGTGTGTGCATGCTGTTAGAACAGCATTGCAGTATCACATCTGGGGGGTGTCTATAAGTGGCCTGTGAAGGGGGGCAGGTTTCCTGTGCTTAGAACTTTCCCTGCAAAAAAGTGTAATTTTTGCAGGAAAAAAGCTATTTAAAATCACTCGCGGCTAATGAATTGATGGCTCCTGTAACACAGAGAACTGTCACTCATTAATAAAAAACAAAAAAAAGCGTAGGGGTCCCCCCAAATTCAATAACCAGGCCCTTCAGGTCTGGGATGGATATTAAGGGGAACCCCAGCCAATAAAAAAAAAAAAATGGCGTAGGGTCCCCCTCAAAATCCATACCAGACCCTTGAGGTCTGGTATGGATTTTAAGGGGAACCCTAGCCAAAAAAAATGGCGTGGGGTCCCCCTCAAAATCCATACCAGACCCTTATCCGAGCACGCAACCTGGCAGGCCGCAGGAAAAGAGGGGGGACGAGAGCGGCCCCCCCTCCCACCTGAACCATACCAGGCCACATGCCCTCAACATTGGGAGGATGCTTTGGGGGTCTAAGACCCCCAAAGCACCTTGTCCCCATGTTGATGAGGACAAGGGCCTCTTCCCCACAACCGTGCCCGGTGGTTGTGGGGGTCTGCGGGCAGGGGGCTTATCGGAATCTGGAAGCCCCCTTTAACAAGGGGACCCCCAGATCCCGGCCCCCCCCTGTGTGAAATGGTAAGGGGTACCCCTACCATTTCACCAAAAAAGTGGCAAAAATTGTAAAAATGACAGGAGACGGTCTTTGACAATTCCTTTATTAAAATCTTCTTTCTTCTTTCTTCATCCTTCGGTTTCTTCATCTTCTCCTTCCTTCATCTTCTTCCATCTTCTTCTTCCATTTTCTTCTTCCTCCGATCCGCTTCTTCTTGCGCTGGTCTTCTCGTCCTTCTCGTCCGGCATCTTCTTCCGTCGGCGTCGGCGTCGGTGTCTCTGTCTCTTCTTGGGCCGCTCCGCGCAATGGGAGGCTCCCGCTGTGTAAGGCTCCGCTCCGTCTGACAGGTCTTTTATAATGGAGGGCACCTGGTGACCCCGCCCCCTCTGACGCACAGGGACGTCATGGGGAATTCCATGATGGCTTTCCCCATGACGTCAGAGGGGGGCGGGGTCACCAGGTGCCCTCCGTTTTAAAAGACCTGTCAGATGGAGCGGAGCCTCACACAGCGGGAGCCTCCCATTGCGCGGAGCGGCCCAAGAAGACACCGACACCGACGGAAGAAGATGCCGGACGAGAAGGACGAGAAGACCAGCGCAAGAAGAAGCGGATCGGAGGAAGAAGAAAATGGAAGAAGAAGATGGAAGAAGATGAAGGAAGGAGAAGATGAAGAAACCGAAGGATGAAGAAAGAAGAAAGAAGATTTTAATAAAGGAATTGTCAAAGACTGTCTCCTGTCATTTTTACCATTTTTGCCACTTTTTTGGTGAAATGGTAGGGGTACTTTTGTACCCCCTTACCATTTCACACAGGGGGGGGGCGGGATCTGGGGGTCCCCTTGTTAAAGGGGGCTTCCAGATTCCGATAAGCCCCCCGCCCGCAGACCCCCACAACCACCGGGCACGGTTGTGGGGAAGAGGCCCTTGTCCTCATCAACATGAGGACAAGGTGCTTTGGGGGTCTTAGACCCCCAAAGCATCCTCCCAATGTTGAGGGCATGTGGCCTGGTACGGTTCAGGCGAGAGGGGGGCCGCTCTCGTCCCCCCTCTTTTCCTGCGGCCTGCCAGGTTGCGTGCTCGGATAAGGGTCTGGTATGGATTTTGAGGGGGACCCCACGCCATTTTTTTTGGCTAGGGTTCCCCTTAAAATCCATACCAGACCTCAAGGGTCTGGTATGGATTTTGAGGGGGACCCTACGCCATTTATTTATTTATTTTTTTGGCTGGGGTTTCCCTTAATATCCATCCCAGACCTGAAGGGCCTGGTTATTGAATTTGGGGGGACCCCTACGCTTTTTTTTTTTAATTTTTTTTATTTTTTATCAATGACTTTTTTTTATGAATGAGTTTCAATGAATCACTGTTCTCTGTGTTACGGGAGCCGTGAATTAACATTAGCCGCGAGTGATTTTAAATAGCTTTTTTACTTTCAAAAATGACACTTTGCGCAGAGACAGTTCTAAACACGGGAAACATGCGCCCCTTCACAGGCATACTATAGACACCCCCCAGGTATGAAATTTAAAGGAATATTACACTTTTATTGTTTCAATTTAAGCATTATTAAAATCACTGCTCCTGAAAAAACGGCCGTTTTAAAAAAAAAATTTGCATTGATACATGTCCCCTGGGGCAGGACCCAGGTCCCCAAACACTTTTTATGACATTAACATGCATATTAGCCTTTAAAATGAGCACTTTTAATTTCGAACGTTCGCATCCATTATAACTAATAGGGTTCTAAAGCTCGCACGGACTTTAGGTCCGTTCGCGGGTTCTGGTGCGAGCCGAACGGGGGGGTGTTCGGCTCATCCCTACATGCCACATCAGTTCTCATCCATGCCAAATCCATGCCACTACAGTGCCTCACAAAAGTGTAATAGGTAGTCAAATTAGATTTGAAACTTATGCCCCTAGAACACCTGATGGTGCTCCCTGAATGTTGGGCCTCTCTATGTGGCCAGGCTGTGTAAGAGTCTCCCAAACGTGGTATCGCC
The DNA here is from genome assembly GCA_028564925.1 of Lithobates sylvaticus. Classification (NCBI taxonomy): domain Eukaryota; kingdom Metazoa; phylum Chordata; class Amphibia; order Anura; family Ranidae; genus Lithobates; species Lithobates sylvaticus. The sequence goes on along the minus strand of CM053032.1, from coordinate 147,531,289 downwards.
ATACTCAGGAGGAGTAGGAGAATCTATTTTGGGGCGTCATTTTTGGTATGTACATGCTATGTGTTAGAAATATTGTATAAATGGACAACTTTGTGTAAAAAAAAAAATGCTTTTTCATTTTCTTTACACATTTCCCAAAAACTTGTAGAAAAAAAATGACATCCTTTAAAAGACTCATTCTGCCTCATAGATTATATGTTGGTTTGTTTTCTTTCCAAAATGGGGTAAATTTTGTGGCGTTTCCATTGGTGCTCCAGGGCCTTCAAAAGTGTAAGAGGTAGTCAAGAAATTATATGTGTAAATTATGCTCCAACAACGCCTGGTGGCGCTCCCTGCATGTTGGGCCTCTGTATGTGGCCACGTTGTGTAAAAGTCTCACACATGTGGTATCACCATACTCAGGAGGAGTAGTAGAATGTGTTTTAGAGTGTAATTTGTGCTATAGCATATGCATAGCATAGTGTGTGAGAAATAACCTGCTAATATAACAATTTTGTCAATAAAAAGAAAAGAAAATCTTGATGTTGCAAAGAATTGTGGGAATTTTTTTTACTACATACCTTGGAATGTCTACTTTCCAAAAAGGGGTCATTTGGGGGTATTTGTACTTTCCTGGCTTGTTAGGGTCTCAAGAAATGAGATAGGCCATCAGTGCATCAGGTGTGATCAATTTTCAGAGATTGGTACCATAGCTTGTGGACTCTATAACTTTCACACAGACCAAATAATATACACCAATTTGGGTTATTTTTACCAAAGATATGTAGCAGTATAAATTTTGGCCAAAGTTTATGAAGAAAAATTACTAATTTGCAAAATGTTATAACAGAAACAAAGAAAAATGAATTTTCAGTCTTTTTTCTTTTATATCACAAAAAATTAAAATACCACCAAAAGAAAGCTCTATTTGTGTGAAAAAAAAAAGGACACAAATTTCATATAGGTACAGTGTTGCATGACTGAGTAATTGTCATTCAAAATGTGAGAGCACTGAACGCTGAAAATTGGTCTGGTTAGGAAGGGGGTTTAGGTGCCCAGTGGTCCAATGGACTAAAATACAGCAAGGAGAAGGTCCTCCTTTTAGTGCAATTTTTCAATTTCATGTTGGAAAATTATTTTACCCTCCATGTGGTGTTAAAGAACAATACAAATTTTACAGGAAGCTTTAGTGACACCATATTCTGGCATCACATATTTTGGATGTGTAATCACTTTCTAACGTTACATTACTGCTTATCTCAAATACAGCAGTACCCCAAACTGACTCATTCCACTTTGAAAGAAACAATGTTTTTGGGTAGTTTTGGCTTTGACACTTGTTTGATTATAGGCCTGATTTGACTGGTGTAAGTATAGATAAGCCTAGAGCCTTCAACTTCAAACAAATTGGCCAGTGGCAAAAGTTGCATTGTGTAAATTGTTAGCTTTTTTCTGCAGTACCACACTGCATTGCCCTCAAAGGGTAATAAAATATCAAAACAAAGTTTAGGAAAAGCTTAAAAAAGCAAACCACACTTTCCCAAAACCCCCACTCCAATAGCCACAATTATTCCCAAAATAGGCAAAAATTCAAAGAGTCAGTTATGTGTTTGGTAGAAAGTGGCGAGCATCAGGAAGAGACAAGGCAGGAAAAATTAGGATGTGTGATCTGAGAGACAATAGCCAAAACTATTGTTTAGCAGCTGATCGGTATGTAATTAGATTGGTTATGCAACAATAAAAGAAGGAGAGATGATGCAGGTTTTACCTTGAAATAGAAAATAAAGTATATTATTTGAGAGACATTAGACATACTGTTCAGTGGATCTACAGTATGTAAGCAGTTAAATTAGGCCAGAATATAAAAAGGAAAGACAAGACAGGTTTTTCTTAAAGTAAATATTAGTATACTATTTCAGAAACAATAGAAACAAATATTGTGCATGCAGCTACAGGTGGCAGAGAGCATCAGCTGTCATCTGGAGCTGCAAAAAATAAAATAAAAGCTACACTTTAACCACCTGCAGGTCTAGCAGCTTAAGCCCCACTTTGTCCAAGATATTTTACCTATTTGTGTTTATTTCATTTTCACATTTATTCTTGTATATTTAGTTATGTCTCTATTTGGTCATTTTTTGGCCAAGTTCTTTGCATTGCAACCCTTTTCTTATATTCATGTGGAAAGTTCCTAACCCTATTCCTCTTCCTCCTCATTCCAATGGACACAGAGTAGCTGCTCATGTGCCTTTTTTCATCCTTCTTAAGGATATAGAATAGCCACTTTTTTCATGTTCTGGACTTCTTTTGGGCCCTCTTTCATCCTCTTTCACCTACTCTTCAAGGGTCCAGAGAAGTCACTTTTTTATAATGCTTCTCATGCACTCTTCAACTCCACAATTTAATTAAATGCTAATATGCCCTTTTTCCACCTTCTCCTCCACATGGATGCAGCCATTTTTGGACTGCTATGCTAATACACCCTTTTCGCCAAGAGCACAGTGCAGTGACATTTCTTTCTAATGCTGCTCATTAGGGATGAGCCGAACACCCCCGGGTTCGGTTCGCACCAGAACCTTCGAACCGACCGAAAGTTCGCGCGAATTTTCGAACCCTATACGTTATAATGGACGCGAACGTTCGAAATCAAAAGTGCTAATTACAACGGCCAATATGCATGTTAATGTCATAAAACAGGTTTGGGGACCCGGGTCCTGCCCCAGGGGACATATATCAATGCAAAAAGAACTTTTAAAAACTAACGTTTTTTCGGGAGCAGTCATTTTAATGATGCATAAAGTGAAAAAAAAAAAGTGAAATTTTCCTTTAAATATGGTACCTGGGGGGTGTCTAAAGTATGCCTGTGAAGTGGCATGTGTTTCCCGTGTTTAGAACTGTCCTTGCACAAAATGACATTTGTAAAGGAAAAAAAGAAGCCATTTAAAACCACTTGCGGCTTTAGGTTTGTTCTTAAGTAGAATCTGAACAGGTACATTATGAAGTGTAGCTCCATCCCAAAAAAATCTATTTTTAAGCTTTTTGGAGAACATAGGGAGGGGTTATCACCCCTGTAACATTTGCTGTCTTTGCACATCTGTTCAGAACATGTCACCTCACTTTCCGTCCCAATGACAAATGTTTTTGGAAAAAGTGGGGTTTTAATTGAAACAAGGATTGGTGATAAAGTATCAGTAGAGAGGAGATACCTTTTTCCCAAATTAAATCTAACAGGATAGAATTTCCCTTCCTAGGGGTAGATTTCCTCTCACTTCCTGTTTTCTCTTTCCATTTGCAAGTAGGAGTCGTTTGTAAGTTGGATGTTTGAAAGTAGGGGCCTGGCGTATATACTCTGCAGAAATTTGCCCTATTAGATGTTGGTGTAGCCACAAGACTGGTGGGCACAGGAATGGGCCCTGCTGTGAGTTAATAGATCAAGATTTGTAATTGCATGCACCTGTTGAACAGGGCAGAAAAATTGGGGGTGGTGGTGGTGGTGGTGGACGGTGTTGCCACAAGACTGTAAGCTCTCACAGTTACTCTTGGTGGGCGCAGGAATGGGCCCTGCTGTGAGTTATTAGATCAAGATTTGTAATTGCAAGCACCTGATGAACAGGGCAGAAAAATTGGGCCTTTGGCGGTGGTGGTGGACGGTGTTGCCACAAGACTGTAGGCCCTCATAGTTACTCTTGGTGGGCGCAGGAATGGGCCCTGCTGTGAACTATTAGATCAAGATTTGTAATTAACCGCCCCTGTTAAACAGGGGCTGAAAAATTGTGCCTTAGGCACTGGTGCTGGTGCCACAACACTGCAACCCCTCACAGATACTGTACTTGGAGCACAGCAGTCACACGTGTTGCGAAGCATTTTTTTAAAAAATTGTAAGTACCCGCCCCTGTTAAACAGGGGCTGAAAAATTGTGCCTTAGGCACTGGTGCTGGTGCCACAACACTGCAACCCCTCACAGATACTGTACTTGGAGCACAGTGTTGCGAAGCATTTTTTTATAAAAATTGTATGTACACGCCCCTGTTAAACAGGGGCTGAAAAATTGTGCCTTAGGCACTGGTGCTGGTGCCACAACACTGCAACCCCTCACAGATACTGTACTTGGAGCACATTGTTGCGAAGCATTTTTTTATAAAAATTGTATGTACACGCCCCTGTTAAACAGGGGCTGAAAAATTGTGCCTTAGGCACTGGTGCTGGTGCCACAACACTGTAACCCCTCACAGATACTGTACTTGGAGCACAGCAGTCACACGTGTTGCGAAGCATTTTTTTAAAAAATTGTAAGTACACGCCCCTGTTAAACAGGGGCTGTAAAATTGTGCCTTAGGCACTGGTGCTGGTGCCACAACACTGCAACCCCTCACAGATACTGTACTTGGAGCACATTGTTGCGAAGCATTTTTTTATAAAAATTGTATGTACACGCCCCTGTTAAACAGGGGCTGAAAAATTGTGCCTTAGGCACTGGTGCTGGTGCCACAACACTGCAACCCCTCACAGATACTGTACTTGGAGCACATTGTTGCGAAGCATTTTTTTATAAAAATTGTATGTACACCCCCTCACAGATACTGTACTCTGAGCACAGCAATGAGACCTGTTGCAAAGCATTGCCTAAAAATTGTAATTACACCCCCCAACAGGGGCTTAAAAATTGTGCCTTAGGCACTGGTGCTGGTGCCACAACACTGCAACCCCTCACAGATACTGTACTTGGAGCACAGCAGTCACACGTGTTGCGAAGCATTTTTTTAAAAAATTGTAAGTACACGCCCCTGTTAAACAGGGGCTGAAAAATTGTGCCTTAGGCACTGGTGCTGGTGCCACAACACTGCAACCCCTCACAGATACTGTACTTGGAGCACAGTGTTGCAAAGCATTTTTTTTATAAAAATTGTATGTACACGCCCCTGTTAAACAGGGGCTGAAAAATTGTGCCTTAGGCACTGGTGTGGTGGCATGGATCATTGAGGAGGAGGAAGAGGATAGTCAGTGAACATAAGAGGACAGTCACTCAGCATCAGCATAGGCAGTCTTGAAGGGATGTGATGTGACATTAAAAATTATTCGGTTATATCCGCCTCAGGTGCCTGGTAGCTGGTGGTGATCCAAGACTGATTCATTTTGATGAAGGTCAGTCGATCAACCGAGGCGGTGGACAGGCGCACCCTATGATCAGTCACAAATCCTCCAGCAGCACTGAATGTGCGTTCAGACAGAACGCTGGAGGCAGGACAGGCCAGTAGCTCAATTGCATACTGTGCAAGCTCTGGCCAGTGATCCATCCTCAGGACCCAGTAAGCCAGAGGATTTTCGGTGGGAAAGGTGTCCAAGTCTGACCTTGCCCCAAGGTATTCCTGCACCATGTATATCAGACGCTGGCGATGGTTGCTGGAACCGATCATACCTTGGGGCTGCGGACTAAAAAATTGTCTGAACGCATCGGTCAGACGTCCACCTTCCCCACCGCTCCTTCTGCTACTGACCGAAGCCTCAGCAACTCGTCGCCCAGGACCAGGAGTTTGTAGCCTCCCAGTTTCTGGGAACGCGTTGCACAGACCTTTCTGCAAGGCCTCCCTGAGATGTCTCATCCTCTGCTCCCTCTGCGACGGCAAGATAAGGTCCGCAACCTTACCCTTGTACCGCGGATCAAGGAGAGTGGCCAGCCAGTAATGGTCCCTCTCCTTGATCCGAAGAACACGAGGATCCTTCCGCAGGCTTTGCAGGATCAGGGAGGCCATGCAGCGTAGGTTAGCTGAGGCATTCGGTCCGGAGTCTTCTGGGTCACTGAGGATGACATGATCGCCAGCCACCTCCTCCCAGCCACGTACAAGTCCACTGGTTTGTTGGGACTGTACATCATCCCTAAAAGACTGCTGCTGCTGATGCTGAGTGCCAGGCTCCACCTCCATGCTCACACAATCCTCCTCCTCCTCCTCCTCCTCATGCTCTTCCTGTGTGATGGGTGGGACAGAAGGAACACTGTCTGGATAAAGGGGGCCTTGAGAGGCAAGGAAGTCCTCCTCTTCCTGCCTCTGTTCTGCCTCAAGTGCCCTGTCCATTATCCCACGCAGCGTATGCTCCAACAGGTGGACAAGAGGTACAGTGTCACTGATGCATGCACTGTCACTGCTCACCATCCTCGTGGCCTCCTCAAATGGTGAGAGGACAGTGCATGCATCCCTGATCATGCTCCACTGACGTGGGGAAAAAAAACCAAGCTCCCCTGACCCTGTCCTGGTGCCGTAGTCGCAAAGGTACTCATTGATGGCCCTCTGCTGCGTGTGCAGTCGCTGCAGCATGGCCAACGTTGAGTTCCACCTGGTGGGCATGTCACATATTAGGCGGTTCTTGGGCAGGTTCAGCTCCTTTTGCAGCTCAGTCAGCCGAGCACTGGCATTATAAGATCGGCGGAAATGCACACAGACTTTCCTGGCCTGCCTCAGGACATCCTGTAAGCCTGGGAACCTGCCCAAGAACCGCTGCACCACCAGGTTGAGGACGTGAGCCATGCAGGGCACATGGGTGAGCTGCCCCTGTCGCAGGGCGGAGAGGAGGTTGGTGCCATTGTCAGAAACGACCATTCCTGGCTTAAGCTGACGTGGCGTCAACCACCTCTCGGCCTGCCCCTGCAGAGCTGCCAGAACCTCTGGCCCAGTGTGGCTCCTGTCCCCCAAACACACCAGCGCAAGCACGGCATGGCATCTTTTTGCCTGCGTACTTGCGTAGCCCCTTGTACGCCTACGGAGCACCGCTGGTTCCAAGGACAGAGCACTGGAGGAAGAAGAAGAGGAGGGGGTGGAGGAGAGAGGTGTGTCACAACCAGTAGCAGTAGTAGCGTTTTGGAGGCGTGGTGGCGGAACAACCTCCAACACTACTGCACCTTGTCCTGCATCCCTCCCAGCTGCCAATAGAGTGACCCAATGGGCCGTGAAAGAAAGGTACCGTCCCTGTCCATGCCTGCTGGACCATGAGTCAGCGGTAATATGCACCTTACCGCTGACCGCCCTGTCCAGCGAGGCATGGACATTGCCCTCCACATGCCGGTAGAGAGACGGAATCGCCTTCCGTGAGAAAAAGTGGCGTTTGGGAACCTGCCACTGAGGAACCGCACATTGAACAAACTCACGGAAGGGGGCCGAGTCTACCAACTGAAAAGGCAGCAGTTGAAGTGCTAGCAATTTAGCCAGGCTAGCATTCAACCGCTGGGCATGTGGATGGCTGGGAGTGTACTTCTTTCTACGGTCCAGCAGCTGGGGCAGGGAAATTTGCCTGCTGCAATCGGACGTCGGTGTACTGCAAGTACTTGGTTGTGACACACCTAATTCTACACCTTCAGTCCTCTCAGAGCAGCTTTCAGAGAGGACTGAAGGTGTAGTGGGGATGGAGATCCCAGCTGAGGAGGAGCAAGGAGAGGTCCGCTTAGTTCTTTGGTGTGGGTCTTTTATGTGTGCCTGCCAACGAGCTGCATGGCAGGTCGCCATATGTCTGGTCATGCTTGTGGTGCCCAAGCGGCTGATGTTTTGGCCACGCGAGATACGCTTGAGACAAATATTGCAAATAGCAGTGGTGCGATCTGATGCACTCGTCTCAAAAAAGGCCCACACCAAAGAACTTTTCTGATAACGTGCAGAGGCAGCGCCCTGCACAGGCGGAGCTCTGCGGTGTTGTACAGTTGCTGTGCTGGCCTCTACCTGGCCTCCAGGGGGCATCCTGCCTCGTTGGACATGTGACGCCGCATCCTCCTCCTCCTCGTCCTCCTCCTCATCCTCTCTCCCTTCAGGCACCCACGTGGAGTCAGTGACCTCATCATCCCCTCCCTCTTCACCACTAGAGCAAACCTGGCAGTAAGCTGCAGCTGGTGGAACAGTACTGCCAGATTCCTCAAGCTGGGTATCATCATCCGAGCCTTCGAATCGTTGGGCATCCTCCTGGAGCATGTACCCAACACTGTGCTCAAAGAGTTCGGGGGACTCCTCAGGAGGACATGGTGGGTCTAGGGAAGGGGTGGCTGATGATGCTCTGTCAGTACCCTGAGCCTGGGTGAGAGAGGATGAGGAGGATGAGGAGGGCTTGGTCATCCATTCTACCAAGCCTTCAGCATGATGCGGCTCCACATGTCCAGCTGCCGAAAACAAAGACGCGCGTGTCCCATGGCCACGTGCTGATGACGATGCACGACCACGTCCACGGCCACGTCCACTAGAAACAGAGCCTGCCTGCCCTGTGTTCTTGGCTCTGCACGCTCTGCCTCCCCTTGGCGGTCTTCCAGCCATTGTAGTCGGTAGTCCTGTGGGTGCTGCTGAGAAGAATATATAGGAGCTCTGTGTGATGCCACTAACACACTAGAAGTCCTATGGGTGCTTCTGCAAAGAAAATAGAGGAGCTCTGTGTGATGCCACTAACACACTAGAAGTCCTGTGGGTGCTGCTGAGAAGAAAATATAGGAGCTCTGTGTGATGCCACTAACACACTAGAAGTCCTATGGGTGCTTCTGCAAAGAAAATAGAGGAGCTCTGTGTGATGCCACTAACACACTAGAAGTCCTGTGGGTGCTTCTGCAAAGAAAATATAGGAGCTCTGTGTGATGCCACTAACACACTAGAAGTCCTATGGGTGCTTCTGCAAAGAAAATAGAGGAGCTCTGTGTGATGCCACTAACACACTAGAAGTCCTATGGGTGCTTCTGCAAAGAAAATAGAGGAGCTCTGTGTGATGCCACTAACACACTAGAAGTCCTGTGGGTGCTTCTGCAAAGAAAATAGAGGAGCTCTGTGTGATGCCACTAACACACTAGAAGTCCTGTGGGTGCTGCTGAGAAGAAAATATAGGAGCTCTGTGTGATGCCACTAACACACTAGAAGTCCTATGGGTGCTTCTGCAAAGAAAATAGAGGAGCTCTGTGTGATGCCACTAACACACTAGAAGTCCTGTGGGTGCTTCTGCAAAGAAAATAGAGGAGCTCTGTGTGATGCCACTAACACACTAGAAGTCCTGTGGGTGCTGTTGAGAAGAAAATATAGGAGCTCTGTGTGATGCCACTAACACACTAGAAGTCCTGTGGGTGCTTCTGCAAAGAAAATAGAGGAGCTCTGTGTGATGCCACTAACACACTAGAAGTCCTGTGGGTGCTTCTGCAAAGAAAATAGAGGAGCTCTGTGTGATGCCACTAACACACTAGAAGTCCTGTGGGTGCTGCTGAGAAGAAAATATAGGAGCTCTGTGTGATGCCACTAACACACTAGAAGTCCTATGGGTGCTTCTGCAAAGAAAATAGAGGAGCTCTGTGTGATGCCACTAACACACTAGAAGTCCTGTGGGTGCTTCTGCAAAGAAAATAGAGGAGCTCTGTGTGATGCCACTAACACACTAGAAGTCCTGTGGGTGCTGCTGAGAAGAAAATATAGGAGCTCTGTGTAATGGCACTAACACACTAGAAGTCCTATGGGTGCTTCTGCAAAGAAAATAGAGGAGCTCTGTGTGATGCCACTAACACACTAGAAGTCCTGTGGGTGCTTCTGCAAAGAAAATAGAGGAGCTCTGTGTGATGCCACTAACACACTAGAAGTCCTGTGGGTGCTTCTGCAAAGAAAATAGAGGAGCTCTGTGTGATGCCACTAACACACTAGAAGTCCTGTGGGTGCTGCTGAGAAGAAAATATAGGAGCTCTGTGTGATGCCACTAACACACTAGAAGTCCTATGGGTGCTTCTGCAAAGAAAATAGAGGAGCTCTGTGTGATGCCACTAACACACTAGAAGTCCTGTGGGTGCTTCTGCAAAGAAAATAGAGGAGCTCTGTGTGATGCCACTAACACACTAGAAGTCCTGTGGGTGCTTCTGCAAAGAAAATAGAGGAGCTCTGTGTGATGGGACTAACACACTTCAAGTCCTATGGGTGCTTCTGGGAAGAAAATATAGGTCTGTGTGATGGGACTAACACACTTCAAGTCCTATAGGTGCTTCTGGGAACAAAATATATGATCTCTGTGTGATGGGACTAACACACTTCAAGTCCTATAGGTGCTTCTGGGAAGAAAATGTAGGTCTGTGTGATGGGACTAACACACTTCAAGTCCTATAGGTGCTTCTGGGAACAAAATATATGATCTCTGTGTGATGGGACTAACACACTTCAAGTCCTATAGGTGCTTCTGGGAACAAAATGTAGGTCTGTGTGATGGGACTAACACACTTCAAGTCCTATAGGTGCTTCTGGGAACAAAATATATGATCTCTGTGTGATGGGACTAACACACTTCAAGTCCTATAGGTGCTTCTGGGAACAAAATATATGATCTCTGTGTGATGGGACTAACACACTTCAAGTCCTATAGGTGCTTCTGGGAACAAAATATATGATCTCTGTGTGATGGGACTAACACACTTCAAGTCCTATAGGTGCTTCTGGGAAGGAAATGTAGGTCTGTGTGATGGGACTAACACACTTCAAGTCCTATAGGTGCTTCTGGGAACAAAATATATGATCTCTGTGTGATGGGACTAACACACTTCAAGTCCTATAGGTGCTTCTGGGAACAAAATGTAGGTCTGTGTGATGGGACTAACACACTTCAAGTCCTATAGGTGCTTCTGGGAACAAAATATATGATCTCTGTGTGATGGGACTAACACACTTCAAGTCCTATAGGTGCTTCTGGGAACAAAATATATGATCTCTGTGTGATGGGACTAACACACTTCAAGTCCTATAGGTGCTTCTGGGAACAAAATATATGATCTCTGTGTGATGGGACTAACACACTTCAAGTCCTATAGGTGCTTCTGGGAAGGAAATGTAGGTCTGTGTGATGGGACTAACACACTTCAAGTCCTATAGGTGCTTCTGGGAACAAAATATATGATCTCTGTGTGATGGGACTAACACACTTCAAGTCCTATAGGTGCTTCTGGGAAGGAAATGTAGGTCTGTGTGATGGGACTAACACACTTCAAGTCCTATAGGTGCTTCTGGGAACAAAATATATGATCTCTGTGTGATGGGACTAACACACTTCAAGTCCTATAGGTGCTTCTGGGAAGGAAATGTAGGTCTGTGTGATGGGACTAACACACTTCAAGTCCTATAGGTGCTTCTGGGAACAAAATATACGATCTCTGTGTGATGGGACTAACACACTTCAAGTCCTATAGGTGCTTCTGGGAACAAAATATATGATCTCTGTGTGATGGGACTAACACAGTTCAAGTCCTATACTTGCTTCTGGGAACAAAATATATGATCTCTGTGTGATGGGACTAACACACTTCAAGTCCTATAGGTGCTTCTGGGAAGGAAATGTAGGTCTGTGTGATGGGACTAACACACTTCAAGTCCTATAGGTGCTTCTGGGAACAAAATATATGATCTCTGTGTGATGGGACTAACACACTTCAAGTCCTATAGGTGCTTCTGGGAACAAAATATATGATCTCTGTGTGATGGGACTAACACACTTCAAGTCCTATGGGTGCTTCTGGGAACAAAATATATGATCTCTGTGTGATGGGACTAACACACTTCAAGTCCTATAGGTGCTTCTGGGAAGAAAATGTAGGTCTGTGTGATGGGACTAACACACTTCAAGTCCTATAGGTGCTTCTGGGAACAAAATATATGATCTCTGTGTGATGGGACTAACACACTTCAAGTCCTATAGGTGCTTCTGGGAAGAAAATGTAGGTCTGTGTGATGGGACTAACACACTTCAAGTCCTATAGGTGCTTCTGGGAACAAAATATATGATCTCTGTGTGATGGGACTAACACACTTCAAGTCCTATAGGTGCTTTTGGGAACAAAATATATGATCTCTGTGTGATGGGACTAACACACTTCAAGTCCTATAGGTGCTTCTGGGAAGAAAATGTAGGTCTGTGTGATGGGACTAACACACTTCAAGTCCTATAGGTGCTTCTGGGAACAAAATATATGATCTCTGTGTGATGGGACTAACACACTTCAAGTCCTATAGGTGCTTCTGGGAAGAAAATATAGGAGCTCTGCCTGCCTGCCACGAACACACTACAAGTCCTATAGGTGCTTCTGGGAACAACATATAGGAGCTCTGCCTGCCTGCCACAAACACACTACAAGTCCTATAGGTGCTTCTGGGAACAAAATATAGGAGCTCTGCCTGCCTGCCACGAACACACTACAAGTCCTATGGGTGCTTCTGGGAACAAAATATAGGAGCTCTGCCTGCCTGCCACGAACACACTACAAGTCCTATAGGTGCTTCTGGGAACAAAATATAGGAGCTCTGCCTGCCTGCCACGAACACACTACAAGTCCTATAGGTGCTTCTGGGAACAAAATATAGGAGCTCTGCCTGCCTGCCACGAACACACTATAAGCCCCTCTTTCTAAATCAATCTTTGTAAATGAATCTATCTAACTCAATCTCTCTAAGTAAATCTCTCTAACTAACTAACTAAATCCAGCAGAGTGTCACAGATCTATCCTGCTCTATCTGCGCCGGAACAGCATGTGACCGGCGCAGACGGCGTGGCGGCCTTTTATAGGGGGGGGGGGGGGCGTGTGCTAAAGCCCCTGAGCTGTAATTGGCTACAGGCGTCCTGCCTGTAGCCAATTATGGCTCTTCGAGTTTCCGGGGCTGTGATTGGCCAAGCATGCGGGGTCACAGTGCATGCTTGGCCAATCATCAGCCAGCAATGCACTGCGCCGGCTGCGCCGGCCGCAATGCATTGCGGGGCCGCTCGCATCACACGAACGTGATGCGAGCGGCCAAAATAGTTCTGGGCTCGCCGAGCGAGCGAACGCCCGGTGCTCAATGCGAACGTGGGTTCGCATCGAGCACCGGGCCCATCCCTACTGCTCATATACCCTTTTCCACTTCTTTCGCCTCTTCTTCCTTAAAGGTGTGGAGCAGTCTATTTTTTATTTGCTGTTTATGTGCTCTTTTTATTCACCTTTTTTTCAACCTATCTCATTATAGCCCCGCCAACTGTCTGTAAGGATTCTGCTGAATTAAGCCTAGCATCTTAATGCATAGCTTTGTCCAACAACCCTGTATGCTAGTTTGAGGCCTGTGCTACACACCAGTGTTAGATACCCATCCTCCATTATTTTTCTCAGAAGTACATAAGCAGGCCATTATTATTTTGCACAAAAAACACTCCTGCCCTCCACTGGAATGTCATGAGACAGCAGAAGGAATAAGTGGGATACAGGGAGGACGTTGAGGTGCTGCTGGTGAGGAAGAAATAGTGGGGGTGTTTGGCAGTAGGGAGTAGGGTTTTGGTGCAGATCATGAAAAGAAAGGGTTTTGGGGTGCTGGCATTGAAGAGGAAGGTTGGTGTACTATCAAAAAAGAGAAGGAGGAGGAGAATTGTGGTGTTGGTGTTGAGTAGGGATGAGACAACACTTTGGACCAAACCTAGGTTTGGTCCAAATTTTGGCTGTTTAGGCCTTCGAAAGAAAGCCTGAACTGTAGCTCATCTGGTCCCCTGTTTGGTGGGAGCTATGCATCAAATATAGAAGTGGTATTTCTTCTGGAGATTCCCCTCATCTGTATCAGATTTATCTACTATGTGTGGGTTTTGCAAAGATGTTAATGAAGGACCCCAAAAAAATGGCACATGCTCCCCCTAAGAATACAAAACAGACCAATATCCTTGATTAGGGCCTTGTATCGACATCTAGGGGGACTATACTTAAAAAAAAACATGTCCCTCCCCCATTCCGTAACAAACATCTGGGGGCCAATATGGATTTTAAGGGGGAAAAAGTATAAAACCCTGGTCCATGCCAAAACCCACAATAGACTCTTATCTAAACAAGCAGCCTGGCTTACCAGGAGAGGTGAGGGTTGAGAGTTTAACCCCCACCCCCGAACCATACCAGGCCACATACTCTCAACACAGGGAGGGCACCATTTCAAGGGGCCTCTTTTGACAAAGCACCTTGTCCTCATGTTGATGAGGACAAGGGCTTCTTCCCCACAACCCTGGTCTAGTGATAGTATGGGTCTGCAGGCAGAGGGGCGTATTAGACTCTGTGCCCATTTTGAAGGCTTATATGCAAGTAATTGTGCATACAATGGTTATGAGGGTCCAGGTACTGCCCTGGGGGACATGTATCAATGGAAAAAATCATTTGTAAAAATGTCATTTTTAAATGACCAGTGATTTATTGATGCTACCTGTAAAATTGCACATCTGTACTGTGTATAGAAGCTGCTGCAGCAATACTTTAATTTGAGATTAGTAGAGATTAGTACAACAGTACAACAGTGGAGTGATGAAAAAAGTTTTGCCTATTAGAGTTTTTAAACCATTATTTTACATGCTAAACCAAGCTCATAGGAATAAGACAATGGAATAAGACAATGGATTAAATGCACTAGAGCGGATGAGCCAACAGGGGACACACAAAGGAAATTGAATAAACAACTGCACGCCCCTAAGGTCTGCGAGTAGGTAGGCCACTCAGAGGTGCATGCGACGGGTGTTTGAGCAGGGAGCCTGGGAGACACCAAGTAGGATCTTGGGCCTTAGAGATGGGTGAGGCAAAAGAGGTGAGAACCACACTGTGATCCGACCATGGTATTGGTACAATGGTCAAGGTTAAGTGACACGCTGAAATATGCAACGTTAAACTTGTAGTAACACACTGAAATATACTGCGCTAAGCGTGCACTAATGCACATAAATGTACTACATTAAATGGCATGTAATGCACTGAAATATACAGCTTTAAACTTGCAGTAATTCACTAAAATATACATCGTTGAATGGAAGGTAACGCACTGAAATATACAGCGTTAAACTTGCAGTAGCGCATTCAAATATGCTGAGTTAAACATGCACTAATGCACAGAAATATACATTGTTAAATGGCACTGAAATATACAACGTTAAACTTTCAGTAACGCACTAAAATAAACTGCGTTAAACGGCACATAACGCACTGAAATATACAGCTTTCAACTTGCAGTAACGTAATGAAATATACTGTGTTAAATTATTACTACACTCACACTGACTGAACTATCCCTAGATTCACACTAAACTGATATTCTACACTGACAATAGAATCACAATAGCATACTATAGCACTTCTATCTCTCTGCGCCGATATCACACTACAAATGGCCGCTATTGAAAGAATACTTTTATAGTGTGATTGGAAAGAGTCATCATGACAGTGTCCAATCATGACTTTAAAAGTGCTCTGTGCCCTGATTGGGCAAATCTTTTATTGCTTCAGGCAATGAGACGGCACAGTGCATTGTGGTCGTCTGGCGGGCCGAATAAACAGTCAAAAGGCCTGATTATTTGGGTGTTCAGTGAACGTACGAACAACCAATGTTGGATTCAAACTCATGCTCGGGCTGAACCATTTGCCCATCCCTAGTGATAAACACACACACACTTATTGACAAGTCCCTAATTGAAAATAAAAACAAAAATCAAAAAAAGGGCTCCATGTAAACTCATTGTCAATCCCGTAATCTATTCTGTTCAATCAATTTTGCTCTGAGGCCCGTAGCTTGGCAAGTAAAGAAGCTTGTAAACTATTATGCCGTGTACACATGATCGGAATTATCGTTGGAAAAAGCTCTGATGGTTTTCCCGATGGAATTCCGACAGAATTCCGCTCAAACTGTCTTGCCTACACACGGTCACACCAAATTCCGACCGTCAAGAACGCGGTGACGTACAACACTATAACGAGCCGAGTCCAATGATTCTGAGCATGCGTCAAATTTTTTGCTGTCGGAAATTCGGCCAGCAAAATTCCAATGGAGCCTACACACGGTCGCAAAAGCTCTTTTTCTGGCTGGAATTCGGATCGTGTGTACACGGCATTAGTCTCTTTCTTAAAATGAGAGCCTTCAGAGATACACTTTCCTCGAAAGAAAGCCTTATGGGCTTCCCACAAAGTGGACACCTTGGAAAGCTTCTCACTTGTAATTTATGATTGAAGAAGAGAATCATTAAGGCGCCAATGATTTGGAAGTGGTAGCTGACATGGTCTAGGGTAATAGGGGCTTGATCAGACCAGGTTAAAGAAGCAATTTCCGAGGCCGATGTACTTGCCAAAAGCAATGATGAAATGAAAAAATTATCAAGCTTAGAATACATTTTTTGAGAGGCAGAATAATACGTAAACTGTTTATGTGTAGAATAATACATTTTCCAGGAGTCAAATTATGGGCACAAATAAATTTACAAAAAGAGGTAGCTAGGGTATGCACACGTTGTGGTGACATAGCATGAAATATTTTCTGTCTATCCTTAGTAGGGGGAAAAATCCCCCCCTATGACCATGAGGGTTTGAGAAAATCGTTGCATAGTCTCAAAAACCATGTTGAGGACTAGGGATGAGCCGAACACCCCCGGGTTTGGTTCGCACCAGAACCTTCGAACGGACCGAAAGTTTGTGCGAATTTTCGAACCCTATTCGTTATAATGGACGCGAACGTTCGAAATCAAAATTGCTAATTACAACGGCCAATATGCATGTTAATGTCATAAAACAGGTTTGGGGACCCGGGTCCTGCCCCAGGGGACATATATCAATGCAAAAGAACTTTTAAAAACTAACGTTTTTTCGGGAGCAGTCATTTTAATGATGCATAAAGTGAAAAAAAAAAAGTGAAATTTTCCTTTAAATATGGTACCTGAGGGGTGTCTAAAGTATGCCTGTGAAGTGGCATGTGTTTCCCGTATTTAGAACTGTCCTTGCACAAAATGACATTTGTAAAGGAAAAAAAGAAGCCATTTAAAACCACTTGCGGCTTTAATGTCATGTCTTGTCCTGGCCGCCATATGGCTGAAAATCCTTGCGAAAAATGGCATGGCTACCCTATCACCCCCCCCCCACCCCAGCCCCTTTGGGTCTTGTATGGATATTAAGGGGGACCCCGCACCCAAAATAAAACCCTATACCTACAACCCTATATACTCTGAACAGCAGTATACAGGCGGTGCAAACAAGACACGGACTGTAGGTTTGTTCTTAAGTAGAATCTGAACAGGTACATTATGAAGTGTAGCTCCATCCCAAAAAAAAATCTATTTTTAAGCTTTTTGGAGAACATAGGGAGGGGTTATCACCCCTGTAACATTTGCTGTCTTTGCACATCTGTTCAGAACATGTCACCTCACTTTCCGTCCCAATGACAAATGTTTTTGGAAAAGTGGGGTTTTAATTGAAACAAGGATTGGTGATAAAGCATCAGTAGAGAGGAGATACCTTTTTCCCAAATTAAATCTAACAGGATAGAATTTCCCTTCCTAGGGGTAGATTTCCTCTCACTTCCTGTTTTCTCTTTCCGTTTGCAAGTAGGAGTCGTTTGTAAGTTGGATGTTTGAAAGTAGGGGCCTGCCATATATACTCTGCAGAAATTTGCCCTATTAGATGTTGGTGTAGCCACAAGACTGGTGGGCACAGGAATGGGCCCTGCTGTGAGTTAATAGATCAAGATTTGTACTTGCATGCACCTGTTGAACCGGGCAGAAAAATTGGGCCTTTGGTGGTGGTGGTGGTGGTGGTGGACGGTGTTGCCACAAGACTGTAAGCCCTCACAGTTACTCTTGGTGGGTGCAGGAATGGGCCCTGCTGTGAGTTATTAGATCAAGATTTGTAATTGCATGCACCTGTTGAACAGGGCAGAAAAATTGGGCCTTTGGTGGTGGTGGTGGTGGTGGTGGACGGTGTTGCCACAAGACTGTAAGCCCTCACAGTTACTCTTGGTGGGTGCAGGAATGGGCCCTGCTGTGAACTATTAGATCAAGATTTGTAATTACACGCCCCTGTTAAACAGGGGCTGAAAAATTGTGCCTTAGGCATTGGTGCTGGTGCCACAACACTGCAACCCCTCACAGATACTGTACTCTTAGCACAGCAATGAGACCTGTTGCAAAGCATTGCCTAAAAATTGTAATTACACGCCCCAACAGGGGCTGAAAAATTGTGCCTTAGGCACTGGTGCTGGTGCCACAACACTGCAACCCCTCACAGATACTGTACTTGGAGCACAGCAGTCACACCTGTTGCGAAGCATCTTTTTAAAAAAAAAATTAATTACACGCCCCTATTATACAGGGGCTGAAAAATTGTGCCTTAGGCACTGGTGCTGGTGCCACAACACTGCAACCCCTCACAGATACTGTACTCTGAGCACAGCAATGAGACCTGTTGCAAAGCATTGCCTAAAAATTGTAATTACACCCCCCAACAGGGGCTTAAAAATTGTGCCTTAGGCACTGGTGCTGGTGCCACAACACTGCAAACCCTCACAGATACTGTACTTGGAGCACAGCAGTCACACCTGTTGTGAAGCATTTTTTTAAAAAATTGTAAGTACACGCCCCTGTTATACAGGGGCTGAAAAATTGTGCCTTAGGCACTGGTGTGGTGGCATGGATCATTGAGGAGGAGGAAGAGGATAGTCAGTGAACATAACAGGACAGTCACTCAGCATCAGCATAGGCAGTCTTGAAGGGATGTGACATTATAAATTATTCCGGTTTATCCGCTTCAGGTGCCTGGTAGCTGGTGGTGATCCAAGACTGATTCATTTTTATGAAGGTCAGTCGATCAACCGAGTCGGTGGACAGGCGCACCCTATGATCGGTGACAAATCCTCCAGCAGCACTGAATGTGCGTTCGGAAAGAACGCTGGATGCAGGACAGGCCAGTAGCTCAATTGCATACTGTGCAAGCTCTGGCCAGTGATCCATCCTCAGGACCCAGTAAGCCAGAGGATTTTCGGTGGGAAAGCCCTCACAGTTACTCTTGGTGGGTGCAGGAATGGGCCCTGCTGTGAGTTATTAGATCAAGATTTGTAATTGCATGCACCTGTTGAACAGGGCAGAAAAATTGGGCCTTTGGTGGTGGTGGTGGTGGTGGTGGACGGTGTTGCCACAAGACTGTAAGCCCTCACAGTTACTCTTGGTGGGTGCAGGAATGGGCCCTGCTGTGAACTATTAGATCAAGATTTGTAATTACACGCCCCTGTTAAACAGGGGCTGAAAAATTGTGCCTTAGGCATTGGTGCTGGTGCCACAACACTGCAACCCCTCACAGATACTGTACTCTTAGCACAGCAATGAGACCTGTTGCAAAGCATTGCCTAAAAATTGTAATTACATGCCCCAACAGGGGCTGAAAAATTGTGCCTTAGGCACTGGTGCTGGTGCCACAACACTGCAACCCCTCACAGATACTGTACTTGGAGCACAGCAGTCACACCTGTTGCGAAGCATCTTTTTAAAAAATTTTAATTACACGCCCCTATTATACAGGGGCTGAAAAATTGTGCCTTAGGCACTGGTGCTGGTGCCACAACACTGCAACCCCTCACAGATACTGTACTCTGAGCACAGCAATGAGACCTGTTGCAAAGCATTGCCTAAAAATTGTAATTACACCCCCCAACAGGGGCTGAAAAATTGTGCCTTAGGCACTGGTGCTGGTGCCACAACACTGCAACCCCTCACAGATACTGTACTTGGAGCACAGCAGTCACACCTGTTGTGAAGCATTTTTTTAAAAAATTGTAAGTACACGCCCCTGTTATACAGGGGCTGAAAAATTGTGCCTTAGGCACTGGTGTGGTGGCATGGATCATTGAGGAGGAGGAAGAGGATAGTCAGTGAACATAACAGGACAGTCACTCAGCATCAGCATAGGCAGTCTTGAAGGGATGTGACATTATAAATTATTCCGTTATATCCGCTTCAGGTGCCTGGTAGCTGGTGGTGATCCAAGACTGAT
This sequence comes from Lithobates sylvaticus, assembly GCA_028564925.1. Classification (NCBI taxonomy): domain Eukaryota; kingdom Metazoa; phylum Chordata; class Amphibia; order Anura; family Ranidae; genus Lithobates; species Lithobates sylvaticus. Next base: position 147,511,557 of record CM053032.1, on the reverse strand, counting down.
TCATTTTTATGAAGGTCAGTCGATCAACCGAGTCGGTGGACAGGCGCACCCTATGATCGGTGACAAATCCTCCAGCAGCACTGAATGTGCGTTCGGAAAGAACGCTGGATGCAGGACAGGCCAGTAGCTCAATTGCATACTGTGCAAGCTCTGGCCAGTGATCCATCCTCAGGACCCAGTAAGCCAGAGGATTTTCGGTGGGAAAGGTGTCCAAGTCTGACCTTGCCCCTAGGTATTCCTGCACCATGTATATCAGACGCTGGCGATGGTTGCTGGAACCGATCATACCTTGGGGCTGCGGACTAAAAAATTGTCTGAACGCATCGGTCAGACATCCACCTTCCCCACCGCTCCTTCTGCTACTGACCGAAGCCTCAGCAACTCGTCGTCCAGGACCAGGAGTTTGTAACCTCCCAGTTTCTGGGAACGCGTTGCACAGACCTTTCTGCAAGGCCTCCCTGAGATGTCTCATCCTCTGCTCCCTCTGCGACGGCAAGATAAGGTCCGCAACCTTACCCTTGTACCGTGGATCAAGGAGAGTGGCCAGCCAGTAATGGTCCCTCTCCTTGATCCGAAGAACACGAGGATCCTTCCGCAGGCTTTGCAGGATCAGGGAGGCCATGCAGCGTAGGTTAGCTGAGGCATTCGGTCCAGAGTCTTCTGGGTCACTGAGGATGACATGATCGCCAGCAACCTCCTCCCAGCCACGTACAAGTCCACTGGTTTGTTGGGACTGTACATCATCCCTAAAAGACTGCTACTGCTGATGCTGAGTGCCAGGCTCCACCTCCATGCTCACACAATCCTCCTCCTCCTCCTCCTCCTCATGCTCTTCCTGTGTGATGGGTGGGACAGAAGGAACACTGTCTGGATAAAGGGGGCCTTGAGAGGCAAGGAAGTCCTCCTCTTCCTGCCTCTGTTCTGCCTCAAGTGCCCTGTCCATTATCCCACGCAGCGTATGCTCCAACAGGTGGACAAGAGGTACAGTGTCACTGATGCATGCACTGTCACTGCTCACCATCCTCGTGGCCTCCTCAAATGGTGAGAGGACAGTGCATGCATCCCTGATCATGCTCCACTGGTGTGGGGAAAAAAAGCCAAGCTCCCCTGACCCTGTCCTGGTGCCGTAGTCGCAAAGGTACTCATTGATGGCCCTCTGCTGCGTGTGCAGTCGCTGCAGCATGGCCAACGTTGAGTTCCACCTGGTGGGCATGTCACATATTAGGCGGTTCTTGGGCAGGTTCAGCTCCTTTTGCAGCTCAGTCAGCCGAGCACTGGCATTATAAGATCGGCGGAAATGCACACAGACTTTCCTGGCCTGCCTCAGGACATCCTGTAAGCCTGGGAACCTGCCCAAGAACCGCTGCACCACCAGGTTGAGGACGTGAGCCATACAGGGCACATGGGTGAGCTGCCCCTGTCGCAGGGCGGAGAGGAGGTTGGTGCCATTGTCAGAAACGACCATTCCTGGCTTAAGCTGGCGTGGCGTCAACCACCTCTCAGCCTGCCCCTGCAGAGCTGCCAGAACCTCTGGCCCAGTGTGGCTCCTGTCCCCCAAACACACCAGCGCAAGCACGGCATGGCATCTTTTTGCCTGTGTACTCGCGTAGCCCCTTGTATGCCTACGGAGCACCGCTGGTTCCGAGGACAGAGCACTGAAGAAGAAGAGGAGGGGGGGTGGAGGAGAGAGGTGTGTCACAACCAGTAGCAGCATTTTGGAGGCGTGGTGGCGGAACAACCTCCAACACTACTGCACCTTGTCCTGCATCCCTCCCAGCTGCCAATAGAGTGACCCAATGGGCCGTGAAAGAAAGATAACGTCCCTGTCCATGCCTGCTGGACCATGAGTCAGCGGTAATATGCACCTTACCGCTGACCGCCCTGTCCAGCGAGGCATGGACATTGCCTTCCACATGCCGGTAGAGAGAAGGAATCGCCTTCCGTGAGAAAAAGTGGCGTTTGGGAACCTGCCACTGAGGAACCGCACATTGAACAAACTCACGGAAGGGGGCCGAGTCTACCAACTGAAAAGGCAGCAGTTGAAGTGCTAGCAATTTAGCCAAGCTAGCATTCAACCGCTGGGCATGTGGATGGCTGGGAGTATACTTCTTTCGACGGTCCAGCAGCTGGGGCAGGGAAATTTGCCTGCTACAATCGGACGTCGGTGTACTGCAAGTACTTGGTTGTGACACACCTAATTCTACACCTTCAGTCCTCTCAGAGCAGCTTTCAGAGAGGACTGAAGATATAGTGGGGATGGAGATCCCAGCTGATGAGGAGCAAGGAGAGGTCCGCTTTGTTCTTTGGTGTGGGTCTTTTATGTGTGCTTGCCAACGAGCTGCATGGCAGGTCGACATATGTCTGCTCATGCTTGTGGTGCCCAAGCGGCTGATGTTTTGGCCACGCGAGATACGCTTGAGACAAATATTGCAAATAGCAGTGGTGCGATCTGATGCACTCGTCTCAAAAAAGGCCCACACCAAAGAACTTTTTTGATAACGTGCAGAGGCAGCGCCCTGCACAGGCGGAGCTCTGCGGTGTGGTACAGTTGCTGTGCTGGCCTCTAGCTGGCCTCCAGGGGGCATCTTGCCTCATTGGACATGTGACGCTGCATCCTCCTCCTCCTCCTCCTCTCTCCCTTCAGGCACCCACGTGGAGTCAGTAACCTCATCATCCCCTCCCTCTTCACCACTAGAGCAAACCTGGCAGTAAGCTGCAGCTGGTGGAACAGTACTGCCAGATTGCTGTCCTTCAGCATCCCCTCTCTCTGCGCGCACACTACTGCCTTCCTCAAGCTGGGTATCATCATCCGAGCCTTCGAATCGTTGGGCATCCTCCTGGAGCATGTACCCAACACTGTGCTCAAACAGTTCGGGGGACTCCTCAGGAGGACATGGTGGGTCTAGGGAAGGGGTGGCTGATGATGCCATTGAGTACGCGTTGGCAGCTGCTCTGCCAGTACCCTGAGCCTGGGTGAGAGAGGATGAGGAGGGCTTGGTCATCCATTCTACCAAGCCTTCGGCATGATGCGGCTCCACATGTCCAGCTGCCGAAAACAAAGACAAGCGTGTCCCATGGCCACGTGCTGATGACGATGCACGACCACGTCCACGGCCAGCACTGTTGTCTCTAGAAACAGAGCCTGCCTGCCCTGTGTTCTTGCCTCGGCACGCTCTGCCTCTCCTTGGCGGTCTTCCAGCCATTGTAGTCGGTAGTGTATATAGTATAAAAAATGGGTGCTGCTGAGAAGAAAATATAGGAGCTCTGTGTGCTGCCACTAACACACTAGAAGTCCTATGGGTGCTTCTGGGAAGAAAATATAGGAGCTCTGTGTGATGCCACTAACACACTAGAAGTCCTATGGGTGCTTCTGGGAAGAAAATATGGGAGCTCTGTGTGATGCCACTAACACACTAGAAGTCCTATGGGTGCTTCTGGGAAGAAAATATGGGAGCTCTGTGTGATGCCACTAACACACTAGAAGTCCTATGGGTGCTTCTGGGAAGAAAATATGGGAGCTCTGTGTGATGCCACTAACACACTAGAAGTCCTATGGGTGCTTCTGGGAAGGAAATATGGGAGCTCTGTGTGATGCCACTAACACACTAGAAGTCCTATGGGTGCTTCTGGGAAGAAAATATGGGAGCTCTGTGTGATGCCACTAACACACTAGAAGTCCTATGGGTGCTTCTGGGAAGAAAATATGGGAGCTCTGTGTGATGCCACTAACACACTAGATGTCCTATGGGTGCTTCTGGGAAGAAAATATGGGAGCTCTGTGTGATGCCACTAACACACTAGAAGTCCTATGGGTGCTTCTGGGAAGAAAATATAGGAGCTATGTGTGATGCCACTAACACACTAGAAGTCCTATGGGTGCTTCTGGGAAGAAAATATAGGAGCTCTGTGTGATGCCACTAACACACTAGAAGTCCTATGGGTGCTTCTGGGAAGAAAATATAGGAGCTCTGTGTGATGCCACTAACACACTAGAAGTCCTATGGGTGCTTCTGGAAGAAAATATGGGAGCTCTGTGTGATGCCACTAACACACTAGAAGTCCTATGGGTGCTTCTGGGAAGAAAATATGGGAGCTCTGTGTGATGCCACTAACACACTAGAAGTCCTATGGGTGCTTCTGGGAAGAAAATATGGGAGCTCTGTGTGATGCCACTAACACACTAGAAGTCCTATGGGTGCTTCTGGGAAGAAAATATGGGAGCTCTGTGTGATGCCACTAACACACTAGAAGTCCTATGGGTGCTGCTGAGAAGAAAATATAGGAGCTCTGTTTGCTGCCACTAACACACTAGAAGTCCTATGGGTGCTTCTGGGAAGAAAATATAGGAGCTCTGTGTGATGCCACTAACACACTAGAAGTCCTATGGGTGCTTCTGGGAAGAAAATATGGAAGCTCTGTGTGATGCCACTAACACACTAGAAGTCCTATGGGTGCTTCTGGGAAGAAAATATGGGAGCTCTGTGTGATGCCACTAACACACTAGAAGTCCTATGGGTGCTTCTGGGAAGAAAATATGGGAGCTCTGTGTGATGCCACTAACACACTAGAAGTCCTATGGGTGCTTCTGGGAAGAAAATATGGGAGCTCTGTGTGATGCCACTAACACACTAGAAGTCCTATGGGTGCTGCTGAGAACAAAATATAGGAGCTCTGTTTGCTGCCACTAACACACTAGAAGTCCTATGGGTGCTGTTGGGGTGCAATGCTGTGCTAACAGCACTGCGGTTGGTACTACTGCAATACTGTACTAACAGTAAGCACGCACCAGACTAATCCCCAGCAGCAGCTAATAACACACTAACTGTGCAATCAGCAGCAATGAACGATCAATGACTTAGGTAGCAATGGTTTAGCAAAGAAATAGCCAATGGTTTAGCAAAGAAGAGCAAATCTTTCTGTAGCAATGAATCAAGCAAAGACAGAATCAGCAGACTGATCTCTCCTAAAGCCGGAACTCATGTGACCGGCGCCGACGGCGTGGCGGCCTTTTAAATGGTGGGGCGTGTACTAAAGCCCCTGAGCTTTAATTGTCTACAGGCGTCCAGGCTGTAGCCAATTATTGCTCTCCGAGTTTCCGTTGCTGTGATTGGCCAAGCATGCGGGGTCACAGTGCATGCTTGGCCAATCATCAGCCAGCAATGCACTGCGCCGGCCGCGCCGGCCGCAATGCATTGCGGGGCCGCTCGCATTACACGAATGTGATGCAAACGGCCCAAATAGTTCTGGGCTCGCCGAGCGAGCGAACGCCCGGTGCTCGATGCGAACGTGGGTTCGAATCGAGCACCGGGCCCATCCCTATTGAGGACATATAGTCACTCTTCAGGATAATAAACCACCCATGGGAGTCAATATAAGAAGATCTAATCTGCAGAAGGCAGGCTCTTCTAAAGAAAATCACCACTCTAGCTGTCCCAGAGTTGTTATAAGCCACAAATGATGTGGGGAAAATGTTTAAAGGATCCCCCTGCGTGGAACTGTATCTTTTGAACTAGGACTGCATCTGCTCCAGAGGATTTTAATTCTTTTAATGCCAGCCACTGATTCTTGATGGATTTTAAACTTTTCCCATTATATTAAAAAAATCTCAAAGCCATGAATGCATAACAAACTATAAACAAGCATAGGCATTGCCAAAAAATGCATAATCACTGGTATGTAAAAATAAGCCCCAGCAAAGAAAACAATTACAAAATTGAGCTCTCACCGGAAAAAAACAGGAGAAGAAACAAATAAATAGGCACAGATCTGTGAAAAAGGTCTGAAACAATATATGGTAGTTATGTAGATCTGAGACCTGAAGGGCATCCGCATCTCAAGATTCCAGGGCTACAGCCATGGAATAAGTAGGGGAACATGGAGACCTCCAACAGATGGTAGAGGAGATAGTCCCCACCAGCTCTCTAATAGGGATGGGCCCGGTGTTCAATTCGAACCCACGTTCGAAACGAACATCGGGCGTTCGACCGCTCGTCGAAACCAGAACTCTAAGGACCGTTCGCATCGAATTTGTTTGATGCGAACGGTCCACAATGCACTGCGCCAGTCGCAGTGCATTGCTGTCTGATGATTGGCCAAGCATGCACTGTGACCCCGCATGCTTGGCCAATCATAGAGCCAGCGGCGAGGAGAGCAATAATTGCCCACAGGCAGGATGCCTGTGGCCAATTATAGCTCAGGGGGTTTAGTGCACGCCCAAAACTATATAAGGCCGCCGCGCTGGCGGCTTCATGTAGTGTGCTCCGGCGTTAGGAACAGTGAGAGACTGTACTGTTCTGTACAGTGTCTGCTTGTGCATTATCTGCGTTTTTGATTCATCTGCATTATCTGCTTGTGATTCATCTACATTATCTGTTGTGGATTCTGGGGATTAGTGTAGGGAAAGAGAAAAAATAGGCAGGGTAGTTTATTCTTCTCAGTAATCTCTACCAATCCAGCCACCTGCAGGAGTAGTTAGTGTGTGTGCGTGCTGTGTTAATATAGCACAGCAGTAGCACATTAAACCACCTTTACCTGTATCTGCTCTTCTGACGTGTTTTATCATCTAAGGCAGCCAGCTAGCCAGCCAGTCAGCCATCTGCAGTGTGTGTGTGTGTGTGTTTGTGTGCTCTGTGACTATAGCACAGCACACTAAACCACATTACGCTGTATCTGCTCTTCTGGCGTGTTGTCATCTAAGGCAGGCAGCCAGCTAGCCAGCCAGTCAGCCATCTACAGCAGTGTTTGTGTGTGTGTGTGTGTGTGCTCTGTGACTATAGCACAGCACACTAAACCACATTACGCTGTATCTGCTCTTCTGGCGTGTTGTCATCTAAGGCAGGCAGCCAGCTAGCCAGCCAGTCAGCCATCTACAGCAGTGTGTGTGTGTGTGTGTGCTCTGTGACTATAGCACAGCACACTAAACCACATTACGCTGTATCTGCTCTTCTGGCGTGTTGTCATCTAAGGCAGGCAGCCAGCTAGCCAGCCAGTCAGCCATCTACAGCAGTGTGTGTGTGCTCTGTGACTATAGCACAGCACACTAAACCACATTACGCTGTATCTGCTCTTCTGGTGTGTTGTCATCTAAGGCAGGCAGCCAGCTAGCCAGCCAGTCAGCCATCTACAGCAGTGTTTGTGTGTGTGTGTGTGCTCTGTGACTATAGCACAGCACACTAAACCATATTACGCTGTATCTGCTCTTCTGGCATGTTGTCATCTAAGGCAGGCAGCCAGCTAGCCAGACAGTCAGCCATCTACAGCAGTGTGTGTGTGTGTGCTCTGTGACTATAGCACAGCACACTAAACCACATTACGCTGTATCTGCTCTTCTGGCGTGTTGTCATCTAAGGCAGGCAGCCAGCTAGCCAGCCAGTCAGCCATCTACAGCAGTGTTTGTGTGTGCTCTGTGACTATAGCACAGGACACTAAACCACATTACTTTGTATCTGCTCTTCTGGCGTGTTGTCATCTAAGGCAGGCAGCCAGCTAGCCAGCCAGTCAGCCATCTACAGCAGTGTGTGTGCTCTGTGACTATAGTACAGCACACTAAATCACATTACGCTGTATCTGCTCTTCTGGCGTGTTGTCATCTAAGGCAGGCAGCCAGCTAGCCAGCCAGTCAGCCATCTACAGCAGTGTTTGTGTGTGTGTGTGTGTGTGCTCTGTGACTATAGCACAGCACACTAAACCACATTACGCTGTATCTGCTCTTCTGGCATGTTGTCATCTAAGGCAGGCAGCCAGCTAGCCAGACAGTCAGCCATCTACAGCAGTGTGTGTGTGTGTGTGCTCTGTGACTATAGCACAGCACACTAAACCACATTACGCTGTATCTGCTCTTCTGGCGTGTTGTCATCTAAGGCAGGCAGGCAGCCAGCTAGCCAGCCAGTCAGCCATCTACAGCAGTGTGTGTGTGCTCTGTGACTATAACACAGCACACTAAACCACATTACTTTGTATCTGCTCTTCTGGCGTGTTGTCATCTAAGGCAGGCAGCCAGCTAGCCAGCCAGTCAGCCATCTACAGCAGTGTGTGTGTGTGTGTGTGTGCTCTGTGACTATAGCACAGCACACTAAAACACATTACGCTGTATCTGCTCTTCTGGCATGTTGTCATCTAAGGCAGGCAGCCAGCTAGCCAGCCAGTCAGCCATCTACAGCAGTGTGTGTGTGTGTGCTGTCTGAGTATAGCACAGCACACTAAACCACCTCTCCCTGTATCTGCCCTTCTGCCCTGTTGTCATCTAAGACAGCTATCTGCAGGAGTTAGTGTGTGTACACTACCCATTACAATGTCTTGAAGACCGACAAGGAGAGGCAGACAGTCCCGAGCCAAAAAACAGGGCAAGCAGGCTCTGTGTCTAGAGACAACAGTGCTGGTCATGGACGTGGTGCATCGTCATCAGCACGTGGCCATGGGACACGCTTGTCCTTCTTTTCGGCAGCTGGACATGTTGAGCCGCATCATGCTGAAGGCTTGGTAGAGTGGAAGTCCTCCTCATCCTCCTCATCCTCTCTCACCCAGGCTCAGGGTACTGGCAAAGCAGCTGCCAACGCGTACTCAATATCATCATCAGGCACCCCTTCCCTAGACCCACCATGTCCTCCTGAGGAGTCCCCCGAACTGTTTGAGCACAGTGTTGGGTACATGCTCCAGGAGGATGCCCAGCGTTTTGAAGGCTCGGATAATGATACCCAGCTAGAGGAAGGCAGTAGCGTGAGCGCAAATCAACAAAATCCTGCGAGCCTTAAAGAACCCCCTACCAACCTGCCAATATCAAGCTGCAAACGTTAAACACGTCTCATACGTTCGTGCACATTAAACACAAAATTAAATATACGCTGCGCTGGAATGGCTATGCACTATATAATCTGTATCTTAATCTATATTTATAGATCCACAAGAATATAACAATGTGCATAAAATAGTAAACATACAACTGGTGTGAAGTGCAAGTGAAAAATATAGCAAAAACAAATAATGTGCACAAAATCTGTAAACACACATCTAAAACGCATAGATAAATATAAAGTGCACAAGTGCCAAAAAAACTCTGTGAGGTTATATGGACCCTTTAGAGTTACAAGGTGTCATGCACATTAACACACCAAAAAATTAATCAACAATAATAATAATAATAATAATAATAATAATAATATTAGATGAAAAAAGTGCTAAATGCATACATATGTGATAGCAAACATGTATAAAAGATTTTAAAAAAATGCAAGTGCATAAACCACACAAGTGTCACTATATTATTAAAAAAACAGTTCTTTGTGGCAGCCTGTCTTGGGCTGTGATAAGAAATACAAAATGTTGATTGATGTGAGACTAGATGCAGGTGATGTGATTTCCGGTGATCATACTATTGGCATGCTTGTTACATCCAACCGTGGCTCTGAATCATGCATAGGTGAAATCCGGGAACCCCTTATGGTAATAAGCTCACCTTAGAGCGTGTGACCAGCTTTTACACTGAGTCAAAGCACACATATGAACCACTATAGGGTTCTCAGCTGTTTCACTGGATCAGTATTATCCTCAGTGCAATGATCTCAGAGGCACATGAAAAAAGAAAAAGACTAATAGTGCAATACCGTTTTACAAAATTTAATAGACAAGTTAAAAACATTCCCCTGCCGGGGTACTCACATGTGTAAGGTGCATCAGTGCACCATACTTCATAAGGCTTAATAAAATACTGTAAACAGTATGGGTATGGCTTGTATCCCCTCCAGGCAGGTGTACTGTCTCTCGCTCCGTCCTGGCCCCTCCCCTACGCGTGTCGATACTCAGGGTGTGGCGTCTCTTCCTCAGTAGCGTGAGAGCAGAGAGAGGGGATGCTCAAGGACAGCAATCTGGCAGTCATGTTCCACCAGCTGCAGCTTACTGCCAGGTTTGCTCCAGTGGTGAAGAGGGAGGGGATGATGAGGTCACTGACTCCACGTGGGTGCCTGAACGGAGAGAGGAGGAGGAGGAGGAGGCGGCACATCTCCAACGAGGCAGGATTACCTCCGAGGGCCAGCTTGAGGCCAGCACACCAACTAAATCACACCGCAGAGCTCCGCCTGTGCAGGGCGCTGCCTCTGCACGTTATTACGAAAGTTCTTTGGTGTGGGCCTTTTTTGAGACGAGTGCATCAGATCGCACCACTGCTATTTGCAACATATGTCTCAAGCGTATCTCGCGTGGCCAAAACATCAGGCGCTTGGGCACCACAAGCATGACCAGACATATGTTGACCTGCCATGCAGCTCGTTGGCAATCGCATATTAAAGACCCACACCAAAGAACAAAGCGGACCTCTCCTTGCTCCTCATCATCTGGGATCTCCAACAACACTATACATTCAGTCCTCTCTGAAAGCTGCACTGAGAGGCATGAAGGTGTAGAATTAGGTGTGTCACAGCCAAGTACTTGCGGGCACTCTGCTAGCAGTACACCGACGTCCGATTGTACCAAGCAAATTTCCCTGTCCCAGCTGCTGGACCGTCAAAAGAAGTTTACTCCCAGCCATCCACATGCCCAGCGGTTGAATGCTAGCTTGGCTAAATTGCTAGCACTTCAACTGCTGCCTTTTCAGTTGGTAGACTCGGCCCCCTTCCGTGAGTTTGTTCAATGTGCAGTTCCTCAGTGGCAGGTTCCCAAACGCCACTTTTTCTCACGGAAGGCGATTCCGGCTCTCTACCGGCACGTGGAAGGCAATGTCCATGCCTCGCTGGACAGGGCGGTCAGCGGTAAGGTGCATATTACCGCTGACTCATGGTCCAGCAGGCATGGACAGGGACGTTACCTGTCTTTCACGGCCCATTGGGTCACTCTTTTGGCAGCTGGGAAGGATGCAGGACAAGGTGCAGTAGTGTTGGAGGTTGTTCCGCCACCACGCCTCCAAAATGCTACTACTGGTTGTGACACACCTCTCTCCTCCACCCCCTCCTCTTCTTCTTCCTCCATGGCCTCTTCGAGTGCTCTGTCCTCGGAACCCGCGGTGCTCCGTAGGCGTCCAAGGGGCTACGCAAGTACGCAGGCAAAAAGATGCCATGCCGTGCTTGCGCTGGTGTGTTTGGGGAATACCGGGGGTGGCGTACATGTTTGTGGCCTAAACTGATACATCAATCCGAGTAATTGAGTGTGTTTTTCAGCTGCTGGTGGAATCATTTTATGTTTGGGAGTTACAGCTTTTGGAGCGGCCAAGGCCGCATGGTCCCTGAGGAAAATCCGCACCATTTGTGCATTTGAAACGCATCAGAAATCTTGCTGCCAGCACTCCGTCCCCCTATAGCTGTTTTTTTCCATTTTTTTCCCCACATATGTTTATCATTGGATTCATGTTTTGTATGATGTAATTCATGTATTGCACAATAAACTTTGTTACTTTTATACTATAACACTGCCTGGCATCCATTTAAAGTCCCACCCTTTGAGGAACCTGTTTTTCTTCCATCTTAAGTATTTAGTTGATCCTGCCAGTCACTTTTCTTCCTTGTTCTTAACTGACCACACAAACCACAGAAGAAGATCAGTTTTCATCCTTTGGCTGGCCCAATCACAGCCTGCCTCTTGAACATGTCCTCTGCTCAATCACAGACTGCACCTTTCCTCAGGCTGAACAGACTATGAAATGCAGACACATTGTGTGTCTGCACAGTGTCCTGTAACCCCTCCCCCTATTATCAGGAAGAAGAGATGAATGGTCACATGACGGAATTTTTTAACCTTGTAAAAAAAAGATCATCTCTGAAACTATGGAAAAGCAGTTATGGTGCCTGCATAGTTATAACTGTATTAGAACGTGTATATAACACTGTATGCTCACAATTACTTTACATCAATGCATTTAATATTTTTTCCTTGTTGGACTTGAAGTCACATTAAAAAAAAACTGCTTAGTTAATGTCCCCTAAAGCAGTGCCCAGCTCCCCATGAATATAACTTGCCTATTAGTAGTGAAAATGGCCATAGTTTAGTATCAAGATCTACACCCCCCCCCCCCCCCCAAATAGACGTTAATGGGATTCACTGCTAAGCTTGGGTTTTTTGAACAGTATTCGACAAACCCCTTAAAAATTAAACCTGGGCAGATTTGTATATCCCTATAAATAATCAAACTATCTTTCTAGTTTAGTCTAACTTTCTAGTCTGACTTTCTAGTATAAGCAAAATTAAATCTGCCTGCAAAATAATATTTTCAACCTGCTATTTTGGAGGCTAATAATCACCTACAACCCTTTTTGTTTTCACAGCAGTCCACAGAGCAAGACAATTGTCACTAATTATTTCTTTTTAAGTATGCATTGAATCCTTATGACAAGCTAAATAATGCCCTCACCCCTGGACCTGATTTGAAAGCTGCTGTGCATAAAATAATTTGTTGTAGCCAAGTCTGCTAACACGCCTATCCTTTTTCTCTCTCATTTCAGCAGCCAGAGCAAACCCCTTTCAACATGACTCTGATGTGACATTTCAGGTCATTTGCAGGGGGAGATAAGGAAGTAATATAAAGCAGTATTACACATGATTACACATTGCACAGTTTATAAATAACTTCAGCAATTTTGCAGTAGATACACATATAAATCTCACTTTTCCCTGGAAGTTGTAATTAATTGTTAATAGTGAGAGTCTGGCTGTGCTTCAGAAAAAATATAGAGAAGAGACAGAGGATTCGAATGATAGAGAAGATAGCAGACAAAAAGATTGTAGATTACAGCCTATGCAGTGTCAATAATAATTAAAGAGCTTGCAGAAGAGTATACCATTATTAACCACTTCAGCCCTGGAAGGATTTGCCCTCTTAATGACCAGGCCATTTTTTTGCGATACGACACTGCGTCGCTTTAACCACTTAAGCCCCGGACCAATTTGCAGCCAAAGGACCAGGCCCCTTTTTGCGATTCGGCACTGCGTCGCTTTAACTGACAATTGCGCGGTCATGCGACGTGGCCCCCAAACAAAATTGGCGTCCTTTTTTTCCCACAAATAGAGCTTTCTTTTGGTGGTATTTGATTGCCAATGCGGTTTTTATTTTTTGCGCTATAAACAAAAATAGAGCGACAATTTTGAAAAAAATTCTATATTTTTTACTTTTTGCTATAATAAATATCCCCAAAAAAAATATATAAAAAAAAATTTTTTTTTCCTCAGTTTAGGCCGATACGTATTCTTCTACATATTTTTGGTAAAAAAAAATCGCAATTAGCGATTATTGATTGGTTTGCGCAAAAGTTATAGCGTTTACAAAATAGGAGATAGTTTTATAGCATTTTTATTAATATATTTTTTTTACTAGTAATGGTGGCGATCAGCGATTTTTTTTTTTTTTTTTTTTTTAATTTTCTTTTACAAATGTTTTATTGAAAGAATACATAACAGACGATGACAAGTATATAACAGAGGCATTGAGAGATACAGTAAAAAAGAAAGGGTCCCAACAATGGGACGTTGCATACATAACATAGTAATTGGTGAAATAGGGAGGACAATATTTAGCGACTATCTACCGAACAATACAATTAAAAGTCCATCAATGAATCAAAGATAGTCCTTTATGTGCTTCCTTAGCTCGTGGCTATTTTATCCGCCACATTTTACTATATGATGAATGTCAACAGTAGCCCGGCTCCATGTAATCAGGAGTCTCGAGGGCAAGTACGCAAGGAAAGGTAAAGGTTGGGTAGTCTGCGAGTCATAAAAAAGCGGACCTGGAGAGAGAAGAAAGTAAGGAAAAAGACAGAGAGATAGGAAAAGAAGGAAGAAGAGTTCCATTAGCGAGGGGGGTGCATCCAGAAACCAGTTATATTGAGAGAAGTTGGGTGTTGAATCTAGAGGGCTGATGGTATGCTATCCAGGGACGCCAAACATTGAGGAATTTATCATGAGTATCAGAGGTGAAGGATGTTAGCTTTTCGTTTATCATGATGTCGTTCATGCGGTTTTTAACTGCCTCAAAGCTGAGTGCAGGAGTTTTCCAGGCCTTTGCGATGGTCAATTTGGTAGCATTAAAGAGGTGCTGAGCCAGTTGTCGTTCTGAGCGGAAAAGTTCAGGAGTGGGCTTACATAAGAGGGCTTCATAAGGATCTCTTTTGAGATTAGAATGGAGCATATTACGTAAAAGGGCGTAGACCCTGACCCATAGTCTGCATACCTTAGGACATGTCCACCAAATGTGGGCCATCGTGCCCTCCAATCCACAACCTCGGAAACAATTAGGAGAGTAGGAAGGGATAAAGCGGGCTATCCTGGTCGGTGTATAATACCACCTGTAGAAAACTTTATATGCATTCTCAAGGGTAAGTACATTCTTGGAGCTTTTTGTAAGAGATAGCGTCATGTTCTGCCAGTCCTCAGGATCCAAACTTTTAGCCAAGTCTTTCTCCCATTGAAGGTGGTATGTGCTCACTGGGGGTTTTCTAGAGGAGATAATGGAAGAGTAAATTAAGGATATTAATCCTGAAGAGTGGGGTCGGGCCCTGCAAATAGATTCGAAAGGGGTCAGGGTATATGGAGTCGATTGAGCCTTTGTAAGATGTTGCAAGAAATGTTGAATTTGGAGGTAACTGTAATGCTCCCTAAGTGGAATATCATGGGATGATCTTAGGGCCTCAAACGAGAGAATTCTCATAGGGGTGAACAGAGAATGAACATCAGTAAATCCATTCTCCGCCCACCAGGAGAATTGCTTAGGATTTTCACAGCTGGGGGGGAATAATGGGCAATGGGTAAGGCGCAGTAATGGTAAATGGGGGGATAGTAGCCCTGCAGAGTACTTGAGGGAATCCCATATACGAAGGGTATGGGCTAAACATGGGCCAAACCTTCGCGGGCGATTCTTAGGAGGCAGCCATGGTACTGAAGGGATAGGAATAGGGTGGGAGTCAACTAGGTCCATTGTGGCCCATAGTGGCATTTGATAAGTATCGTGGAGGTGGGCTAAAGGGGCGATGTTTGCTGCTGAATAGTAGGCCTGAAGGTTAGGAACCGAGAAGCCACCGTTGATCCGCCTGGCATATAGTATATTTTTATTAATCCGAGGTCGAGTGGAACCCCATATAAATTTTAGCAATTTTCTCTGGTGGATTCTCAGGATATGAGACGGAACAGGAATTGGTAACACTCGGAAAAGATAGAGCAATTTTGGAAGGTAAGTCATGCGGACAGCAGAGATTCTGCCGAACCAGGAGAGCGGGAGGTGAGACCAGGAAGATAGGGAGTCGGTAAGCTTCCGAAAGAGGGGGGGGAAGTTGGCCTGGTATAGACCGTCGTAATTGGGAGTGAGACGTATACCGAGGTACGGGAGCGAGGGAAGCCATTGAAATGAAAAATTTGCTTTTAAGGAGGCGAGTTCTGACGGGGAAAGATTTACAGACATTGCTTTTGACTTTGTGGGGTTAACTCTTAAGCCTGAGAGAGAGGCAAAGGAGTCTAAGAGAGAGAACAGGTTTGGTAATGAGATTCTGGATGATGTCAATGTCAGCAAAATGTCGTCCGCAAATAAAGAAATCTTATGGTCAGAGCCCGCAATCCGAATGCCTCTTATATCTGGATGTGAACGAATTGCCTCCGCCAACGGTTCCATGGCTAAAACAAATAAAAGGGGCGAGAGTGGGCAGCCCTGCCGAGTGCCCCTTCGGATGGGAAAAATAGAGGATTCAAACCCATAATATTTAACTTTGGCTTGAGGGACATCGTACAGAGCTGCCAACCATTGCAAAAACGAGGGGCCGAAACCGTAGTGGCGGAGCACTGACATAAGGTATGGCCAGGATAAGGTGTCAAAAGCTTTGTTCACATCCAGAGACAAGAGCATGGTTTCTAAAGAGCGGTTCTGGGCAAGGTGTTGTAGCTGTATAATTCTTCTAATGGCGTCCCCTGCTTGTCTAAGTGGAATAAAGCCGACCTGATCCTTTTTGATTAAGCGGGGGAGAAAGGAGTTCAACCGATTGGCCAGGATTTTGGTGAGGATCTTCATATCAATATTGATTAGCGATATGGGCCGAAAATTGGCCCAAGAGGAATGGTCTCGGTCAGGTTTCGGTATCATTACTATATTTGCTGTCAGGAGATCAGGTGACAGTGCCTGACCCTTTTTAACTGCATTTAACATATTCGTCAGAGGGGTGGCCACTACGTCTGCAAGTTTCCTGTAATAAAGAGCCGTAAAGCCGTCGGGGCCCGGCCTCTTACCTATCTTCAGGTCCTTGATACATTGCAATACTTCAGACTTCTGGATATCTCGGTCCATCAGTTCTATGTGTGTCTGGGATAAGGTCGGAAGGGAAATGTGCTGCAAAAAATCAACCCTGTCTCTTTCAGTTGTGAGGTCCTGGGCAGAGTAAAGTTTAGCGAGTCTAAAACGGAACTCATCCAATATGCGGGTCGGGTTACTAGTAAGTATGTTCTGTTGAGTGCGTAGGGTAATAGGGGAGGGTTTGGAATTGAAAGTTCGCAGTCGCCTGGCCAGCATCGCGTTAGGTTTGTTTGCTTTGGTGTACCAGTGCTGTCGGGACCAGCGTAACACCCGTTCCGCTTGGTCGGTGAGGCAAAGGTCTAGTTCAGTGCGAGCCTGGTCGAGGAGTTTGCGATTTTTCAATGTAGGGCATTGTTTAAAAGTTGCAGAGGTGGACTCCAAGCGAGATTCCAAAGTGGCCTGTAGTTTTTGTCTTTCTTTTTTACGTTTTGAAGCTATTTGTATAATGTGCCCCCTAAGGACGGCCTTATAAGCCTCCCAGAGAGTCACCGGGGAGGAGACTGAGGTAGAGTTAAGATGGAAGTATTCCACTGAAGCTTTTAAGAGGTCCTCTTTGACGTCTAGCAGCGATAAAAGTGAGTCGTTCATTATCCATGAGGACTGTCGGGGGCTCTGTATTAATGATCGGCAGACCACCAAAAGGGGGTCATGATCGGTCCAGGGGGCCGCGAGGATGGAGACTGAGTCTATCAATGGGAGATGTTTTCTAGGCATAAACACATGATCTATTCTAGAATGGGAGTGGTGTGGGTGAGAATAGTAAGTGAAATCTCTGCCTGATGGA
The DNA here is from genome assembly GCA_028564925.1 of Lithobates sylvaticus. Taxonomy (NCBI): domain Eukaryota; kingdom Metazoa; phylum Chordata; class Amphibia; order Anura; family Ranidae; genus Lithobates; species Lithobates sylvaticus. The sequence continues at coordinate 147,494,524 of CM053032.1, read as the reverse complement.
TGGAATTCTCTCCAAAGATCTACTAGATCGTGGGAGCGTAGGGAGTGGGAGAAAGCCTTTGCTGAAGGAGTGGGAGCCTGACGTTCCGAGGGATATCTATCCAATACTGGGTCCAGGGCGACATTGGAGTCTCCCGCCATTAGCAGAGTACCCCGTTGGTGGACAGCCAAGAGAGAACAGACATGAGACAGAAAGGGTCCCGGGTTAGAATTAGGTGCGTAGTATGTCATTATGGTTACTTCCACATCATGAATGTTACCAACTAGCAGAAGGTATCTGCCATCTGGATCAGCTATTTGTTTGGTGCAGTTAAAGGGGATCGACTTACGAAAAGCTATCAATACACCTCTTTGTTTGGTCGGCCCATTAGCTAAAAATACCTGGGGGAATTGGGCATCAAAGTATTTGGGGCTGGAGGTGGAGGAAAAATGAGTTTCCTGTAAACAGGCTATGTGTATATGTTGTTGCTTAAGGTATTTAAATATTTTCACCCTTTTGTGTGGGGCGTTCATACCTTGCACGTTTAAGGACAGCCAATGTAGCGTCATGGCGGGGAAGTAAAAAATTGTGCCATTGTGGTTCTGGATGCAATCCTCAGGAACTCTGGAGAAGAGGGTAAGAAGAGTAGGAGAGGAGAAGGGAGAAAAAAGCAGCAGAGCAAGGGAAGAGAAAGAAGCACGGTAAAGCCGAAGACAGATCGGCTTTGTAAATACACACCTAACATCATTAGTGCAAGTAGTTGTGGGTCCGGAGGCCCACCGGTGGGTCGGTAGTTGACCAGGACTATAGTCTCAGGCAAGTGCCGACACTGTGGGGGCGCAGTGGTCCACCGGACCTCCTCGGCCTGAATAACCAATAAACCATAGTTCAAAAGTGTATAAAGAATGAGCACATGGTAGTGCGTTAAACATGAATCACAAACTTCAAAAGGAAATCAATATTATCTGGATATAACCTAGAAATAAGTGAGGGCCACACCGGATCCCACTAAGGATTCCGGCGGGGTCCTCGGGGTACCAACAACCTGAAAAAGGACAGTTTCACTTGTTATTTCTATTTCTGCGTTAAGCAGCTATTAAAAATACAAAAAAAAAAAAAAAAAAAAAGAATGAGCATATCTAGCAAGGCCTATAACCAAGCGTAGGTACGACTGGAACAACCCTGATGAACCTAATGGGTTAAGGGTATGCCCGACGGCTGCAAGGGCCGCGGGTCATTCCCCCCCCTTGTCATAAGTAAAAATTAGCTTTGGTCGAACCTCATGCCCACTTCTAATTCACTGCTCACAGGCCACCTCTCACCCCGGCCGCCATCAATCTGTCTGGGCGGCCCAGGGTGATAGACCCGCAAATGAGCCATTGGACCATATTGTGTCAAAACAAAAAAAAAAAAAAAAGAAAAAAAACAGAAAATATTAAACCAGTTATAACTAAGTCTGTAAAGTAAGCCAGGAAATAACGTATAACAGTTTGATACCAATGGTGCGGCTCCGGAGAGCCTCTTCAGGTGTCAGGTTCATGTTGAAGTAGAAACCCCAGACATTGGGAAGTACGTTTCTTCATCCGTTGGAGGCGTCCTGGAAACGTTGTTCCTGGAGTGAACGAAGGGCCTGGGATCTTTGCTGGGAGGCCTGCGAGGGCTTGCGGGGAGGCTGGGACATCTGTGGGCGAGAAGACGATGAGGGGGGACCCTCCGAGGGTGGAGGCAGGTCCAAGCGGAGATCCTGGAAATGGCGTTTCAAATCAGGTAGGGAGGAAGCCTGGACATGACGGCCCTGATAAGAAAAGGAAAGTTTAAAGGGGAACCCCCACCTGTATTTGATACCGTTGGTCTGCAGGATTTGGAGGTAAGGTTTCAGGGTTCTCCTTTTTGCAATCGTGACTGGGGAGAGGTCCGCAAACAGTTGCAGGGAATGGTTTTGGAAAGAGATTTCAGGGACTTCTCTGGCTGCTTGCAGGAGCCGTTCCTTGGTGCGATAGAAATGAAATTTTATAATGACATCTCTGGGGGGACCTTCAGAGGGTTTAGGTGCCAGGGATCTATGGATACGGTCAAATTCAAGCCGTTCAAGCGGAATCTCAGGAGCCAGTTCCTGAAAAAAAGCTGTGACTGTGCCTTGCAAGTCTGTGATTATTTCAGGCAACCCACGGATCCTGAGGTTGTCCCTGCGGGCCCTATTCTCAGAGTCCTCTAATTTGTCTCGCAAGCTTTCCAGTTCAGCATTTAATTTATCTACCTCCTCTTCATGCCCCTCCAGAACTGTAGTAGTTAAGTCCATACGCTGCTCAAGCTGATTTGTGCGGTGGCCTAGTTCCTTAAGGCCTCGCATGAGGTCAGAGGAAAGCTTGCGGGAGGCTGTAGAGATCTCATCTCTAACAATTGTGCGGAACTTTGCCAGCATAGCATCATCACAGATTTCAGGGCTTACCAGATCCGAGGGATATTGCTGCAGGCTGTCTGTTGGGGAAGCTGGAGCAGATGCAGAGAGCCTCGTGGTGTCATCAGGCTCCGGAGGTTCGGGCGCCATCTTGCTTCTCCTGGGTGCAGGGGTTGCGGCTGCTGTAGAAGCCCTTTTAGAGTATTTGGGCTTCTTTTGGTGCGACTTGTGCATACCCGCGGGTGCCCGGCGGTGTCCGCAGTCTCGGGGTGTAATTCGTTTGTGGCTGCAGCGGGATTGTGCTCTGTTGGCCGAGGTGTTAGCGGCCGGTGGCGCGGAGCGCAGGGATCAAGCAGCCATCTCCCGCGATCGCGCGCATGCGCCCCCCCTTATGCGATCAGCGATTTTTATTGTGACTGTGACATTATGGTGGACACATCGGACATTTTTGACACATTTTTGGGACCATTGTCATTTATACAGGAATCAGTGCCATTTAAATGACAATGGCAGTGAAGGAGTTAACCACTAGGGGGTGGGGAGGGGTTACGTCAGTGTGTGTGTGTGTTTTTTTTACAGTAAGGGGCGTGGCTTTACGTCTGACATCACTGATCGGCTTTCCCGATGACAGGGAACAGCCGATCAGTGACAGGCAGTGTAGGAAGCATGGTGAGAGGTTTGTTTACACAGCTCTGTGACCCGATCGTGGGATACCAGCGGCGATCGGGGTCCGCTGGTCCCACGGCGGCACGCGACCCACGGCTCGGCACTTAAAGGAGGACGTACCGGTATGTGCTTCTGCCCAGCCGTGCCATTCTGTTGACGTAAGTCTACAGGAGGCGGTCCTTAAGTGGTTAACTGACAATTGCACAGTCGTACGATGGTGTACCCCTAAAAAATATTTGATGTCCACAAACAAAATTGATGTCCTTTTTTTCCCATAAACAGAGCTTTATTTTGCTGTGGTTTTTATTTTTTGCGCTATAAACAAAAAAAGAGTGACAATTTAGAAAAAATATATTTTTCTTTTACTTTCTGCTATAATACATATCCCAAAAAATATATATATATGTATGAAAAAATATTCATTAGTTTAGACCAATATGTATTCTTCTACATATTTTTGTAAAAAATTGATTGGTTTGCACAAAAGTTATCGTGTCTAACTATGGGATAGATTTAGGCACTTTTATTTCTTTTTTATTGTTTTTACTGGTAATGGTGGCAATCTGCAATTTTTAGCAGGACTGCGACATTGCGGCAAACAAATCTGACCCCAAATTACACTTTTATGGGACCAGTGAAATTAATATATTGATCAGTGCTATAAAAATCACTTATCAATGTATAAATGACACTGGCAGGGAAAGAGTAAACACTAGGGGTGATCGAGGGCTTAAATGGGTTCCCTCAGCGTGTGGGGGGGGGGGGTGGGCTGCCTGGGACATAACAGTGATAGCTGTTCCCGATCACTGGGAGCATGGGAACAGCAAATCTCTGAGATGTCCCCTGTCAGAATGGGGATTCGCCTTGTTTACAATGGCAGATCCCCATTTTGCCTCTGTGTACAGTGATCTCGGGCGGCCGGCGGACATCGATTCGATTCTGCCGGTGTTCTTTCAATTTCACGGAGAGGAGAGAGAGCACGCCGACAATAAGCTGAGTGCTGGGAGCCATGTTTATACAGGTAAAAGCAGAGGGGGGGGGGGGGGGGGCAGAGGCGACACAGACACAGAAGAGCTGCAGAAAGCAAGTCTGCGAATGACAGAGGCATGCAAATGGATCACAATGTCAGGGGCTCAGCAGCCATGATAATCGTGGTCATCTTGTAGAATGGAGGGTATAGCCAGGCAGGATCAGCCAGGATTTTTAGGGTATGCAGTGCTGTTCATGCTTTAAGAGAGCAGGATTTCCTTGCCTGGCTTTAGTTTTCAATCCATGTGCCCTCTTGCGGTCAAAGTCACATCAGTCTTTCTAAGCCCCACCACCCCTTTTAGAGGTTCTTAAAATCATTACTATATCACTGTAGTGGGGACCTTTTAGAGGTATTCAGATAATATATAAAAAAAATGTATCAGTAGAACCGTACACATTGTTAAGTTAAAATGTTGTTCATTTTACATAGTATATTGTTTTAACTCTGTTTCACTCTTACATCTCTTTTGCTAGGCCGGATATGCACTTTTTGGATGCAATTTGCTGGTTTCCAATGGTCTACTACATGGTGGGCTGCATTGACAAGTAGGTAACATCTTCTGTTATGTATTTTTCTTTTCAGTATATAGCCTTGTGCTTTGCATAATGTTGCAAGTCACCACTTTTGAATGTGATACATGTTTAGAATTGTACAATTGTATTATAAATTACCAAGGGCTACTTCAGCTCTGTGTGGAGTTCATGTATTAATTTATTTATTTGTTTGTTTTGTTGTGGCAAAAAGTTTTTCTTGTGTCTACTTTAGAAAAGTGGCAGCTGGTATCTGATGTTTGCCATAGGCCCTCTTCTTACCTATGCATGGGAGGTTGAGGTTTCTCATTTAGCATCTGTTAAGAAAACGAAAAACCTGAACTAAAACCTAATCTAAAAAGAACCTGAGCCCCTTGAAATCAAGGAAAGCTAAATCTGTGTCAAATTAAAAATATACATTTTCTGGGATAATAGGCAAGGGGGTGTCAAAAATAGCATGGGGTGGACACTGCCCTGGGGAATATGTATTGATGCAAAATAAAAAATAAAATATATTACATTCATCCAGGAGCAGTGATTTTTTTATATGCTTAAAGTGTAACGATAAAAATGGCCAAATCCGGGGCATGTGCAAGATGGTGGCGTGAGCAGTAATGCTTCTCAGAGCTCTGCTGGAGAGAGATCCGTTTATTTCTCCTAACCTGGATTATTGCCTTCCTGACTTTGGTGTCTCTACCCCGTATGCCTCGCAAACCATCCGGCTGACCAAAAGGGGAAAGAAGCTTTGTTTTCCCCTGTGCGTGCCTGATCCAGCCAGCCCAAAACCACAAGTGGTGGGAAGCCGGTGGCCACAAGGCCTCTCAAACTGACCCTGTAGAATCCCTGAAGTTAGTGATAGTGGCTATTACAGCTTGTCAGGCTGCTTTTACTAACAAGATAAAGGCAGTGCAGCTTGACACTGGGCTGATCAGGCAGGATCTGGACAAAATCTGCTTCCAGCTATCCCCCACCGAACAGAGGATAAGCCATATGAAAGATGCTGCGGTAGAGCACACCACAGCCATTCGTACACTGTAGATTAAAGTGAGGGCCCTGGAGTACCATGCAGAGGATACGGTAAATCATAGCAGGAGGAACAACCTGCGAATCGTGGGCCTGGCTGAGGGCGTGGAGGATAGAAATCCAACTCTGTTTGTGGGGGAACTTCTACCCTATGCTCAACTCTCCCCATAATTTATTGTGGAGAGGGCACATTGCATGCTGCTACAACCAGGCCCCATGGTGTCACCCCCTCCCCCACCCCCATGGTGGCACACTTATTCTACGGCTGTTAAACTTCAGAGTTCAGGATGAGAGTCTACAGGCTACTCGAGCTGTGGGAGAACTCACCTACCAAAATGAAAGATTGCTATTGTTCCCGGATTACTCTGTGGAGACCCAAAAGCTGCACAGATCGTCTGACTCAGTCAAGGCAGCCATGAGAATCAAGGGGATCAAGTATAGTATCCTGTTGCTGGCTTAATTGCTGTAGACGATGGAGAAATGGTCAGGTTCTTTACCAATCCTAGAGATGCTGCGGCCTGGCTGGAATCCTTACCACCATTGAGGTGATTGTATTTTTTGCCTCTTAACTCTCTTATTTACCAGTCTAAGGCATGCTGTTGCTGGGTGCCATTTGCTTGGTCTACGGCTGTGGAGCCATTTCTACAGTGCCCACACATGTGGTTCATTTATTCCTGTGCTGAGCAGTTTTTGCATAATGTCATTGTACGGCATAGTCTCTACTGCTATTTACTGTATCTTGCTCAGTTTTGCTCATGGCACAGCATGGGGTAGTGTATGGTTCACCCCTGGGAGTAGATTAACCAGCCGAGGACCCTGGGTTACAGTAAGGTGACAGTGCTCCTACGCATATTTCACCTTTCACAATACAGCTCTCAATTATCTCATTGAATGTTCAGGGACTGAATTCAACCATTAAGCGGTCACATATCTCAAAAAATTCACTCCCCAACTGTGTATTTTGCAGGAAATCTTGTGGTATCTCGCAATCGGTAGTCTAAAAAAGGCCTAGTTGGGTTCTCACTATCACACCACCTACGCTAGCTACTCTAGAGGGGTGAGAATTCTGGTGCAAAGATCTCTACCCTTTCAACTCATTGATGTGAAAATTGACCCAGGGGGGTAGGTACGCTATCCTACATGCTCTGATTGGCTTCACTGTGTATGTATTAGTTGCCCTCTATTTGCCTCGTCCTGTAGCTATTACACTATTGTATAGTATCATGCAAATTGTGTTGCAATATTGGGGGCTAATGTGCTATTATTTGGGGATTTTAACTTGGTTCTGGAGGACAGACTTCACCTTGCCGCTGGCCTATCGCAGTGGGCATCCACCTTTGTGCTGGTTGATATATGGCACCATTATAACCCTTCTAGTAAAGAATTGACCCTTCATTCCTATATAATTGGGAAATTGAGTAGAGCAATGTGCGGAGATTGGGATGGGGAGGTCTGAGATCTTCCGGAGCATGTTGAAAACTTTATTCCATATACCTCTTATTTTGGGACAATCCCACCAAACATGTAACACATCTTCAACGTGGTCACAACCACGGAAGCACATTGGAGAGGAAGATGGATAAAGCTTTGACAGTCTCTCAGGGACCAAGTACCATCTCATTAAGACTTTAAGGTTAGCTTTGGCCAATGCTACATTTAGGATACCTTTGGTAGCCCTGGGTGATTTTTTTATGCCATGTCTCAAGATCCCATTCTTGATCGAAATCCTTTTCCCAGGCCAGGGGTCTTGGTGTGGTTTGCAGATAGTGATCTATACATCACTAAGATCACTCCCCTCTGCTCCATGGCTTGACCGCACCACAGTTCATAGGGTGTGAGACTCGGTGGGTTTGGTATAGTGTTCCATAGTCTATGCAAGAAGTGGGAGATTTGAGTGAACCGAAAATTCTCGGAGGTAGGCATGTCTAGTTTGCTTACACGATATCCTTTAGTTAGAGGGCTGGATGGTAGAAAAAGTGACAGATTCCGTATAAGCCTTTGTCCAGCCACCATTTGAATGCATGAATATCCATGCCAGGAGGAAACTGCATGTTCCTAAAGATATGTGCCAGCGGTCTAATGTTGGAAACTAGATTTGAGTGATTTCTAAGGGTGTCACAAAGAGCGAAGAAGTGGGAAAGGGTCAGAGCAAGAATCGGGGGTCTAAGTTTAGGATAACACCGTAGTAAGTAATCTAGTTTGAAATGTGGAGCTGCCTGCCTCTCTATACCTATTCATCCGGGGAGTCCTGAGCGTAAGTAAATTCCAGATAGTTGAGCTAAAGGACTGCCTGGTAATACAAGTAGAGGTTAGGTAATCCTAAGCTGCCTCGAGTGCGGGGATGAAAGAGCACCGCTTAGATAAGCGGTGACCCCTCGAACCCCAGACAAATGTGCCTGTGGGTGTCTAAGGTGTCCTCTAGACTTTGGGATAGGGAGAGACCTAAAGAAATATAAGATTTGCGGAAGGAGGGTCATCTTAATCTAATTGATCCACCCTAGCCAAGAAAGGTCTAGGGGGCCCATTGAGCAAGATCAGATTCTAATTTCTTGAACAGGGAAGGATAGTTGGCGGCATAAAGCTAGTCTATTCTGGGAGTTAATGTAATTCCCAAGTATGGGATCGATGTGTTACTCCAAGAGAACCTAAATTTTTTCCTATGGGTTGAAACCAGAGGAGGTGGGAGGTTGATATTCAGAGTTTGTAAAGTATTATAATTCACACCCAGGCCCAAAGTTTTCGAAAATATTTCTAGGATGTGGCAGACATTGGGGAGAGCGGTCATAGGGGAGAATATAAAAAGTACCAAGTCGTCGGCAAATAAAGCGCACTTATGGGGGTCCGCATCTAATTTCATGTATGTCGGGATGATCCCTGATAAGCTATCGCTAGCGATTCTATTGCTATGGCGAATATCAAAGGTGAAAGGGGGCAGCCTTGTCTCGTGCCTAAGTAAAATCCCTGCAGCTGAATCTGAGCTTCAGGGGTCGAGTATAAGGCATTAATGATATTCAAGAATGTCTCTCCAAAACCCCATCATTTCAGCATGGAGAATAGATAAGGCCATGAAACCGAATCAAAGGCTTTTTGTAAGTCTAATGAAAGCAGCATGCCTTCTTGAGCTGGCCCGCCATCCCACTGGGAGTGTAGGAGGGAGATGATGTCTCTCGCCCTTCGAATCTGGTCAGGGCCCTGACGACCTGGTATGAAGCCTACTTGATCCTTATGAATATAGAGTCCTATAAAATACACCATTCGGCATGCAAGGATCTTAGTCAGGATCTTAAGGTCGTTATTTAGAAAAGAGATTTGGTGGTAGTTACTCACCGAGCTAGTGTCTTTTCCTGGTTTAGGTATTACTGAAATGTATGCAGAGTTAAGGGATCTGTCTAAAGGAGCACCTCGCTGTACGACATTGAAGAACTGTGCAAGATAAGGAGAAAGTATGTTAGAGAAAGTTTTATAATAAGGGACGGAGAACCCATCCGGGCCAGGTGCGGAACAGCTCTTTAGATTTTTAATTATTTGAGAAACTTCTTCTGTAGAGATCGCCTGTTCTAGCCTCTGACGAAGAAGGTCTTCCAATTTTGGGACCGGAATAAAAATCGAAAAACCGGTCTAGATCAGGTTGAGATAGGCTCGTCCCTGGATTATAAAGCTTTTGATAAAATTCCTTAAATGCATTTAGAATTCATTGTGGATTTTGGGACAATGTGCCTCCAGCCGTATTGATTTAAGGTAGTTTGTGAGAGTGAGTTTTAGGGAGCCAACATAGAACATGCCAACATAGAACCCAACTTATCTCTATTTAAAAAGTAATGTGCTGTGATCCAGCGCAGACTTTTCTCTGCCCTGGAGGTGAGTGCTAATTTAAGAGTCATTTGTGCCGCATCGAGCTTTGTAATGGAGATCAATTTAGGGTTCTGTTTGTGTTCCTTACTTAGACGTAGAAATTCCCTCTCTAGCCAATCGATTTTGGTGCGGTTATTTTGGCGTATTTGGAAGGAAATTTGGATAGGTTTACCTTTTATAGTAACTTTGTGGGCGGCCCACAGCATCACAGGTGAGACCTCATGGGTATCATATAGTAGAAAGTACTCTTGTATAGCTTTTTCGATTTTAAGCACTCTAATGGGATTGCTAAGGATAGATTCATTAAGCTTCCATCTAAACTTGCCCCTTTGGCTAGAGGGAAGAAGGATATGCAGGAAGACTGAGGAATGGTCCGACCAAACTGAGTCTCTAATATAGGATTTAGAGACCAGATCCTTGAAAATGATTGATGTGGGAGTGAAAAGTGAGTGTAATCGCGTAACGTGGGGTTTATTTCTCTCCAAATATATACCAGGCCCTGTTGGTAGAATAGTTTGGCGATGCATGAACTTTGTTTGGGGGGGCAGGTGAGACAGTTTCCAAAGGGTGTTTTTTTATCTAGGCCTTGGTCAAAAGCTGTGTTTGAGTCTCCGCCGTTAGGGATGAGCCCGGTGTTCGATTCAAACCCATGTTCGAATCGAACATCGGCCGTTCGACCGTTCGTCAAAACCAGAACTTTGTGGGCCGTTCGCATCAAATTCGTGTGATACTAACAGCCCGCAATGCACTGCGCCAGTCGCAGTGCATTGTTGGCTGATGATTGGCCAATCACAGCGCCGCCAGCGAGGAGAGGCATAATTGGCCACAGGCAGGATGCCTATGGCCAATTATAGCTCAGGGGGGTTTAGTACACACCCCACACTATATAAGGCCGCCAGTGCAGCGGCCTTGTGTAGTGTTGTGCGACATTCATTGAAAGCAGGATAGGCAGGGACAGTGTCAGCTGTGCTTTATACTTCTTTAGATAGCGCTGTTACAGTGAGTGTAGTGTTCAGGGAGAGAGAAGAATAGGCAGGGACAGTGTCAGCTGTGCTTTATACTTCTTTAGATAGCACTGTTATAGTGAGTGTAGTGTTCAGGGTGAGAGCAGGATAGGCAGGGACAGTGTCAGCTTTGCTTTGCTTTCTAACCTAGCGCTGTTACAGTGGGTGTAGTGTGCCTCCTGCACAGCATACACCTGAATTTACCCCCTCATTGCTGGTGTTGTGTAGTTGATTTGTGCAACACAGGCATCTACCTAATATTCAGTCAGTGTAGTGTGCTTTTTGCACACTGCACAGCATACACCCAAATCTACCTCCTCATTGCTGGTGTTGTGTAGTTGATTTGTGCAACACAGGCATCTGCCTAATATTCAGTCAGTGTAGTTTGCTTCCTGCACACTGCACAGCATACACTGAATCTACCCCCTCATTGCTGGTGTTGTGTAGTTGATTTGTGCAACACAGGCATCTGCCTAATATTCAGTCATGTCATTTACACAGGAATCAGTGCATTTAAATAGCACTGATTGCTGTATAAATGACAATGGTCCCAAAAATGTGTCAAAAATGTCCGATGTGTCCGCCATAATGTCGCAGTCGCAATAAAAATCGCTGATCGCCGCCATTACTAGTAAAAAAAAAAATATTAATAAAAATGCTATAAAACTATCCGCAGAGGTGATCAAATACCACCAAAAGAAAGCTCTATTTGTGGGAAAAAAAGGACCCCAATGTTGTTTGGGAGCCACGTCGCACGGCCGTGCAATTGTCAGTTAAAGCGATGCAGTGCCGAATCGCAAAAAGGGGCCTGGTCCTTTGGCTGCAAATTGGTCCAGGGCTTAAGTGGTTAAATGGCTTTTTTTCCTTTACAAATGTAATTTTGTGCAGGGACAGTTCTAAACATGGGAAACACATGCCACTTCACAGGCATACTTTAGACACCCCCCAGGTATGATATTTAAAGGAATATTTCACTTTTTTTTTTAACTTTATGCATCATTAAAATGAGTGCTCCAGAAAAAACATCAGTTTTTAAAACTTCTTTTTGCATTGAAACAAATGACTAAATCTTCTAAAAGAGGGTTTAGCGTTTTGAAAATGTTTTGAAAAAAGTGTTCCTGTCCTTGATTTGGGGCATAGTAAGGTACTAATGAGAACATTTGGTCATCAATGGTCCCTTTAGCTAAAACGAATGGCCCCTCTAGGTCTTTAAATCTGTTAAGAGTGACATTTTACAACTTCGTGAAATTAGAATAGTCACCCCTTGGTTTTATCGTCTGCATTTGCTGAAAAGAAGGTGAGGAATTTGGTGTGGATGAATGCTGGGGAGTACCGTTTAGGAAAGTGGGTCTCTTGGAGTAGTAGAATATCTGTTTTTTGAGTATGCAAATATTGTAAGATTTTCTTCTGTTTGGTTGGAGAATTCAAACCTTGGGCATTTTGGGACACTACACGCAGTGTAGGCATAGGGTGTGTAATGTTAGCCATAGAGCTTAAAGGGGAAAGAAATCATGACATTGCAGTAACTCACCAACCTCCAATCCATGCTGGACTCAGTAGGAACCTGGAGAAGTGGAAGGGTTTCCGGGCCACCAAAGATATGTTCAGCAAGACTGGTCTTGTGGAGTGGAGAGATCAATAGAAAAAGGGAAGCACATTCCGAAGAATGTCTACACTGAGGGAGGAGAGGTGGAGCTCCTCTCCCACCCTCATGACTGAGAACAAAAGCCTCCTTTAAAAGAGAGGGGGTATTCCTTTAGTGGAAAAGCAGCAAATCCAAGTTTTCAAAATAGGAGGAGGGGCATGAGTACCGCCCCAACCACTGGGCTCCTCCATAAAAATCGATATTATAGTAAGGTCTTATTCCGATAAGCACCAGTGAAAATATGAAGAGCATCAAAACTTTAAAATATGAAGAGCATCAAAACTTTAAAATACTTGTAACAAGCAACAACAGAAACTCATTGGGATTAACTTGACTTGTTTCTCAGAGTTCTAGGAAGAGTGCCCCTAGATCATGTTATTAAGGGTCCAGGCTAACTAAACAGAAAAATGTATTCCGGAACCGTTCACTCCCTGAGTCTTAGAATCAGCCCCCCTTTGGTAAGGAGGGATAACGCCCAGAGGGGGGTGGCACCGGAACATGTCTGGTAAAGGAGGGAGAGGTATGTCCATGTTGAAAAGTGATACCCATGGAGGATAAAAGACCCTGTAAGTAGTAGTATAATGAAACAATAAAAACAGCTTGAACTGGGAGCAATCGTGGGAAATAGGCTTCTGTTAAGGAAGAGTTAACTGTTCAGGCACAGTTCAGTAAAAGTCACGTCATGGAGGTCATTTGACTACTTGGTCTTGGAGTTCTGACATAAACGGGAGAGTGGGCTAGAGAGTTGACCTTTGGAGGATCCTGATGCTGAGCTAGGAAGCGGGGAGGATGGTCCCTGTGAGATCAATTTCAGTTTCAGCAACAGGTTCTCGCCTTCCTTGAATGTTGTAAAGATGTAGGACCTCTGTTTGAATTAAAATTTTAAGCCAAAAGGAAAGAGCCACCAGTATTTTATTTATTTTTGTGTGAGAGTTATGCGGTTTAAAGGACCTCTGGCTTTGGACCGTAGCAGGGGATAAGTTAGTGAAGATTTGGATGGGTTTGCCTTGAAAGAATAGGTGAGGTGTGGAGCAGACCCTCTTCATTATCTCCTCCTTGATTGCATAAAAAGTTTTACAATCACATCTCTTGGGAGGCCATCCGTGCGTAAGGGTTTCAGGGCTCTGTGAGCACGATCGAGCTCCAGTCTGTGTGGTTATATGTCTGGGATAAGTTCCTTGATGAACGAACAAACTGCCTCAGGTACATCCTTGATCGACTTGGGTAGACCTCTGATTCTGAAGTTGTATCTTCTGCTTCTATTCTCGAGATCGTCAATTTTTTGAAGGGCAGATTTCAGTTGATTTTGGAGGTCTTGAAAAGGTCAGAATTTTGGTTTGTTCTGGCCACAGTGTGATCAAGTTTCTGCTCAATAGCTTCCATTTTGGATCCTAAAGTTTGGAGGTCTGCTTTACTATTGGTTGTGATCTTGGATGCTGTATTTGAGAGCCTGCGGTCCAACAGATCAGCACATTTTGAAAACATTGCTGAGACCTGGTCTGAGTGATCAGGTAGTGGTCCTGTGATTTGGGCTAGAGAATGGGGTTGTGCAGGTCCTGAAATCATAGGGGAGTAAGAAAGATCCTGCAGCGTGTGTTCGATAAGTGACTCGGTGGAGGCTGGGAATACAGGGTCCATGAGGGTGTGCTTATATACTGTCCAGTGGCTGGGCTCAGCATTGGGGACATCAGTTGTGGAGGCTGTGGGAAAGTATGAGTTTCTGACTGAGCACCGTCTGCCATCTTGGGATCTGCTGTCTGGCACTTACTCATGCAGAAAAGCTCCCGGTGTGCCTTCCCCTCTATCATTGGGAATAGTTCCCTATGATCTGGCTGACAGGAGCGGTGTGCTCACTGGATCAGAGTGCCTATTATCAGGCACAGACAGTGAGAGTGGGTTAGTGCTCCTACCTCAGGCTGCTGAATTTGGCGCCCTCTTTTCATGCAGAAAAGCTCCCGGTGTGCCTTCCCCTCTATCATAGGGAATAGTTCCCTCTTGAGACCCGTGCCCCTCAGCACTATGGAGTGGAGAAGATCTGGAGAGTCTCAGCTAGACAGTGCCTGGGGTTATTGGGGGGATCCCCGGAAGTTTCCTCTTGCCGCTAGCTTTGTTTACTGGGTTATTACGCCTGCGGAGTTCCTCAGTCGGTCGGGCGGGATGGATCTCCCAAGTTAAGGGTCCAAGATGGGAGCCTCCGGGCATGCCTCTTTTGAGGTTTTGGGGCATTGCATGCCTTTGATGCACTTTAGACTGCACTCTAATTTTTATATGTATATTTCCTAACCACATTTTGGGGAGGTCATACTGCACAGTTTAGAGGCATTAATGCAGAAATCCTCAATCTCCTTTCTTTGCATGTTTGTAAAGACGGAAGATATTTACATACTCAGCACTCCTCTGACTTTGAAATGACATGCAGATCTTTATTTTTAATGGAAGGAGGTTTCTACAGGACACATTGGATGTTAGTTTAGGTTTGCACAGGAGTGGGCAAAAAATACAACTGCATGGATATTGTATCAAATGATGCGCTGAAACTTTGTATGTTCTGCTCAATTATCCCATAATTTTTGAGTTGTATAGAAGTGGATTGCCATTTGATGATGGCAGTCATTACAGGACAACTGGTATAAAGGTCTCAGATTTGAATGCCTATGTAAGGTTATGACTGAAAAAAAGGTAACGTCACTCTGGTAAAAGAAGTTAAACAATAATGGATCTACTTGCAGAAACAACAGATAATAAAGCAATAGTCACAGACATCATTATATACTGTATATGCCCAGAATTTGCTGGATTTATGAATATCGTTTTTTATTTTTCAATATTTTCTTATAGATATGTGTAATAGAAAATACACACTTATTTAACAACTTGTGAAGCAAGGCAATAAGCAATGTAGTGGACTGAAGTGAATGGAGCTTGTGTTCACGTTAAATATCCCATCATATGCATGAATATTTAAAAAATCGTTTTTCTCCTTCACATATCTGGATAATTGAAGGGGGTACTTCATTACAATTATCGTCCTTTCTTTAGTAAATCACAGAATTGTACATTGCCTTATCTTTATTGGACAGACATGTTAATCAATCCAGTTTATAATTATTATTATCATTATTTGATATTTTTGGAAATAGACTTTTTAGCTTTGTTAATGTGTTTGCTGTGAATATGTATTTTTTTTTCATCTCCATAATGCATTGTGCTGGTCGGTTGTTTTACACCCAGCACAAATTGCTAAGAATATTAAGTAAAACATACTATGAGCTTTATAGTTGCATTTTTAGTGTGTGCTGTAACTTTAATTGCAGAAATATTTACAGACAGTAGAGGTAGTTCTAGCACAGGAGATTTGTTGATGTACGTGACAGCTGAAACTGCATTCCGCACCACCAATGAAGATAAAATACAACCAAAATCATTGCTAGAAATAGGTACCCATGTGAATGCTGAACAGCAAAACACAGCGGAATATGAATAAAGCTGAAAAGTGATATATCATGTTTACTAAGAAGAATGTTTCAACATACTCGTTAGATTTTTACATACTGATGCATATTCAGATATCCACTAATGAACTTAGCAATTCAACTGAATTGTTTAATGATGTAAGGTTAGTGTAAAATATGCCACAAAGGCACAATAACAAATATACTGTAAATGCTTGCACTTCTATATACTATGAACTTTATTCCGGTTATACTATAGAAACAATATAGTAAACAAGTAATAGCACCAGACATTCAGTTGCATTAATTAAGCAAGATAAGAGAATCATTCTGTCAGCCTTATGCCGCGTACACACGGTCAGAATTCTCGTAGGAAATAGCTCTGATGGTTTTCCCGTCGGAATTCCGACGGAATTTCGCTCAAACTGTCTTGCTTACACACGGTCACAGCAAATTTCGACGGTCAATAACACCTTGCCTTACTAAAACTTTCGACTGCACTATAAAAAGGGAAATTTAATGCTTCTGAGCATGCGTCGATTTGTTTCCGAGCATGCGTCGGAATTTTGCGTGTCGGAATTGCATACACATGATCGGAAAATACGATAGAAAGGTTTTTTCCGTCGGAAAAATTAAGAACAGGTTCTCAATCCAAAGTCCGTCGGAAATTCCGACAGAAAAAGACCGATGGGCATACACACGGTCGGAAAATCCGATGAAAAGCTCCCATCGGACTGTTTCCATCGGAAATTCCGACCGTGTGTACGCGGCATTACACATTCCGATCATCCATCCTGAACAAGATTTGTTATTTGGCTGTTTTCTTTGTTTGCCTTGTACCCTTTATATACTATAGTTGTTTTATTTAAACTCAAAAGTTCTACAAAGCCAACTATCCCCCTCTATTTAAAAAACTTAAAGAAGACCTTCGTGCTTGGACTGACTATTCCCTCTCCTGGTTCGGTAGAATCAACTCAATAAAAATGACCTTTTTACCCAGACTTCTATACTACTTTCGAACACTACCAGTAGCAATTCCAAAGGGAGACATGCAACACATACAAACTGAAGTCCTACGTTTTATATGGGGGAACAAAAAATCACGAATACAAAAGAAAACACTTTACACACCTAAAACTATGGGGGGACTCGGCCTTCCCAACCTACAAGCATACTACCACTCAGCACAGATAGCTCAACTCGTCTACACAACAGCCAGAGGCTCGGCCCCTCTGTGGGTTTACATAGAAGCACTAGCGTGCCACCCAATTGCTATAGGAACACTGATGTGGCTTCCCAACCGCAAACGCCCACCTATAATGTGCCCCACACTATCACACTCACTGGCGATATGGGACAGGACGCGACACAGGGCATCCCTTGCATCATATCACACACCCCTAGCACCCATATTCTGTAATCCAGAATTCCCCCCTGGCCTTACTCCACAACAGTTCCAATGGTGGCTTAATAAGGGTTTACTAAGAATTGGGGACTTCCTCTATGGCAATCAAATGCACTCAAGAGATTACTTTAAAGACAACTTCTCAATGCCCCCCGCCGAGAATTTTAGATACAATCAAATCTCTTCATTTATCACTTCCAAACTCAAAAAGGGAGGTAGACCTGTCACTCTCACCACTTTAGAACTGAGCTGCCAAAACAGAAGCAACCAGAGAGGGCGAATTTCTGCTGTCTACTCTTCGCTTACTGAACCTGAATCCAAACTATCATACATGACGCAATGGGAGAGTGACCTGAACCTCTCCCTGGAAATGTCAGATTGGCAAGATATTGCCCATAAACTGTCAAAAATTTCTATTAATACCACCCTTATCGAAGCAAACTATAAAACGTTGCTGCGATGGTATTTAGTCCCCACAAGAATAGCAAAAATGCACCCATCCTCC
The DNA here is from genome assembly GCA_028564925.1 of Lithobates sylvaticus. Classification (NCBI taxonomy): domain Eukaryota; kingdom Metazoa; phylum Chordata; class Amphibia; order Anura; family Ranidae; genus Lithobates; species Lithobates sylvaticus. The sequence goes on along the minus strand of CM053032.1, from coordinate 147,477,035 downwards.
TCACCTAATTGCTTCCGGCAGTGTGGACAGATGGGTACCATGCACCATGTTTGGTGGCAATGCCCACTGGTTGTCAGATTCTGGATCAGAATATATAACCTGATCAACTCAGTTACAGGTGTTAACATACGACGGTCCCCAGAAAGTGCACTCTTTCACAAACTGCCAGATGAGGTCCCCAAAAAATCATTGAAACTCATAACCTACATCTTTCTGGCGGCAAGAATAACGATTGCAAGAAACTGGAAACATTCATGCATACCTCTAGACCAAGTAAAAAGCAAACTCAACTGGATCATGGTTAATGACAAACTCACTCATACCCTCCAAAATAAATCAGAGATGTTTAACAAGATCTGGGACCCTTGGATTGAGCACATCTCTACATAAAGAGGAACTCCAGGTGACCCTCCTCCCCCTTCCCTCCCCTCCTCTCCCCTTCTACCCGATCTCTCTCCTCTCCTCCTCCCTCCTTCCGCTACACCTTTCTTTTCTCTTTGTTACTTCTAGTTTTTATTTGATTTCAATGTAATGTTAACTGAAAGTACAATTCGTACAACCTGGTAAAGATACTTGAATAAAATGTTGAAGATAAGACAGAATGGCCAATACAAACAGGGAAGGGGAACCAGCCCTGGAACTTTTCTTTTTTTTTGCAGGGTCACATGGAGCCCTGAAGCCTTCCTACCCCTCTCTCTGGTACCACTAGTCCTGAAAAGGACCTTCATCCAAGTATTAGCAAATACCAGACCCCAATTAAAGATATGAGCCATTTTACGGAAATGCTGTTTACAATGTTATTGCACTGTTGCAACACTATTATTTTGAACTGTTAATTACTTGGTTACCTGTGAAACGTTTGTTACTGTTTATACCTACCTCAATAAAAATATTGAAATATAAACTCAAAAGTTCTTTATTGAATGATTTGATATTTTTATTGAACATTTCTAATGAACATTTCTCCACATCCAATTCGCATAGCAGGAGAATATGACCTGCTCTCTATGGAGCGCACTGCACAGAAACACTGTGCATCTTTGCCTCCATTTCAGGGCCAAATTCAGGCAAAGATTCTGCCCTGATTTGTCCCTGAAACAGAGAATAGGGATGGACAGCGTTGCTGTGCGATCCGCGGCCGGTTTAGGTGTGAACCGAACCTTAAGGCCCATACACACTATACAGAAATCAGATGGAAAGATTTGTATGACACTTTCTACAACCGATTTTGCTTTTTCATCAGACAAAAGCTGGATGTGCAGACTATAACATTTTTGTCAGATGTGAAAGCAATGTCCAATTTTTATTTCATTGGTAGAGTTTTCATACGAAAAAAAAATTGCAAGAGCAAGACTACACATGCTCAGTAACAAAAGAATACATACAAAACTATTCAATACATTACGTCACTTCTGACGTTGTATTCTGTCGTACAAAAATGTTTGCGTTGTGAGTAACCTCTTCACTTTTGACATGAGACTAACGTCCGAAAATCCAAGCGTGAGGCTTTAGGCTTGGTTCACACTGGTGCGATGCGGGAAAGCCTGTGAATCCAGTGCGGGTTCCCGCATTGCACCTGAATCGCCGGTGGTTCACACTGCCCTCTTGCGAACGGCTGTGGGTGTCAATACCAAGTTAATGACACCCCCAGATCGGTTTGCAGATTGCAGAGCGAACTGTGAATTTGACAGGAATCGGATTGCATGGGTTTTGAACACCCATGCGATCTGATTCTGGTGCGGACAGCAAAAAGGGTCCTGCACGAGTTTGATCAGAATGCAATGCAAATTCAGCTATACAATTTGTATGGCTGAATTTGCATTACACAGACATCGCATGTAATTTGCACAGCAATGCGGTGCGAATCACATGCAATGTCTTGCATCGCACCAGTGTGAACCGGTTCTTAACAAATAGGAATATTGGGAAATTTTGTCAATCAGCAGCTGTAGCCAATTGTCTGCAGCCACAGATCACTGTACTCTGACAGCTGACTAGTTTGCAATACACCTCACTTGTAATCTATGGGCAGTCTAAAGCAGTGTTTCTCAACCTTTTTTCAGTCAAAGCACCTTTTAAAATTATCCACGGTCTTGAGGCACCCCATTCTAAAATTTAAAAAATTATTCTAATGCCACGTACACACGATCAGATTTTCCAACGGGAAGTCCCGTTTGTTGGCGGTAAGTCCGACCATGTGTATGCTCCATCGGACATTTGTTGTTGGCTAGCATGTTCTCAAATTTTCCGCCAACAAATGTGTGTTATCGGACTTTCCGATCGTGTTTACACAAGTTTGTCAGACAAAAGTCCAAAGTGCAAACACGCATGCTCGGAATCAAGGACGAGCCGGAAGCGATCGGTCTTGTAAAACTAGCATTCTTAATGGAGAAATCATGTACGTCTTGTACGTCACTACATTCGTAATTGTTGGCCAACATTTGTGTGACCGTGTGTATGCAAGACAACTTGGAGCCAACACCCTTCAAACAAAATTCCACAGTTTTGTTGTCAGAAAGTCCGATCCACGGCACAATAGTTGTACATATTGCAGCAACATCCACACACATAGGATCCCAATATTAGAGGTGATTTATTCTTCCAAAGCAAATATACCTTTGCACACTGGTAGCGACTAGTATTCTTCTCCCTCAGTTTCTCGTTCTCATGCAGCTAATGTGACCCCGGTGCTGATGGAGAAGGGCAGGGAAGGGACAAACAAGGATGCTGTGCAGCCCCGACATCCTCCTCATCAACCAATGACATCATTGGTTGTTAGGATGCTGGCAGATGGAAGGTTGTAAGGGTGCACAATGAAAACCTTTGGCTTTGTGTAACTAAAAGGCAGACTTGATCAACCCTCTGACTGTATACAATTTTTGGGCAACGTCTGGGCACCCTGGTTGAAAAAGGCTGGCCTAAAGCTATGCATTATCACTTTAGTTAGCCTCCATCAATCTCTTTGGTATTCAACACTTTCTCCTAGAACACAGCAGTGATATAGGGATCAGAAGATCAATGGCACACACGGGAGACACATACACTTGACCAGGGGCAGCCCGTCCATTAAGGGTGCACGGGCGCTGCCCCCTCCATCACACCACCCTCTCTATGCAGAATGGATAGATTCATGCATAGCATGGATCTATCCATGGTCGCTGTAGCCACCCCCTATTCAGGCTTTGGGCACCAGGCACTGAAATTACAGCGGCGGGGTGTTTTTTTGAAGCCCCTGATTAGAGCCATAGGCTCTAATAGGCTTCAAAAAGGTGGACTTGGAGCACAGAGCATTGCGTTCGCAGTCCACCAAGGTGTGTTAGAAAAGCAAATTAATATTTGCTTTCCTAACACGGAACCGCCTCTCCGCCAATCAGGAGGCACAAAACTAATACCCGTCACCTGATTGGCTGAAGGCACAGGCGATCCCATTGACCGCCTAGCAGAGAGTCACAGAGAGGACACAGGAGCCGTCGCCTGACCTGCACTACCCGTCCCACAGCTTGCCTCCTTGGATGCATTTGCTGGGCACAATTGGGTGCATATGATGGACACAATTGGCTGCATATGATGGGCACAGTTGGGTGCATTTTCTGGGCACAGGTGGCTGCAATTGATGGGCACAGTGGCTGCATTTGATGTTTTTGTTTCAGTATTTTTCAGAATTTTTGAGTTTGTTTGCACCCCCCCCAAACAATTTTGAGCACCAGCCGCCACTGCACTTGACACTCCTGGAAGTGTTGAATGCTTAGAGACTTATGGAGGCTGCAGCACTGGAAAGGAGGGTAGGTAGGACAAATATGCCACTGAAGAGTTGAGCATTAGGGCAAAAGGAAATGTAGTCCCCAGTGTTTTGTTTCTGTTTAAAGCTATTATGTTGCTGAGCACTCAGTGGGCCTGTTTTAATAAAAATATGTGCATTAGCAGATCATATATTCATGGAATATATCAAGTGCCTGTGATTAATACTGATATTCTCACACAGGCTACAATGTATATAGCCAAAATGTACCAAGTGTGGTTTTGCTATGGAATGTATGCTTTAGCTTTCAAACATATGCCAGCTAGGCTGTAGCATGCCTAGAATAACCCTTAACCCGCTAGCGGCTGAAGAAAGGGTTAAAAGCACCCGAGTTGCGGTCGCTTCCGAATCTCTTTTCAGGCGCTTCAGAAACGCTGCCCATTCATTTCAATGGGCAGGGGCAGTGTAGGAGTGCTGTATACAGCGCTCCCACCCCACCCCAAAAATGCTGCTTGCAGGACTTTTTTTCCCGTCCCGCAAACGCACTGCCCCGGTGTTAAAGCACTTGGGCTTTCATACTAGGGAAGCAGGAGAAGCACTTTTCAGGCAAAAAAAAAACACCTGAAAAGCGCCTCAGTGTGAAAGGGGTCTAACTCTTTGATGCCCATGTCTCTGCCTGCTACCTAAACTGACCCATCTGCACACCCTATTGATTAAGTTCCGGTAAGACAACAGTCTCAGTCATTCCCTAGGGACAACTGCACTCCTGCATCCACAGTAACTCTTTTGTTCTTCCTTTCCTAAGGCCTCCTGTACTTCCTGGCCAGTGAATTTGGCATTCCTGGGGGAAGCCACATACCAGTATGCTAGACTTATAGGAACAGGGACTGATGTAGGTGATACTATACTAAGCTATATTCCCTAACTAGGAATGGGCCCGGTGTTCGATTCAAACCCATGTTCGAATCGAACATCGGGCGTTCGACCTCTCGTCGAGCCCAGAACTATTTGGCCCGTTCGCATCAAGTTCGTGTGATGCGAACGGCCCACAATGCACTGCGCCATTCGCAGTGCATTGCTGGCTGATGATTGGCCAAGCATGCACTGTGACCCCGCATGCTTGGCCAATCATGGAGCCAGCGGCGAGGAGAGCAATAATTGGCCACAGGCATCCTGCCTGTGGCCAATTATAGCTCAGGGGGTTTAGTACACGCCCCACACTATACAAGGCCGCCGCGCCGGCGGCCTCGTGTAGTGTGTTCCGGCGTTAGGAACATGGCGGTGTCAGTGACATTATTCATTCTGCTGAGTCTGACATTATCTGCTGTGATTCTGGGGATTAGTGTAGTGTGTGCGTGCTGTTAGTACAGCATTGCAGTATCACATTAAACCACCTTTACCCTTCTGGCCTGTTGTGTCATCTAAGGCAGCCATCTGTGGCTAATGAATTGCCGGCTCCTGTAACACAGAGAACAGTCATTCATTGAAAGTCATTGATAAAAAAAAAAAGTCATTGATAAAAAAAAAAAGCATGGGGGTCCCCCCAAATTCAATTACCAGGCCCTTCAGGTCTGCTATGGATATTAAGGGGAACCCTGCATCAAATTTTAAAAAAAAAATGACGTAGGGTTCCCCCGAAATATCCATACCAGACCCTTCAGGTCTGGGATGGATTTTAAGGGGAACCCCGGCCCAAAAAAAAATGGCGTGGGGTCCCCCTCAAAATCCATACCAGACCCTTATCCGAGCACGCAACCTGGCAGGCCACAGGAAAAGAGGGGGGGACGAGAGCGCCCCCCCTCCTGAACCGTACCAGGTCACATGCCCTCAACATTGGGAGGGTGCTTTGGGGGTCTGTGACCCCTCAAAGCACCTTGTCCCCATGTTGATGAGGACAAGGTCCTCTTCCCCACAACCCTGGTCATTGGTTGTGCAGGTCTGCGGGCGGGGGGCTTATCGGAATCTGGAAGCCCCCTTTAACAAGGGGACCCCCAGTTCCCGCCCCCCCTGTGTGAAATGGTAAGGGGGTACACCCTACCATTTCACCAAAAAAGTGACAAAAATGGTAAAAATGACAGGAGACGGTCTTTGACAATTCCTTTATTAAAATCTTCTTTCATCTTCTTTCTTCTGGTCTTCTTCCTTCTTCCTTTTTTTATCCTTCGGGTTCTTCATCTTCTCCTTCCGGCATCTTCTTCCATCTTCTTCCATCTTCTTCTTCCTCCCAACCGCTTCTTCTTGCTCTGGTCTTCTCGTCCGTTATCTTCTTCCACGGCGTCGGTGTCTCTTCTTGGGCCGCTCTGCGCAATGGAAGGCTCCCACTGTGTGAGGCTTCGCTGCGTCTGACAGGTCTTTTATAATGGAGGGTGGGGCCACCTGGTGACCCCCCCCCCCCTGACGCACGGGGACATCATGGGGACTTCCCTATGGCTTTCCCCATGACGTCAGAGGGGGCGGGGTCACCAGGTGGCCCCGCCCTCCGTTATAAAAGACCTATCAGACGCAGCGAAGCCTCACACAGCGGGAGCCTCCCATTGCGTGGCGTGGCCCAAGAAGAGACGCCAACGCCATGGAAGAAGATGCCGGACAAGAAGACCAGAGCAAGAAGAAGCGGATCGGAGGAAGAAGAAGATGGAAGAAGAAGATGGAAGAAGATGCCGGAAGGAGAAGATGAAGAAACCGAAGGATGAAGAAAGGAAGAAGGAAGAAGACCAGAAGAAAGAAGATTTTAATAAAGGAATTGTCAAAGACCATCTCCGTCTCCTGTCATTTTTACCATTTTTGTCACTTTTTTGGTGAAATGGTAGGGTACCATTTCACACAGGAGGGGGGCGGGATCTGGGGGTCCCCTTGTTAAAGGGGGCTTCCAGATTCCGATAAGCCCCCCGCCCGCAGACCCCCACAACCAATGGCCAGGGTTGTGGGGATGAGGCCCTTGCCCTCATCAACATGGGGACAAGGTGCTTTGAGGGGTCACAGACCCCCAAAGCACCCTCCCAATGTTGAGGGCATGTGGCCTGGTACGGTTCAGGAGGGAGGGGGGCCGCTCTCGTCCCCCCCTCTTTTCCTGCGGCCTGCCAGGTTGCGTTCTCGGACAAGGGTCTGGTATGGATTTTGAGAGGGACCCCACGCCATTTTTTTGTCCGGGTTCCCCTTAAAATCCATCCCAGACCTGAAGGATCTGGTATGGATATTTAGGGGGACCCCTATGTCATTTTTTTTTTTTTTTTATGCAGGGTTCCCCTTAATATCCATAGCAGACCTGAAGGGCCTGGTAATTGAATTTAGGGGAACCCCCACGTTTTTTTTTTTTCTTTTTCTTTCTTTTTTTTATCAATGACTTTCAATGAATGACTGTTCTCTGTATTACGGGAGCCGACAATTCATTGCCGCGAGTGATTTTAAATAGCTTTTTTTCCTGCAAATATGACACTTTGTGCAGGGACAGTGCTAAGCATGGGAAACATGCGCCCCTTCACAGGCATACTATAGACACCCCCCAGGTACGAAATTTAAAGGAATATTAAACTTTTATTGTTTCACATTAAGCATTATTAAAATCACTGCTCCTGAAAAAACAGCTGTTTTTAAAAAAAATGTTTGCATTGATACATGTCCCCTGGGGCAGGACCCAGGTCCCCAAACACTTTTTATGACAATAACATGCATATTAGCCTTTAAAATTAGCACTTTTGATTTCAAACAATCGCGTCCATTGTAATTAATAGGGTTCTAATGTTCGCGCGAACTTTAGGTCCGTTCGCAGGTTCTGGTGCGAACCGAACCCGGGGGTGTTCGGCTCATCCCTATCCCTGACCACTCATACAGAGGTCACCATTGCAGTACACTGGTTTTGACACAATTGGTTGATTTTTTGTAATACACAAGATACAATGTCTGATATATACCGTAATCATTCCAAACATTAATAAAGTCACACACATGTGGTATCCCCATACTCGGGAGGAGTAACAACATGTGTTTTGGGGTAAAATTTTAATTATGCCCATGCTGTGTATGAAAAATATCTTATTCACTTGACAACTTTGTGTAAAAAAAAAAAAGATAATAATAATTATTTTCCTTCCACTTTTTCCAAAGAATTGTAGCAAACCCTGGCTACCCTGTTGCTGAATCCTCTGTCGTGCCAGGGAATCCACCTAATAGAGGCGGCATACAAGGACATCTCCGCCGCAGCTTGCTGAGCAGACACCCCTGCACCTGCGGGAATGACCAGACGCTTGAAGGGAGCTGTGGGAACTAAGAAACTTCCACACTTCTTCCCCCCTCATGAGCGGCCGCACACTCAAGATGGCGGCGCCAGTGGCTTGCCTACCTCATCGAGCGGCCCCTCTCGCTCCGCACAGAGCCCTCCCCAGCCTGGGGCTTCCAAGGTGTCACAACCACGATCACCAGCGGTGTCCACACCTCTATCACAGAGCCCTGCAAAGAGCAAACCACGGCTGTCTGCTGACTCCTCTCCTATCGAGGTAAGCCATAGCGGCAACTACTCCAGTACACAAGAGACTTAGCTGACACTTTCAACTCCTTCCCGGCAACCAACCAGCCTGTATCAGAGTCCACATTAAAGGACATGCTAGTCCTTGTGAGCTTCCTTACATGCTGACCTTATGGAATGTGTGTCCTCCTTTAAATCAGAGGTGCAGGAACTGGGAGGGAGAGTAGATCACATTGAGCACAAGATGGGCTAATTTGCAGCCTCCCATAACACTCTGATTGACGCACACAATGAGTAGAAGGATGAGATGGACAAGCTTGAAACCAAAATTGCAGATTTGGAAGACCGCTCGAGGCGGAACAATGTGAAGCTTAGAGGCGTGCCTGAATCCGTCCTAAATGCTCAACTAAACCAGTATGCCTGCGATCTAATTCGGGCTGTCCTACCATTCATCCCAATATCTGAAATAATCATTGACAGGGTCCACCGCCTGCCCAAACCTGCATACCTTCCTGATGACATCCCCCATGATGTAATCACGAGTGTACACTTTTATCATATTAAGGACCAATTCATGTCCAACTCCCGCAAAGTAAAACAATTGCCCGAATAATTCTTTCATCTCTAAATCTATGCGGATCTCTCTCAATTTATGCTGCAAAAGAGAAAATCGCTTTTAACGATTACAAAAGCATTGCGTAACCATAATATCACCTACCTCTGGGGCTACCCTGTGAGACTTACCATTACCTATAATGATAACACCTCTGTGATCACAACGCTTACTGAGGGTCTTGCATTGCTCCGCTCATGGGACATTCTCCCAGAACAAGAGAATCCACACAGATCAAAAGGAATGAACAAACAAGAGGAATGTCACGTTGTACTCCACAAACGCAAACTAAAATCTCATACAGCATGATCGCCTCTAACCTCCAGTTTTGCAGCAACTACCTTTTCTGACCTCCCCGGTACGATGGGCCTATGACCACGATTCCCCCACCACAAGTAATGCGCAGCTTTGATGCAATCAGATTCCAGTTGGAATCGCTTCTGTTTTTTATTAACTGTTGTATGTTCCCCTTTTGTTTCTCCCCGACTCCGAATCCTTCTCCTTCCACATCCTGTTGGTCCAATGTCTACCAGCAACTACGACTCCTCTCCAGCACCCCACCTGAAGACTTGTGAACTACTGACTTTGAATCCGCACACCTAAACCTGCTACATCTTCAACTCGCCGCCAACGCTCCACCAACCAAAGGTAACAAATGCTTGCAACTGTCATACTCTGGTGGCCCTTAAAATATCTTCACTTAATGTACGGGGGCCTTAACCACCCTGCTAAGTGAGCATCTTTATGGAATGAGTCTCTTAGGTTGGGATGCAACCTTATATGTGTCCAGGAGACACAATTCCAATCCTCAGTACCATCTCCTTTTCACCACAAGCAATTTCCTCATATCTTTGTTGCCTCTGCTCCTCAGAAAAAGAAAGGAGTTCTCGTTGCAATTAAAAACACAGTAGCTTTCTCCCTACATGATTCCACATGTGACCCAGATGGCAGATACTTGATCCTCAGATGTGACATAAATAACAGACTATTCACTGTAGTGAACGTTTATGCACCCAACTCACACCACATACGCTTCACTCACAAACTATTTCGCAAACTCTCAAAAGTAAAATGCTGATCCCTGGTAATTTGTGGAGATTTCAATCTCACTGCGAATCCTCATCTGGATCTATCTTCTAAACTTAAGACACTTCCTCTAGCTCTTCAACCGATATTCCACAGATAAGATGTGTACGACACTTGGAGCTGTCAACATGCAGACGAGCAAGACTACACTTTCCATTCTCTACCCCACAACTCATATTCTAGAATTGATATGATATTAGTAGATAAGGTATTGTTACACGCTGTGTCCTCCTCCACTAGACATGACATTTCATGGTCAGACCATGCCCCTGTGTCTATATCTATAGTGGAGGGGCATGCACCAAACCCTGCTTACATTTGGAGAGTCAACTCTCAGGTTCTCAACTTACCCCAAAACACTAGTATCTCTAAGCATCTCCAGGAATATTTTCAGATGAACTCGTATACTGTATCAAATCCCTTTACTGTATGGTGTGCTCATAAAGCCTTCATTAGAGGTATTTTAATACAATTATGCTCTCGTATTAGAAGGCAGAGGTCGTCGCAGCTTGAAAAATTACTGGGAGACATTCTGATCCTTGAGTCCACTAACAAAAAGAACCCATCCCAATCCACACGTGTGACCCTATCCAAACTACGTACAGATCTATGATCTTTACTTATAGATAAACACATTCGAGCCCTTAGACTAATGCAGTACTCCTCTGGGAACAAAGCAGGTAAACTCCTAGCAAACCGTTTCAAAGCCAAAAAACTGCAATCGAAAATAGAATATCTATTAGACTCAACCTCCAAGAACAAAATTATTAACCCAAAGAAAATTGCTGATGCCTTCGCCTCCTATTATAGTTCCCTTTACAACCTGAAAGATGACCCTGGCACCCCCCAACCACAGAGCCCCGATAGCGAATCATTTCTCACCTCCTTCCTACTCTTACTACTACTCAACTCCAAACGCTTAATGCTCCTATAACACCCCACGAAATTAACAAAGCTATTAAGTCCCTTCCTTTGGGGAAATCCCCGGGCCCCGATGGACTAACAAACGACTGTTTCATGGAAACCCTCACCCCATCCCTTTCCTCAGTGTTCGCGGCTGCGATGACCTCCGCCTCTTTTCCTTCTGAGATGCTACAGGCCTATATAGTTACCATACCCAAAACAGTGAAGGATCCTACATCACCAACTAACTACAGGCTGATATCTCTTTTGAATACAGATGTTAAACTGTACGCAAAAATTCTTGCCCAGAGACTAAATCCTATTTTACCTGATTTGATCAAACCGGATCAGACGGGCTTTGTGCATGGACGCTAGGCATCAGACGCTACAAGGAGAGTCTTGGGCATTGTACAACAGGCTAGGATCGGTCGGTGCCTTCTCTGCTATTATCTTTGGATGCGGAGAAGGCATTCAACCGTATCCATTGGCAATATATGCACAAGACGCTCCAAAAATTCGGGTTCACAGGACCTATCCTATCTGCAATTCTGGCACTGTATTCTACACCATCTGCCAAAGTATATACCTCCAATATGCTATCCCACCCCTTTCTGATCACAAATGGAACTAGGCAGGGCATTTTTAATCTACTAATCGAGCCATTAGCAGAAGCTATCAGAACTTCCCCACAAATCAATGGGTTTAGATCTCAACAACAAACCCACAACATTAATTTATTCGCAGATGACATTATTATCCTCCTGACAAACCCAGAATCCTCCCTCGCACCGACCCCCAATATTCTCGCAGCATTTAGAAAATTATCCTACTACAAGGTTAACTTTACTAAATCTTTACTGTTGGATATTGGTATTGACTCTGACTTGCGAACCAAACTCCAAGCTTCTTATGCTTACACATGGTATACCTTACTTGGGAATACGAGTTGTATCTGACACCACAAAACTAGCTGATGCCAACTACCTCCCTCTTATTGCCAAAATATCGAAGGCTGCACACATATGTCCAAATATGAGCTTTCCTGGTCGGGTCGTCTTGCCTCTTTCAAGATGATTCTACTCCCCCAGATACTGTACCTCTTCAGGACTATCCCCTTACCTGTAAAAAAGACGCACATGCTAGCACTTAATACAGTACTTAGACAATTTGTATGGAAAGATATGAAACCCCATAGCTCCCATACTTTGCTTCTTAAACATAAAAACGCAGGCGGTATGGGTATGACGGACCTCCGCGATTATTGGGTCGCAACCCGACTATCACAACTACGGAGTTGGTTCAACCGTCCTCCAGATAAACTCTGGATAGATATTCAACAAACTGCCAGCCCTGCACCCTCACTCAACATCCTACTACTAGTTGATGCGTGGAAACCCTGGCCATTAAAAAACCTTCCTCTCCTTATCCAAGCCTCTCTACTAGCATTGAGAACCTTCTACTCCCTAAGCCATCCACAATCACGAACAACAGTGATTCTACTCCCACTCAGAATCTTAGAAACAATCATTCCACATCTATCCCTTCGCAAATGGGAAAAACAAGGCGCTTTAAACATATCACATATGTTTACTAATCACTCCCTTAAGTCGTTTGAGCAGTTACAAGAAGAATTCCAACTTCCCCCTTGGGAATCCCCCTTCCCCCTTGGGAAGAATTCCAAATTCAAACTGAACGCTTCTCATACTTACAAATATCCCACTATCTAAACTCTGTTAACCCCCCGGAAATACTTCTACAAAAACAAGGATGTCAATATTTTCAAAGCACTTCTCCCTCCACTAAGGGCACCTCCCTATTCTACAACCTATTGCAAAACAAAATAATGTTCCATAAACCTACCCCATATTTAAAATGGGAATCAGATCTTGGAGAGACATTTACTACCCAACAATAGCAATTAGTCTTTAAGACAATTTACCAGACCGCTTGACCTAGTCCATCGAAAAGTCCGGTCGTGTGTATTCAGCATAAGTGTGCCAATCATTGGGAATTAACCCAGAAAATTGCCTTAAGGTGGTATTTCACCCCATATAGAATGTCCAAATTCCTTCCATCACAATCCCCACTATGCTGGAGGGGATGTGGTACAATAGGCCAACTTAAGCATATCTTCTGGTCAGGCAAACACATAACTAGTTTCTGGAACAAAATATGTTGCACGATTTCGGAGATTACTTGAATCATCACCCCACCCTCCCCAGCATTGGCGATTCTAAACAGAGGCATAGAGCATTTTCCCCATGACTGTAGAGGAATAGTTACCCACATCTTCTTAGGTGCCAAAATCCTCATAACCAGAAAATGGAAATCCAATCTAGCACCCAATATATCTGAAGTAATTGAGATAGTTAAGTGCAATTACGCATTCAAAAGTATACTAGCATATCGCCACGGAAACAAACGTCTGTTTGACCATTATTGGAAACTATGGAACCTATGGGTTAACAAACACTAATTCTACTCCCTCCCATGTGTAAACAAATATGTACAAATGTTCCTTGCCTGTTAAGCCTGGTAGACGTATTTATGATACCGACAACCCATCCCAATGTCTATTTTGTCCAATCTTATTTTATTTTACGTTATTTTATTTTACTTTATTCCATTTTATTTTATTTTATTCACACAAAGTTCTCTGTTCACCCAACCGTTCTTTACTGTTTTCTTTCAAGATCTTGATTGACATACTACCTGATGGACACATGTCTGGTCTGTTCTGTGTCCTGGTTATTACCCACCGTTTGACGTTGCATGTTTATATGCAGGTTTTAGGTATAACATATTATATATGTTGGATACTCAAACATCACGATTTTGTCTATTTGTGTTCCCCTTGCTAGACTTTTCATGGACTATCTCCCTTCGGGTCCGAATCACTCAATCATTTATTATTCTTTTGATGTATGTTGTTAAAATATATATTTTGTCAATAAAAATTAATGAAACAAAAAATACCTTGGGGTATTTGTTCTACTAAATGTGACAATTTTGTGGGTGTATCTACTGTCCTGGTGCTCCAGAATTTTTTTTGATTATTAATAATGTACAATATGCCTCTAGAAGGCCTCAAGGTGCTTCCTGAATTTTAGGCCTTTGGTAAGTGGGAAAAGTCTCACATATATGGTATAGCCATACTTGGGAGGAGTAGCAGAATGTGTCTTTTGGTGTAATTCTAAGTATGCCAGTGCTGTATATTATATATATCTTATTAATTGACAACTTTGTATAAAAAAAATACAATTTAATTTTCTTTCTGCATTTTCCAAAAACTTGTGGCAAACAACTGAAATTTTCCAAATACTCATTATGCTTTTCAGAAAATACCTTGTAATATTTACTTTCCAAAATGTAGTCATTTTGTGGGTGTTTCTACTGTCCTGACAATTCAGGGCCTCAAAAAATTTGATAGAATGTCTGGAATTGTAATGCGTAATTAATGCTCCTTGAAAGCCCAAAGGTGCTCCTTGAATTTTAGGCCACTCTATGCATTTAAGCTGTAAAAACGTCTCACGCATTTGTACCCCCATACTCAGGAAGAGTAGAATAATGTGTTTTGGGTTGAAATTGTAAGTATACCTATACTGTGGGCGAGAAATAATTTGTTAAATTGACAACTTTGTGAAAAACAAATATTTTCTATCAAATTTTTTTTTTTTAACTTGTAAACAACAAATCTCAGAAAGAGGCTCAGTCTTTAAGTGGTAAGCTACATATTCAAACACCAACTGAGGAAAGAGATTACATATATTGTTGCTTGTAATAGAGATTTCATGTAATAAACATCCATGCATGCATGCCTATAATGACAAAATTAGATATCCAGTTTATCTTGGCCAAACCATATTTCACTGTTTAGTGCACTGGTAACAATTTTTTAAATAAATTTGATACAATTTATTCATTTATTTTTAAATAAAATGTTGATGAATTTTGTAATGCAGTTTACATAACCAGAATGCAAAACAGTAGCATTATTTGGATGTTCAACTTGCATGGAAAGCTAGAACCATGTGGGTTATTGATTCAATCATACTGTAATTTATCCCTGTTTTTTAACATTTGTTGGGCTCTAACCTATTTATCAGCTGCAGTTGCCAAATGAACCTCGTTGCTGTCTGTGTATGTAGTAATTTAAATGAGCAGTGTTCAAACTGCCAAGAAAAAAAGATATGGTCCCGAGTACAGCATAATAAAGATATGGCAGGCTGGGAATCTGAAAAACAGATATTACTAAGAGTGCCAGTAAGACATGTTTCTCTTTTTAAAAATAAACTTTTTATGTTTTTTTTTTTACTTGATGTTAATTATTTTTATTAGCCAATAATAAATATCATATGATAAAAACTGAATAATGTCAGGTGGGGAAGACAGTAAAATACATATGTCAATAAATGTCACAGAAAAGGTAGGTTCATTCTAAGTGAGTCATAGACCAAGAAGTTGAATCAAACAATAAGTTAGACAGATCTGTATCAGATTTTTCCAGACATGCAGGTAAAAGAATAATGCCATGTACACACGGCCAGACTTTTTGACAGCAAAGGTCCGATAGAACGAATCCGTCGGACAATTCGACCGTGTGTGGGCTTCATCGGACCTTTGCTGTCGAACTTTAGATTTAGAACATGTTTCAAATCTTTCCGACAGACTCGAGTCTGGTCCAAAAATCGGTTTGTCTGTATGCTAGTCCAACGGACGAAAACCGATGCTAGGGCAGCTATTTGCTACTGGCTATGAACTTCCTTATTCTAGTCCTGTCGTACATCATCACGGTCGAATCCGTCGGACTTTGGTGTGATTGTGTGTAGACAAGTTTGATTCGACGGAAGTCCGTCGAAAGTCCGTCAAAGTCAGATGAAATTCAATCCGTCGAAAAGTCCAGTCGTGTGTACACGGCATTAGCCATCAATCTGTGGGACTCAACGCTCAACGCTCTGATGGTTTTCCCGTTGGAATTCAGACGGAATTTCACTCAAACTGTCTTGCCTACACACGGTCACACCAAATTCCGACGGTCAATAACACCACGGCATATAACACATTCGACTGCACTATAAAAGGGAAGTTTAATGCTTTTGAGCATGCGTCAAATTGTTTCCGAGCATGCGTCGGAATTTTGCGTGTCGGAATTGCATACACACGATCGGAAAATCCGATAGAAAGGTTTTCCGTAGGAAAAATTAAGAACAGGTTCTCAATCCAAAGTCCGTCGGAAATTCCGACAGAAAAAGACAGATGGGCATACGCACGGTCTGAAAATCCGATGAAAAGCTCCCATCGGACTGTTTCCATCGGAAATTCTGACCGTGTGTACGCAGCAAAAGTCTGAACTATAGGGATCACAACAGAAATGGCTATACGGTGGCAAAAATAAATGAACAGATGTTACATCTAGTCATGAGACCACTTTGCATTCAACTTTTATATTAATTTGGTTAACAGATAAACTAGGTTTACAATTGGCTGAATTATTACACAGTTGCCTTTCAATAAGGAAATTTAGGACAGTAGGAAATGAATCTATTTATTTAGAGCTGTAAAAAATGTTGGATAACAAAAGTAACTTAATTCAATTTTGAAATACTGGGGAGTTTTGTTGTTTATTGAAGGTAGTACCACAGCAAATGGAGATGGTATATCAATAATTTATAGGAAAGCCATGTGTCAGTCTGAAAACACTAGTCCCTGGTGGTAGGGGATTCGATAATTAGAAAGGCATATAGGGTGATCTGTCACAAAGACTATGATTGCCAAACAGTATGTTTTTTATTGAGTGCTGGGTCTCAACACATTGCAGATCAGATGGACAGATTGCTGCATGGGGTTAGAACACATGGTGCTGTCATGGTACACATTGGTACAAATGACAAAGTTAGAGGAATATGGAGCATCCCTTAAAATGTTTTTAGGGGCTAAGTCAAAGAAGGGGACCTCTAAGGTAGTATTTTCAGAAATACTACCTGTACCACAAGCCACTAGGCATGGGCGAACGGTTCAGCCTGAGCATAAGTTCAGGCCAAACTTTCGTTGTTTGGTTGTTTTCGGGGAACATCCAAACAAATGTTTGTTTGGCCCCCGAACCAACCACAATGCATTGTGGGGCTGAACAGTGCATTGCAAGCCCTGATTGGCTAAAGCAGTGAAAGCTTCAGCCAATCAGGGCATAGAGCACTGTCAGAGTCATGATTGGACACTGTCATCATGACTTTATCCAATCATGACTAATTTCCGCCCCACAGTATAAAAGTATTCATTCAATGGCAGCAATTTTCAGTGTGATTTTGGCATGGAGAGAGATAGAACAGGGCTATGTTCAGTGCCATTAGTTAATTAGTGTGCTACTCTATGCTATTTCTTTATTGTACATCATGGGACACAGAGCCACGGTAATTACTGTATGGGTTATATAGGCACCTTTAGGTGATGGACACTGGCACACCCTAGACAGGAAGTTTAGCTCCCTATATAACCCCTCCCCTTACTGGGAGTACCTCAGTTTTTTCGCCAGTGTCTTAGGCGTTGGTCACGAGTAAAGATGTTTTGTGCTGAGCTTCACTGGAATATTCCTTTGCTGGCACAAGCTATGCAACCGGATCCATTCAAGGTGTCTTTTTAGGCTGAATTGAATGGTACCGGGCCTCGTGTTGGAAGAAACAAGGTTTTGCCTGTAATGCTTCTATTTTTAGAGAGCTGGACCCCTGGGATGCAGTGCTTGGTTTTTTTCAGCCATATTTCCTGGTGGGTGCTTTACCGGTCCAGGGGTGTGGATCCCCCGATAAAAAGGGTCCCTAGTCCCTGAAGGTTTTTTAAATGGAGCCCACCGTGAGTGGTGAAGATTGGGTCTGTCTGGTTTACCACAGAACCCTGCAGCTGGATAAGGTAAGTTGAGATTCCTAAGGAATTTTCTAATTCTTATGGGTTTTCTCCTTTAAGTAAAATGTTGTCATGCCTAAATTAACCACTGGGGGCTGCCAAGAGCACATACCTGATTCCATGCTTGTCAGTCTCGCTCTGTGTCATTACATGCTGCATGCTTCTTCCAGCCCTAGCCCCAGGTAAGATGTTGGAAGGGGGGCTTTTTCTTTTAGAATCCCCCACCTGGACTGGTTTGTCTTCTCTCAGGGGGGCCGCGGTAGCATGGGTCAGTTGGCAGTATGCCATGCCACTCCCGCCGCCACCACCATAGTACGGTGGTTTTCTCCAGCAGCTTTCCTCCACCCCAGCCCCCCCTGCATGCCAATCCAGTCAGATCGGAGCCCAGCTTAACGTGGCGCTGACGTGCTTCAACGTTCACAGACGCCGGGGCTGTGTAGGCTATAAGTACACCTTTTGCAGGTGCATTCAGCTGATGGAGGGACACAGAGCAGACGGGGACATGTGAGTGTTGGTGACACAGGTATTCCCAGGACACGTTTACTTAAGCATCAGCCTGAGCCTTGATAGCAGTGGCAGTTGCTGGACTATTTGCTCAGCAGTGGGTGCATTTTCTGGTAGTACCTCTGCATTTGTGCTTAGCACTATGGGCAGACTGGGAGGTACAAATACCCCAAAAAATAGGGACTCAAAGGGATCTAACTCAGGCTCTGAGGACCCTACCTCTGAAATACCATCCCCCCCTGAAAGGCCTAGGGTGGCTGGTCAGAGCGAGCCATTGGGGTTGTCAGGGGTTGCAACTGCTTCTGGCATTTCAGCCCCTGTATATATTACTGAGGAGGTTTTCTCCTCAGCCGTGATTGGATTGGAGGAAAGATAAGCGGCTTTAATCGCATCTTCACAGAGTGGAAGAAAACGCATTAGGTCCACTTCTACCACCCAGGACCCTCAAACAGAGGAACGGTGGGAGAGGGAAGATGATTCTCCCTCAGGGGACCGTGAAGAGGCTGACTCCTCTTCCAAAGGATCAAGTGGGGAAGGACCTTCTTCAGCTTCACAGGCTGAGAAATTGCTGGTGTAATCTCTTACTGAAATGGCCCGCTCCACATTTAAGCTACCCTTAACTGAGTCGGTTGAAAAGCCCACTTCTTGTTTGGGTTCGCTGAAGCCTCCTCAAGCTTTGTGTGCCTTTCCTGTCCATTCATTGCTGGGAAAAGCTTATGTATTTTGAGTGGGATCACCCAGATAAGCACTTTTTCCCTCCTAAAAAGTTTTCAGCACTTTATCCTATGGAGGAAACATTTACAAAGATGTGGGGTATACAAGCAATTGATGCTCCTATATCTTCTATAAATAAAAGTATGACTTGTCCTGTCGACAATGACACATTCAGAGATTCTGTTCTTCAGACCTCTCGCCTTATGCTTGGGTTGGTGCATAAGCGTAGAATCTTATGGTTGAAAAATTGGTCAGCCCAAGCGCCATGCAAAAAGCTCCTGGCCGGGTTTCCTTTCTGCGGTGAAAGGCTGTTTGAGGATGATTTGGACAAATATATCCATAAGATATTAAGTGGGAAAAGTACCCTTTTGCCAGTTAAGAAAAGGAGTAAACGTCCCTCATTTAAACAGGCTCTTTCTCCAGTGCCAGGGGCATCAGCCTCCAGGAAGTCACGACGGCCTCCCCCGTCAGGTTCAAGAGGTAAACCTCAGAGTCAACCCCAGGGACAAAAGAAGTCCTGGGGGGAGGAGAGCTACAAGACAAACTAGAGTTCTGAGAATTCCTGTCTCCTCGTTTCCTCAAGTCAAATGCTCCCAAAGATCCAGAGAAAAAGAAGTCTCTCCTTCAAGCGTTAGACCGACTTTTGCCGCAAAAAGTGATCATTGTGGTCCCCATGGAAGAGCAGGGGTTGGGGTTTTATTCAAACCTTTTCACAGTTCCAAAACCAAATGGAGATGTCAGACCCATTCTAGATCTCAAGGATCTAAATTGGTTCTTGAAAATTCGCTCTTTTCGTATGGAATCAATGCGATCAGTAATCTCTATCCTACAAAGAGGAGAACTTCTAGCATCAATCGACATCAAGGATGCATACCTGCATGTACCTATCTTCCCCGCTCATCAGAAATATCTGCGTTTTTGTTATACCTGAAGGGTTCCACATGTACTGTCACTTTAAGGCTGGCTCCACCCAGGAGTGATGACAAGGGTCAAGGGGCATAGTAGCCATCTTAGAGCACATGTAAGGAAGCATGATAAGATGTACTGTCCTGAGATGCATGTTGCAGTGTACAGTGAGTACTGAAATAAACATCCATTGTCCCAGACCAGAGTCTTGTGTCTCTCACAACTCAGAGGATATAACAGTGGCGACGAGGATGGGATTTA
This sequence comes from Lithobates sylvaticus, assembly GCA_028564925.1. Taxonomy (NCBI): domain Eukaryota; kingdom Metazoa; phylum Chordata; class Amphibia; order Anura; family Ranidae; genus Lithobates; species Lithobates sylvaticus. The sequence goes on along the minus strand of CM053032.1, from coordinate 147,456,956 downwards.
CAAAGTGTCTATCAGTCTGAGAGAGAGACAAAGGCAGTGTGGATTGTCACCTGGATAAAAGCAATCACAGATCCCAGCAAGACAATGGCATTAATCGGGACATTAAGTGAATTTGATGGAGAACAGACATCCTGGAGTTCCTGGGTTGAGAGACTGGAACAGTATTTCAGTGCAAATGCCATCCCAGACATCAGGCAAGTAGCAGTATTTCTGACAGTGGTTGGTGCTAAGACATATGACACTCTTAGAGATCTGCTTTCCCCTGTAAAACCAGCAACTAAGACCTTGGCAGAGCTCCTGACACTGTTAGAGGATCACTTCCAGCCTAAACCACTAGAGATTGCAGAAAGATTTCGGTTTTATCAGAGGCAGCAGCAGCCAGGTGAAGAAATTAAAGCTTATGTGCTCGCCCTCCGCAGACTAGCCTCTACCTGTTCTTTTGGGGAGTACTTACCTACTGCACTGAGAGATAAGTTTGTCATGGGACTGAACAGTGAGTCTAGCCAAAAGAGACTGCTAACAGAGAAAGACCTTACCCTTACAAAGGCAATTGAAATAGCTTCAGTGATGGAAATGGCTGTGAAAGATACAGAGGAATTGAACCCCCAGGGCAGACGGGAAGAGGTGAAACAGGAAGTTTTCAGAACAGCAGTCAAGCCCACAGTCGCAAACTGGAAAAATAGACCCCCACCAAGTCGGGAGTCAGCTTGCTACCGTTGTGGGAATACAGACCATGATCATAAAGTCTGCCGGTTTAAGGATCAGACCTGTCATAATTGTGGTAAAACAGGCCATCTGAAACGAGTTTGCCATAGCAAGAAGGTGCGAGATAAACAACCTCTGAACCCCAAGACAAAGACATATATGGTGGGAAGTGTTTTTGCGCTAAAGTGCATCTAGTGTTAAAGTGCTCTGTAACTGCAATAAAACAAATAAATAATCACGAAATAATCAAAAACCAACAGTGGTCACTGAATCGTGACCCGGCTGTTAGTCAAGTGCAGTGAATAAATCCTTTTAAGTGCATATAGTGATAAATAAATAAATAAATCAATAATATGTAAACACTAAAAATATATATACAATCACTCTAGAAACATATCAGTGAATAAAAGTGACATATAAAAGTGACATATAAAAGCCATATATCTCTGATCATAAAAAAGCCTTATATCTCTGATCATAAGAAACCATAAACAAGTGGGAGCATAGACAATGAATCGATCAATCAGTGAAAAATCAGTCCATAAAGTGGTTCAGAGTGGAAGTGGTGTGATAAAAGTGACACCTATAAGGAACTAAAAATGCTTTTTCATTCTGTTTTCCACACGTGGGGGGTGCTGGGTGGTGAGGGTCTATCCAACAATAGTGCTCTCTAGCCTCTCACCTCTCTTACGATTAAAATCAGCCTTTATAGATACTCCTGTGGCAATCTCCAGCTCTCCAATCCCCAGTATGGCTCTCAGTGCATTCAGCTTTACGGATCAAACGCTACCAGATCGGAGTCTCCACTTCCCCACAGCAATGTTATGGCTCCCCCTCCGTGGGGAGTGAATCAATCAAAAAATGAGAAAAAATGGAGAGAGGGGACCCGATCGTGAAGTATGTCAAAATACGTTTTAATAGAACACCAGAATAATATTAAAAACACATGATCCCTTAGGATATTTTAGTTTTTGGGCTGCCCTTGCTACTGCTATTCAGCGCCACCGAGAAATGGTCCTGGTAATGGTTGTAGGTGCTGCATCGAATTAGATCCCATTTAATCAATTGGGCAGAGTGCTCATTTAACCTTGTGTGTCTACATAGACACAGGAGATAATCCCGAACCACACAATACAACAAACATCACGGATAAGTCCAGCCATTAGATCCGCCCTATAGAGCGGAATAAGTGCAGGAAGTCCACAGGAAAATGGCCGCGCTTTGTTTACACACGCGGACCACGGCAAAATGGCCGCTAGACAACTTCCGGTTGTCATATATAAAAGACAACCAAACAACCAATCAGCATCCCCTGAAGAAGTCACGAGGTCACGTGACGTAATGCATAGGGATTGGTCAGGATACCGGAAGTGTTTGACGCAGAGACCGCACACATTCATCCAGCTGCTGTTTTTAATGTAAGCATTTACTTTTGTTCTATTAAAACGTATTTTGACATACTTCACGATCGGGTCCCCTCTCTCCATTTTTTCTCATTTTTTGATTGATTCACTCCCCACGGAGGGGGAGCCATAACATTGCTGTGGGGAAGTGGAGACTCCGATCTGGTAGCGTTTGATCCGTAAAGCTGAATGCACTGAGAGCCATACTGGGGATTGGAGAGCTGGAGATTGCCACAGGAGTATCTATAAAGGCTGATTTTAATCGTAAGAGAGGTGAGAGGCTAGAGAGCACTATTGTTGGATAGACCCTCACCACCCAGCACCCCCCACGTGTGGAAAACAGAATGAAAAAGCATATTTTGTCTGCATCATAGAGACTATTTTTAGTTCCTTATAGGTGTCACTTTTATCACACCACTTCCACTCTGAACCACTTTATGGACTGATTTTTCACTGATTGATCGATTCATTGTCTATGCTCCCACTTGTTTATGGTTTCTTATGATCAGAGATATAAGGCTTTTTTATGATCAGAGATATATGGCTTTTATATGTCACTTTTATATGTCACTTTTATTCACTGATATGTTTCTAGAGTGATTGTATATATATTTTTAGTGTTTACATATTATTGATTTATTTATTTATTTATCACTATATGCACTTAAAAGGATTTATTCACTGCACTTGACTAACAGCCGGGTCACGATTCAGTGACCACTGTTGGTTTTTGATTATTTCGTGATTATTTATTTGTTTTATTGCAGTTACAGAGCACTTTAACACTAGATGCACTTTAGCGCAAAAACACTGCCTATTTATTTTTGATTCACGAGTTAGTGTTGACTCTTAGTTTTTGCAGCTTTTTTAGGACTTGTTCCATATTTTGTATTTGCAACCTCCACCATTTTATGAATAATAGATTTTTATTGAGTTTTACATTGTATACAACAACAAAAAGAAACAGAAAATCCAGATATTGGCAAAATCAGTGACACTTCGAATGGAAGCTATGGCTCACAATAGTACTAGAATATGGTACATTAACATACAGTAACGTGTAGAACAAGAAAACATTTCTGGAACGCCAATCAAGCGTGTGGACCCAGTTAGATATAGGTACATGTCCAGTATTTGGAGTCGATGGGGAAGGTAGCCACACTCCCCGGTCACCCCCTATGGGCTCTTACTGTGGCCAGAGTGTGTGACCCCCCACCCCGCGGGTCAAAATAAACTTTCTACTCAAACAGCAGTGAATATAAAACCGTTTACGTGTGTAGTGACCGTACAGAACTCTCTCGGTTATGTCAATGAGTATGCTTAGTCCGTTCTGGTATATATTATTATATCTTTGTGTAGAACTATTTAGTTAGTGGAATTTGTGTGTTATTCTTGATCCATGTGGACCAAGGAAGCCATAGTAGATTGGTGCGGTCCAGTCTGCCATTCCTGGTTGCTATATTTTGTTCGTATATATAGTGAAGGTGGGTTGTCCTCACTACCTCTCCTAGGGTGGGTGGTTCAGGGTTTTTCCATCGTCTAGTTATGGATAGTCTGGTCGAAAGCAGAATATGAGACAGGACGTGTCTTGTTTGAGGAGGGTACTTGTCAATGTCCAGAGACAGAAGTGCAAGGTCAGGTTTAGGGTCAAGATTGTGATTTAATATATCAGTTAGGAGTCGGAATGTCGATGTCCATAGAGGCAGTAGTTTGGGGCAGCTCCAAAACGTATGGAGCATATCTCCTCTTGTGCCACACATGCGCCAGCATTGAGCACTGGTGGCATTTGAGAATTTCGATGTTCTAGCGGGCGTTAGGTACCAACGTTGGAAAATTTTTATTGTTAGTTCCCACAGGTTAGAGCAACTAGTGACTTTGTAGACTGAGTTGCATGCAATGGTCCATTGGTCTATGGTGTACTCTCGTCCCAGGTCAGATTCCCACTTGGTTAAGTGGGTAGTTTTGGTGAAAAACTGCTTCTGTTGAAGAATATTATAGAAAAGGGATATTCCTTTGTGTTTGCTCATTGGATTGTGCAGGAATTGCCTAGCAGGTTGGGGGATTTCACATGCCCAGGAAGTAGATGTAGTTAGATAGTGTTTAGTTCTGAGATAGAGGTAGAAATCTGTTTTAGGTAGATGGAATTCAGACCGTAGGTCTTGGAAAGATTTGAGCCCATTATCAGTGAAGAGGTCACTTATGTAAGTGATGCCATGCTCACTCCATCGTGAAAAGGAAATGTGGTCTATTTTATGGTGTAGCATTAGTATTGGGATGTTCATGGGGACTCTCCTGGGGTAGTTTAAGGTAAGGGTCATGAATTTTTTCCAGGATTGGACTGAGGCTACCATTGTGGGGGGAAAATGTGAAGAGTTGGTGGCGATGCGTGGATTAGATAGTAGCCAAGGGAGTAGTTTTTTCCCTGGAGCTATTTCGGACTCTAACTGACCCCAGGTGGTGCGGTGTGCAGGAGAGAACCATTCTCTAATTTGTGTGAGGATTGATGCCATGTAGTAGTCACGGAAATCTACATACCCTGCTCCCCCTGCTGTACGAGATTTGATTAGGTGTTTGTGTGCACTTCTCGCTTTTTTGCCTTGCCAGGTGAAAGAGGACAGGATAGTCTGAAGGGAGCTAAAGTAGTTATTCGGTATAGGAATTGGTAGTGTCCTAAAGAGGTACAGAATTTGGGGGAGGTGGAGCATTTTGAATGCCGCTAGTCGGCCCATCCAGGACAGCTCAAAAGACGCTAATTTGCGAAGGTCTTCTTGGAGTTTGTTGCGGAAGGGGATATAGTTATGATAGAATAGTTCCGCTGTAGTTTTAGTTAGTTGGACTCCAAGGTAGGTTATACTTTTTTCAGCCCAAGCAAATGGGTATTGTAGTTGGAGTAGTAAACTGGAAGTAGCATCAATGCCCAGGTTCAAGATGTTGGATTTGCTATTATTGACTTTGTAGTAAGATATATTACTGAATTGGGTTAGCGTCTCTTGAACTGCCTGGAGGGAGGTGGTGGGATTGGAGATCATTAGTATGACATCATCCGCGAATAGACTTATTTTATTCTCTAATTTTCCTATTGGTATACCCGTAACTTGTTTGTTTGTTCGGATGGATTGGGCAAGAGGTTCCATGACTAAGTTAAAGATTAGGGGGGAAAGAGGGCATCCCTGCCTAGTTCCATTTGTTATGTTGAACGGGTCGGACAGTGAATCCGCCGAGTACACACGAGCTGAGGGAGAGGAATACAGGGCCATGATGGCACTGTGGATTTGACCTGTAAGTCCGAATTTCCCCAAGACCGATGATAGGTACCCCCAGTGTACTCTATCGAACGCTTTTTCTGCATCTAGGGATAGGAGTACAGAGGGGGTACCTGTGAGCTTTGCGTGGTGGATAACATCTATCATCCTTCTGGTAGCGTCTGAGGATTGTCTACCTTTCGTAAAGCCGGATTGATCTGTATGTATAAGCTCTGGGAGGATGTCGATTAGTCTATTGGCGATCAATTTTGCGTAAATTTTAACGTCTACATTAAGTAGAGATATTGGCCGGAAGTTTTGGGGAGAGGTTGGTTCTTTGCCTGGTTTGGGGAGTGTAACTACTATTGCGCTGAGCATATCTGAAGAGAAGGAGGATGTGGAGACCGCGGAGTTATATATTGTGCAAAGTGTGGGGGCCAAGATTTGCTGGAAAGCTTTATAGTATTCTCCAGTGAATCCATCTGGACCAGGGGACTTGGCTGTCGGGAGTTTAGTAATAGCGAATTCTATCTCAGGGATTGTAAATAGTCTGGTTTGGAGTGCAGGAGAGGGGTTGGATTTGTTTTGTGAGTCAGTAAGTTCTATGTCAGCAGTAAGTTGGTCAAGTTTCCGTGATCTCAATTTTCTTGCCCTAGCTCCCATTTGGATAAAGACCCCCCTGATTACAGCTTTGTGAGCGTTCCACACCACCCCTGGGTCAGATACCGATTGGGAATTTGTGGAGAAATACTCCTCAAGATGTTGTCGTATCTCCTGTCGTGTGGACTGGTTTTGTAGTAGATAGTTGTCAAGTCTCCATAGGTAGGAGCTGGAATGGTGGAGTTTAGCGTTAATAGTAATACTGATGGGGGCATGGTCTGACCAGGTGGTGGTGTGGATCGCTGATGCTGAAATTTTTTGCAACAAGACCTTATCAGAGAGAAATAAATCGATACGTGAGTAGGTGTTGTGACGCGGTGATAGAAAGGTATAGTCGCGTTCACTGGCGTGACAGCACCTCCACACGTCAAATAATGCATTAGAGGATATAAAGCTTTTCAGAGGAGATGCGAGTCTCTTGCAACCTGCAGTAGAGTCAGTATGGACATCAGGTACTAAGTTGAAGTCGCCACACCACAGAACATGACCTTTCTTGAGTTTGTGGACTTTCTCCATGAGCTTATTGAGGAAGGACATCTGTCGTTGGTTTGGTGCATACAGGGACACCAGTGTATAGAGGATGTTGTTAATTTTGCAAATAAGAATAATGTACCTTCCCTCAGTATCCGTGATGCATTGTAGTGGCTCAAACAGGACTGTGTTGCGTATGGCAATGAGGACGCCTCTTTGTTTCTTTGTGTAAGATGATTTAAAGATATGAGGAAATAGCCTATGCTGGCAGATAGGAGCTGAGTCCTGGGTAAAATGTGTTTCTTGGACACATACAATGTCGCTTTTGAGCGATAAGGCAGTTTTCCAGAGGGAAGAACGTTTGGCCGGATGGTTCAAGCCCTTTGCGTTCAGGGACACGACTGTTACGGACATTGCTGTGTTCTATAGAGTGTTGGTGCGCTTGAGCAACTTACAGTTGGGAGGAGAGGAGCTCGGACGTTTCAGGTTGTTTGCAGGGAGAGTAGCGGGGGCACTTCAGTAGTTGTACGGTGAGTAGGTTCGGCGTCGGGGGTCGTCAGATAGTGGAGGTCCACTGTAGGGTCTTTACTGTTCTATCGCTAGAGTTTGCTGGAGGTAAGTATCGAAGTTGTGACGCGACAAATCTGTAAAAAAAATTAGGAGAGAAGGGGGGAGGGAGAGGGGCAGAGAAAAAAAAAAAAAAAGAAAAAAAAAGAAAACAAGATATATAGCAACCTTGAGTTCGGTAGGTGGTAGCAGATGTTGGTCAAATGGAAACAGGTCAGCGGTAATCCACTACTCGTGGATGCTGACTAAACCTTGGGGGAAAAAAGTTCAGAAATTAAGACTGAGAGAGCGGTCGGCCGGACCGGATCATGTGTGGTAGCTCATTAGGAGTACGGGCAGCAGCTTTCAGTCCATGGAGGAGTGGTAGTTCCTTCTTTGGGAACCCTGAGGGGGAGAGTTGAATCTCCGTGGAGGTGCGGAGGGGCCATTCGGTGATTCCAGTATTATGCCCCAAGAGTGTAGTAGTTTCATTCCTCCTTCCATTGTGGAGATTGAGTGCGGGATACCGTTGTGTGTAACCAGAATAGTGGCAGGATGTCGCCATTTGTAGATTATCTTATGGTTCGTGAGGGCTTTTGTGACCGATTTCAGTTGTCTTCGCATTTGTAGCGTGTACTGCGATAAGTCGGCAAAAAGTTGGATGTCTGCGTACGGAGCCGGTAGGGTGTTCAGTGCTCTCGCTTTTGATAGGATCTGTTCCTTTGCTTGGTAGAAGTGTATCCTAAGGAGCACGTCCCTCGGGACCGTGTCAGCTAGATGTTTGGGTTTCGGGATCCTGTGTATGCGATCGATCGTCAACTCTATAGGGGTTAATTCGGGTAGCATGGCGGCAAACATGGAGCCGGCGTATGCGTGCAGTTCAGCGGGAGGTACCGATTCCGGGATCCCGCGGATTTTTATATTGTTGCGGCGAGAGCGGTCCTCGAGGTCCGCGATTTTTGATTTGATCCAGTCAGTGTCATCTTTTTGGGCCATACATGTATCAACCAAATCATTGACTGTCTCTGTGCATTCTCCCATCTTGTCTTCAAGGTAGTGCACTCTATTGTCCATTTGTTTCATGTCTGTAGTGAATTTGTGCATTAAGGAGGACAGGTTAGTCATGAGGGATGATTGGAGGGACATCAGCATGTCCTTCATGGTTGTATCAAGGACAGGCTGTCCAGATGTGGGGAAGGCCGCTATGGAGGTTTGTAGTGAGGAGATGGCATGTGCATTATGCAGTGGAGTACTCACTGTGGATCCGGCCTTGTAGTTGGAATCCAAGCGCATCCGCGCTTTAGCAGGGCTCTGGGAGTTGGGGGTGAGAGGAGGAGAGCCATCGTGGGTTGGGGGAGTGAAATCCCCTTCCATTTCCCCTGCATCGCCGCTCGTTGGTTCTGTATAGGCCGCGGCCTGTTTGTCTGTGGCGCCGGCGGCGCCATCTTGCCTGAGGCCGCCGCGCTGGAACGAAAGGGCCGTCAGCCGCTGGAGGTTCCGTTCCTCCTTTCTCTTGCGGGATGTCATTCCGGAGGGTTCCCCAGCACTTGTGAAAGCAATGTGGAGGTTCGATGGGGCTTAATCTGCCCGTTTAGCGCTGTAGTTCCGGCCGGCCTGGGAGAGCTGCAGACTCAGGCGTCCATTCGGTTTGCGCGCAAGCCACGCCCCTACCTCCACCATTTTAGATCACGTTTATTTATTACTTCATCTATATATTTAACATCTAGTTTTTAAACCAGCGCAAAGGACACTCACATTCATATATGGTGGGAAGATATACATCATCATCTGAGTCAGAGGATGAGGAAGTGCTCCACAGATTAGACATACATCATATGCATTCAGCACCCTCTGCAATGACTGTAGAGGTAACCATTGAGGGAAAGAAACTCAATATGGATGTAGACACAGGAGCAGCAGTTTCAGTTATCACTCAGAAACAATGGAGACAACTTCAGACCCGAACAACTGTCCGCCCAACACCAATCAAACTGCAGACATACTCAAAGCAGATACTCCACCCACTGGGTTATGCGAAAGTACAGGTATTGTACAAGGGTCAGACAAAGAGACTGCCATTATATATCCTAGAAAATGGGGTACCCCCTCTCTTTGGGAGAGACTGGATTGCTCACTTTGGTATGCCAGACATCGCCATAAATCCCTGTAACACTGTTACAATTCCATTAGGAGATAATGAGAGATGGGTGGTGTCCCTGAAGCAGCGGTTCCCAAAGATCTTTGATGACCAGTTGGGGAAAATAAAGCATGACTGTGTGAGACTCAAGCTGAAACCCAAAGCTCAGCCTAAGTTCTTCAAAGCTTGGACAGTACCTTTCGCACTCCGAGCAGGAGTGGAAGCAGAACTAAGTCGGCTGGAGGAACAAGGTGTCATCTCAAAGGTAGAGCACAGCGAGTGGGCATCACCGGTTGTACCAGTAAAGAAAGCGAATGGGGACTTACGCATTTGTGGCGATTTCCGCATGGCACTGAACTCCCAACTGGAAATAGACCAGTATCCTCTACCCAGAGTAGATGACATTTTTGCCTCTCTTGCAGGGGGTCAAAAGTTCACCAAGCTTGATCTCAAACAAGCATATTTACAGTTTGAGGTCCATCCTTCTTCCCGCAAGTTTCTGACCATCAACACCCACAAGGGGCTGTATGAGTACAATCGGATGGTGTTTGGTGTAGCCTCTGCCCCAGCCATTTGGCAACGAAAAATGGATGAGATTTTGGCGGACATTCCTTTCACGCAGTGCCTGCTAGATGACATGCTCATCACGGGACGGACGGACCAGGAACACAAGCGGAACGTGGAGCTTGTGTTGGCGAGACTCCAAGAGCAGGGTCTGAAAGTGAACTTGCCGAAATGCCAATTCATGGTGCCTAAATTGGAGTTTTGTGGCCACCTTGTGGATGCAGAGGGTATACACACCACGGAAGCCAAGGTTGATGCTTTAGTCAAAGCTCCTGCCCCAACCAACGTCCAGCAGCTGCGATCATACCTTGGCTTGCTGAACTATTACCACAAATTCCTGCCAGATCTGGCACACACCTTGTTTCCGTTGAACAAGCTTTTGGAGAAACACTCCAGATGGGACTGGTCAGCTGCATGCCAACGTACTTTTGAAGTCTCTAAGCGGAAGCTGTTGGCGTCACGCATGCTCGTGCACTATGACCTCCAGAAGCCTCTCACCTTGGCTTGTGATGCCTCACCCTATGGTCTGGGGGCTGTACTATCTCACATCTTACCAGATGGGTCAGAAAAACCAGTGGCATTTGCCTCCAGGTCTTTGACAAAAGCAGAAAGCAATTACTCACACATTGACAAAGAGGCTCTTGCACTGATATGGGCAATTAAGAAGTTTCATCTTTACCTGTATGGTAGGGAATTCACCATACTGACAGACCATAAACCACTCCTTCAGATCTTTAGCCCTGACAAAGGCATCTCTCAGACTACTGCGGCCCGCCTCCAACGCTATGTCCTATTCTTGGGAGCATACAGCTACAAAATCCAGTATCGTGGTCATGATGCCAATGCTAATGCGGACGCAATGTCCCGACTGACAGGGAGGTCGATGGACTCTTCTCCACCGGTCAAGAGTTGTCGTTACACCAAACTGTCCTTCTTGTCTTCTGGGGAGATAGCAGCCCATACAGCCAAGGATACCGTTCTGAAAACAATACTCTCCTGGGTACGGTCTGGTTGGCCTGCAACCGTCACACAGGATTATGAACCTTATTTCCGTAGGCGTATGGAATTAACTGTAGCTGGCAACTGTGTTTTATGGGGAGACCGAGTGATCATTCCACAGACCCTCCGGAGACACATTCTGGACTTGCTACATACTGGTCATCCCGGGGGCACACGTATGAAACAAAAGGCCCGAGGCTATGTGTGGTGGCCAAACCTAGACTCAGATATCACGACATATGTGAATGCTTGTGCTGGATGTGCACAAACGGCAAAAGACCCTCCTCGAGGGTGCGTTCAGCCCTGGACTTGGCCCACGGTTCCTTGGTTTCGCCTACACTTGGACTTTGCAGGCCCGATCAGAGGACATACCTTCTTGATCATAGTGGACGCCCATTCAAAGTGGCCTGAGGTAATTCCTGTTACTCAGCCAACGACTAAGGCAACGGTTTCCATACTGTTACATCTCGCTGCTACGTTTTGATACCCCAGAGAAATCGTTACAGACAACGGTGCACAATTCACCAGTCAGGAGTTTCAGCGCTTCCTGGCTGCCCACAACATCAAGCACAAGTTGACCGCACCTTACCACCCGGCTACAAATGGTCAAGTAGAACGGTTTGTGCAGACTTTTAAACGCTATTTCAAAGCTACAGTGGCTGCAAGTAAACAACAGTCCCTGTCACCCCAGCAGCTGGACTCCTTCCTTTCTGCTTACAGAAACACACCACATGCAACCACCGGGAAAACTCCAGCAGAACTCCTTCTGGGTCGACAGCCATGGACTGTTTTGGACATGCTCCGCCCTCAAACAGTCCAGGAACCTGTACTGCAGTCCCAAGACAAGATGGTCAAACACCATGAGCTCCCCCGATTCACAGCCCAACAAACGGTATGGGCCCGATCTTATGGGGCTTCCAACACCCGTTGGCTTCCTGCTGTCATTGCAGAGACTTTGGGACCCAAGATGTATAGGGTCTGCCTGGAAGATGGTTCCATTTGCAGACGGCATGCGGACCAACTGCGTCCTCGGTTTCAACTGCCCGAATCCCTGACGCCGGCAGAACCACCAGTGTCGCAAGGAACTGCTCCCAGCGGATCAGAATGCACGGGGACTGATGATTGGGGGGACTCTGAACTTTTGCACTCGGCTCCAACAGAGCCCTTCAGCCCTGGTCCGGAGGTCTGTTCACCCACTGAGCTGGTGGATCCGTTCTTGGCCCCGCCGGGGCCGATTCCGGCCAGCCCTGTTTCCTCCGGTCCCGAGTCGCTGGGTGCCCGCCCTCAACGACACTGTCGCCCTCCTGACCGGTTTCAGCTTCAAGACCCGTTACGAGACTTTCGTCGGGGTCGCCGAAAGTGATCCGATGACATTGTATCCCCGCAACTGTCCCCGGTTCACATCTGGATGCAGGAATCTCCTGTGTTTGGAGGACTGTTATTGGACAGTTATTAGTTAATGTTTTGTGCCTTTTCTTGTTTTGTTGTAATTTGTTTTTTTTTTTAGGGATGGATGGAAGGTGTTATACCTGAAGGGTTCCACATGTACTGTCACTTTAAGGCTGGCTCCACCCAGGAGTGATGACAAGGGTCAAGGGGCATAGTAGCCATCTTAGAGCACATGTAAGGAAGCATGATAAGATGTACTGTCCTGAGATGCATGTTGCAGTGTACAGTGAGTACTGAAATAAACATCCATTGTCCCAGACCAGAGTCTTGTGTCTCTCACAACTCAGAGGATATAACAGTTTTGAAGTAGAAAACCTTAATTTTCAGTTTGTAGCTCTGCCTTTCGGTCTAGCTACTGCACCTCAGGAGTTTACAAAGGACCTGGCCCCTCCTCTGGCCAGATTAAGGGCCCAAGGTATAACAATTATATCTTACCTAGATGACCTGCTCTTGATAGATCGGTCGGTACCCCACTTAGACCAAAACATGGTCACCACAGTCAACTACCTGGAATACCTAGGTTGGGACCTTCTTTAAAGACAATAAGAAGGGTCTGGTTATAGATACAACCCAGAAAACTGTGTTTTTACCCCAGACAAAGATCAGCACCATAAAGAAACTGGTTCAGGTGGTCAGGGTGAAGAAGGGTCCATCTATTCATCTTTGCATGAGATTGTTGGGAAAGATGGTGGCTTCTTTTGAAGTGGTTCCCTATGCTCAGTTTCATTCAAGACTGCTGCAAAACAGTATCCTGTCTGCCTGGAACAAGAAGGTACAGGCACTAGATTTTCCGATGCGTTTGTTGCCAAAAGTGAGCCAGAGCCTCAGTTGGTGGTTGATACCTGAGAATCTGGGGAGGGGGGAAATCCTTCTTTCCCATTACCTGGAAAGTGGTAACAACAGATGCCAGCCTTTTGGGTTGGGGAGCAGTCCTCCAATAGACAACAGTCCATGGGAAATGGTCCAGAACCGAAAGGACCTTGCCTATCAACATTCTAGAAATTCGGGCAGCGTACCTAGCCCTAAAGGCCTGGACATTCAGATTGCGGAATTGTCCTGTCAGGATCCAATCTGAAAATGCCACAGCAGTGTCTTATATCAATCACCAAGGGGGCACCAGAAGATGTGCAACTCAGGGAGAGGTAAACCATATTCTAACCTGAGCAGAAAAGCATGTGCCATGCATATCGGCAATCTTCATTCCAGGGGTAGAGAATTGGCAGGCGGACTTCTTAAGTTGTGTAAAGTGATTTTAAATGAATAAAACAGTAGCGCTAATAATCACAGTGTCTGTGAATAAACTACATATTTAACCTGTGTAAACAATACTGAAAAATAATCACCCTGTATATACAGTGCTAAAAAAACAACAACAACACAATTAATCACCTATATACACAAAGTGAAAAATTAAAGTGAAGTGTGATTATATACTTTTTTTGCAGGTGTCCAAAAAAGGAAAACAAATCCAAACAAAAGTCCATAAACTGTTACTTGTAGTGATAATATTTCAAAAAGTGACAAAAAAGTGAATGAAAAATCCTGAAGCAAATAAAGTTTTAAAGTGTCTTAATCAATGATTAAGCCACTTCGGTGAAACATGTCTGGGTATGGTTACATGGCAACTGTGAGGAGCATTTAACATTCAACGTTCCAGTTACTCGGTGTGCTGTGCCGTTTGAAGTGAAGTGAAAGAGAAAGGAAACAGCGTGGAGGGTGAGACATATTGGTATTAACGCCGGGTCCGCCGAGACCATAATATATTGGGTCACCACTGCTGGGTCCTTGTTTCCTGTTGAAAAGATTATGCTGAAGTGCCTTATTTTTATATGAAGGATGTGAGTACAATGGTTGAGGAATTTTGTGTGCTGTTTACTCTACTTCACTATTGGAAGCATCTCTTTTTTCCTTATATGTGGAGTGCAATTATCTAACATTCTGTCTGGATCCATCTGTGACCCATGTGGAGCTATTAAGCGAGTTGGCCGAGCATGAGTGCAAGGCATATACTGCTGGTGAGTGCTAAGGATGAGCCCGGTGTTCGATTCAAACCCATGTTCGAATCGAGCACCGGGTGTTCGCTCGCTCGGCGAGCCCAGAACTATTGGGGCCGCTCGCATCAAATTCGTGTGATGCGAGCGGCCCCGCAATGCATTGCGGCCCGCGCAGTGCAATGCTGGCTGATGATTGGCCAAGCATGCACTGTGACCCCGCATGCTTGGCCAATCACAGCGCCGGCAGCGAGGAGAGCCATAATTGGCTACAGGCAGGGTGCCTGTAGCCAATTATAGCTCAGGGGCTTTAGTACACGCCCCGCGGTATAAGAGGCCGCCTCGCCGGCGGCCTCGCATATTATGTTTCAGTCAGTGTCAGCGTGTCAGTGTGCTGCTGACTGCTGACAACAATATGTGCTCTATTTCTGGGGATATGTGTGTGCATGCTGTTAGAACAGCATTGCAGTATCACATCTGGGGGGTGTCTATAGGTGGCCTGTGAAGGGGGCAGGTTTCCTGTGCTTAGAACTTTCCCTGCAAAAAAGTGTCATTTTTGCAGGAAAAAAGCTATTTAAAATCACTCGCGGCTAATGAATTGATGGCTCCTGTAACACAGAGAACTGTCATTCATTAATAAAAAACAAAAAAAAAGCATAGGGGTCCCCCCAAATTCAATAACCAGGCCCTTCAGGTCTGGGATGGATATTAAGGGGAACCCCAGCCAAAAAAAAAAAAAAAAATGGCATAGGGTCCCCCTCAAAATCCATACCAGACCCTTGAGGTCTGGTATGGATTTTAAGGGGAACCCTAGCCAAAAAAAATGGCGTGGGGTCCCCCTCAAAATCCATACCAGACCCTTATCCGAGCACGCAACCTGGCAGGCCGCAGGAAAAGAGGGGGGGGACGAGAGCGGCCCCCCCTCTCGCCTGAACCGTACCAGGCCACATGCCTCAACATTGGGAGGATGCTTTGGGGGTCTAAGACCCCTAAAGCACCTTGTCCCCATGTTGATGAGGACAAGGGCCTCTTCCCCACAACCGTGCCCGGTGGTTGTGGGGGTCTGCGGGCGGGGGGCTTATCGGAATCTGGAAGCCCCCTTTAACAAGGGGACCCCCAGATCCTGCCCCCCTGTGTGAAATGGTAAGGGGGTACAAAAGTACCCCTACCATTTCACCAAAAAAGTGGCAAAAATTGTAAAAATGACAGGAGACAGTCTTTGACAATTCCTTTATTAAAATCTTCTTTCTTCTTTCTTCATCCTTCGGTTTCTTCATCTTCTCCTTCCTTCATCTTCTTCCATCTTCTTCTTCCATTTTCTTCTTCCTCCGATCCGCTTCTTCTTGCTCTGGTCTTCTCGTCCTTCTCGTCCGGCATCTTCTTCCGTCGGCGTCGGCGTCGGTGTCGGTGTCTTCTTGGGCCGCTCCGCGCAATGGGAGGCTCCCGCTGTGTGAGGCTCCGCTCCATCTGACAGGTCTTTTATAATGGAGGGCACCTGGTGACCCCGCCCCCTCTGACGCACAGAGACGTCATGGGGAATTCCATGATGGCTTTCCCCATGATGTCAGAGGGGGGCGGGGTCACCAGGTGCCCTCCGTTTTAAAAGACCTGTCAGATGGAGCGGAGCCTCACACAGCGGGAGCCTCCCATTGCGCGGAGCGGCCCAAGAAGACACCGACACCGACACCGACGCCGACGGAAGAAGATGCCGGACGAGAAGGACGAGAAGACCAGCGCAAGAAGAAGCGGATCGGAGGAAGAAGAAAATGGAAGAAGAAGATGGAAGAAGATGAAGGAAGGAGAAGATGAAGAAACCGAAGGATGAAGAAAGAAGAAAGAAGATTTTAATAAAGGAATTGTCAAAGACTGTCTCCTGTCATTTTTACCATTTTTGCCACTTTTTTGGTGAAATGGTAGGGGTACTTTTGTACCCCCTTACCATTTCACACAGGGGGGGGGGGCGGGATCTGGGGGTCCCCTTGTTAAAGGGGGCTTCCAGATTCCGATAAGCCCCCCGCCCGCAGACCCCCACAACCACCGGGCACGGTTGTGGGGAAGAGGCCCTTGTCCTCATCAACATGGGGACAAGGTGCTTTAGGGGTCTTAGACCCCCAAAGCATCCTCCCAATGTTGAGGGCATGTGGCCTGGTACGGTTCAGGCGAGAGGGGGGGCCGCTCTCGTCCCCCCCTCTCTTTTCCTGCGGCCTGCCAGGTTGCGTGCTCGGATAAGGGTCTGGTATGGATTTTGAGGGGGACCCCATGCCATTTTTTTTGGCTAGGGTTCCCCTTAAAATCCATACCAGACCTCAAGGGTCTGGTATGGATTTTGAGGGGGACCCTACGCCATTTTTTTTTTGGCTGGGATCCCCCTTAATATCCATCCCAGACCTGAAGGGCCTGGTTATTGAATTTGGGGGGACCCCTACGCTTTTTTTTTTCATTTTTTTTATTTTTTATCAATGACTTTTTTTTATGAATGAGTTTCAATGAATCACTGTTCTCTGTGTTACGGGAGCCGTGAATTAACATTAGCCGCGAGTGATTTTAAATAGCTTTTTTACTTTCAAAAATGACACTTTGCGCAGAGACAGTTCTAAACACGGGAAACATGCGCCCCTTCACAGGCATACTATAGACACCCCCCAGGTACGAAATTTAAAGGAATATTACACTTTTATTGTTTCAATTTAAGCATTATTAAAATCACTGCTCCTGAAAAAACGGCCGTTTTTTAAAAAAAAAATTGCATTGATACATGTCCCCTGGGGCAGGACCCAGGTCCCCAAACACTTTTTATGACATTAACATGCATATTAGCCTTTAAAATGAGCACTTTTAATTTCGAACGTTCGCATCCATTATAACTAATAGGGTTCTAAAGCTCGCACGGACTTTAGGTCCGTTCGCGGGTTCTGGTGCGAGCCGAACGGGGGGGTGTTCGGCTCATCCCTAGTGAGTGCGTTTCCTTAGGGTGCGGTAGCACTGAACACAGGTGGTGTGGTGGAAGATATTTTTTCAAGTCACTTCAAGAACTTTGTTTAAAGACACTTTAAAACTTTATTTGCTTCAGGATTTTTCATTTACTTTTTTGTCACTTTTTGAAATATTATCACTACAAGTAACAGTTTATGGACTTTTGTTTGGATTTGTTTTCCTTTTTTGGACACCTGCAAAAAAAATATATAATCACACTTCACTTTAATTTTTCACTTTATGTATATAGGTGATTAATTGTGTTGTTGTTGTTTTTTTAGCACTGTATATACAGGGTGATTATTTTTCAGTATTGTTTACACAGGTTACATATTTAGTTTATTCACAGACACTGTGATTATTAGCGCTACTGTTTTATTCATTTAAAATCACTTTACATTATTTATCTATTTAAGTAGCTGCTTAGTTTATTTTTATACACATAGGTGTTTTAATAAATTTTTCTTTGTGCGCAGTGGTGGTGTGGAATAGTAGGAGGGCGAACGATTTCCATACCAGTTTATTTTGATGGACTTCTTAAGTTGCCAGCAGTTGTTTCCAGGGGAATGGTCTCTTCACCCTGAATCTTCTGGGCTATATGCCAAAGATGGGGTATCCCAGACGTAGATCTGTTTGCATTCCCTCCTATTCTGCTGCTACCCCTACTTCTTCGCAGGATCAAGCAGGAAAGGAAGTCGGCAGTTCTTGTGGCCCCAGCGTGTCCCAGAAGATCTTGGTATGCAGAGATGGTAAAAATGGCGGTAGGAGCCCCATGGACCCTACCACCACGTCCAGACCTGCTATTGCAGGGACCAGTGTTCCATTCTACCTTACAAATGCTAAATTTAATGGTTTGGCTATTGAAACCCCACATTCTGAAGAATCGTGGGCTTTCAGGCTCAGTGATATCTACCTTGATTAATGCAAGGAAGCCAGCTTCCAGAGTAATTTATTATAGAGTCTCGAAGGCATATGTTTTCTGGTGTGAATCCAGGGGTTTGCATCACAGAAAGTATGTCATAGGTAGAATCCTTGTATAGCACTGACCCCCAAAGGAGCTGCTGGTAATTTACTCTACTATCTCACCCCCAACTGAATTGGCTTGACCCGCTTGACACAGCTGTGTAACAGTCTTGGTGTGAGACTTAACAGCAAAAACAACCCCACAATTCTACAATGTGTATATAGAGTACCTTTGTCATTACCTGGGCATCCGTTGTTCCACCTGTTAAGTAAATGAACGAGTCTCACACCAATGGTGAATAACTAGAATATAAATTTACTGTCTCTGGTTGTAAAACAGTGGTTAACAGTGGTTGTATAAACGTCCAAACTCAAGACAATAAAGCAATGAACATTTGCAGATTATCTCCCCTGCGTCTCCAAGTAGGACTAATGTCCAGGGTGACCTTGACTCTGGACACCTTCCCACTTCCAGCGCGGCCGCACTAAGCACAAAATATAAGGTTATACAAACACAGCACAGTACAATTACTCTGAGGTATGATGCAGTTCTGTGCTACTGTAACTGAATGAACAAAGCCTTCCAGTGAGAAGTGTAGTATTTGTTCTTCTTTTTTCTGTTAGCTATTATACTGCAGTGTTTGTAGTCCAAGAGTTTAACAAGCAAAGAAGTAACATAAGCTGATGATTGAGAACAGTTCCTGCGGTGCATGCACTTATAACTGCCTCCGGTATAGTTATCTCTAAACCGCCACAGGGTCAGCTCTTAGTAAAGTATAGGCTTGAGGCCTGCTTGAACTCAGTCTATTTGAATATGACCCCTCTGTGGAACTGCAGGTCTCAGCAACACTGTGGTATGAGTCTAAGTGTGTTAAGTGCGGTATATAACTTCTGGGCGGCAGCCCTCTCACCACACCAGGTCTGGATGAATGGATGCCTCCACTCCGATGGTCTTAGTCCTGCTGCCAGTCAGCTCCGTCACGCTGCACCACTCCGGAAGATGACCAGGACCTCCATCTGGCTCCGTCAGGCACTCTGGATCCTCCGGTCAGATCACACCGCTGCTCCAGCACACTTTGGTAAGGCACTCTCAGTGGTTGCTGTTCTGCTCCGCACGATGCAGGCCGCGCTCTCTGGAACAATCCTGCACAGATCCTTGCAGGCAGGCCACGCGTCCAGAAGAGAAAGAACATGGCTGCACTGAGTCTTTTATTACCTACCCAGCATGCAGTTCAGCCACTCAGTGTTCATGGGTAGGTGAGTGGGCATTGTGGGTAGGTGAGTCCTTCACAAAGTAAATAAATAAATCACTTCCTGCTTAACTAACAGGTGAAAATTAAACAGGTCTATTTAGGTTGAATACCACCAGAGGGAGCCAAATACCAATCTGGCATCATTGCCTATTGTACAACATTACATGGCAAAAATACCAGCGCTATACTTGCCTTTCTGCTAATGGGGTTAGAAATTAAGCTGGCCTTGACAAAGGCCAGGTCCCGGCCTATCGATTTTGTTTCAACGACCACTTGCTTAGCATTCTTTGGTCCGAAGCCACCGGTTAGAGCACCCCTGAACCCTTGGGACTTGAATTTAGTTCTGTCAGCGTTACAGAAACAGCCTTTTGAGCCGATACGACATATTCCCTTGGTCCTGTTGACAAGGAAACTAGTTTTTCTGGTAGCCATATCTTCTACAAGAAGGGTATTAGAGTTGGCTGCTCTTTCTTGTAAAGAGCCATATTTAATCATTCACAAGGATTACACGTGTATTGCATTGCTACAAAACTGAGGTACTCCCAGTAAGGGGAGGGCTTATATAGGGAGCTAAACATCCTGTCTAGGGTGTGCCAGTGTCCATCACCTAAAGATGCCTATATAACCCATACAGTAAATACTGTTGCTCTGTGTTCCATGATGTACTCCAAGAAAAGGATTTTACAGGTTAGCTGTTCAATTGTCAGTGTAGAATATTAGTTTAGTGTCAGTCTAGGAATAATGTGAGTGGAGTGAGGAGGACCATCATTCAGCTTTGCATAGTGTGCAGCTAGAGTAGGGACAGCTCAGATAGTTTCACTGTAGTGTAGTGAGACTGTGTCATTCATACATACATTAGTGTAGAGTAGGGACAGCTCATATAGTTTCAGTGTAGTGTAGTGAGACCGTGTCAGTAATCTTTACATTAGTGTATAGCTAGAGTAGGGACAGTTCAGATAGCGTCAGTGTAGTGACGGTTGAACACCATCTATTTGATTGTGTTACTGCCAGTTTAGCGCCACATTGTTCTGTGTGCGTTACTGCCAGTTTAACGCCATATAGTTTTGTGCGTTACTTCCAGTTTAACGTAATTTACTTCTGTGTGCGTTACTGTCAGTTTAACGCCATATAGTTTTGCGTGTGTCACTGCTAGTTTAACGCCATATAGTTCTGTGTGCATTACTGACAGTTTAATGCCATATAGTTCTGTGTGTTACTGACAGTTTAACGCCCTTTACGTCTGTGTGCGTTACTGCCAGTTTAACACCATATCGTTTTTTGTTTGTTACGCCAGTTTAACGCCATTTACTTCTGTGTGCATTACTGCTAGTTTAACGCTATATAGTTTTGTGTGTGTTAATGCCAGTTTAACGCCATATAGTTCTGTGTGCGTTACTGCCAGTTTAATGCCATAAAGTTCGGTGTGCATTACTGCCAGTTTAACGCCATATAGTTCTGTGTGCGTAATGCCTCGTACACACGAGCGGACTTTCCCGCAGGAATGTCCGCCGGTTTGAAGTCCGCTGGACAATCCGCCCGTGTGTGGGCGCTGGCGGACTTTCTGGCGCCAAAAGTCCGGCGGACTAAGTTTGAAGTTTTGTTTTCAAATTGTCTGCTGAACTTGGCAGTCCGGCGGACAATCCCGCGGTTAGTATGCTAGTCCGCCGGACTTTTGGAAATGAACGGACTTGCCGATCATCGGAAAGTCCGTTCATTTAGAACGTAACTGCAGGTAGACGGGACTAGCGAAGGCAGTGAATGCCACCGTGCTAGCCCCGTCACCTGGCATGGATTTAAAGGGAATCCCTGCGCCGAAAAAACGGTCTCAGACCCTTATCCGAGCATGCAGCCCGGCCGGCCAGGAAAGGGGTGGGGACGAGCGCCCCCCCTCCTGAGCCGTACCAGGCCGCGTGCCCTCAACATGGGGGGTGCCCTGGGGAAAGGGGGGCCGTGCGGCCCCCCCACCCCAAAGCACATTGTCCCCATGTTGATGAGGACAAGGTCCTCTTCCCGACAACCCTGGCCATTGGTTGTCGGGGTCTGCGGGCGGGGGGCTTATCAGAATCCGGGAGCCCCCTTTAATAAGGTGTAAAAGTGTAAATAAAAAAAACACACAATTTTTTAAAAATATTTTATTGCACTGCTCCGGGGGTCTTCTTCCGTCTTGAGGGGTCTTCTCGCCGGACTCCTCCGCTATTTTACCTAGCTCTTTTACCGAGCAGAGGAGCCCGGCTACCTTCTTCGTTGTTGCCGCCGTCGTCTGGGGGTCTCGATCCGCCTTCGGGGGTCTTCCGGGGTCTCTTCTGTTCTTGCCGCTTTCTTCTTCTTCTTCGTCTTCTTCTTCTTCTTCTTCTTCCGCTGTTGACTCGTCGCTCTCTCTGGCCGGAATGGCAGAGACGCGCTGTGCTGGGACTTATATAGGGACAAGGAGGCGGGGTCACATGTTCATGTCACATGGTGACCCCGCCCCCTATGATGTCACAGTCCCAGAGGATGCTGGGACTGTGACATCATATGGGGGCGGGGTCACCATGTGACATGACCATGTGACCCCGCCTCCTTGTCCCTATATAAGTCCCAGCACAGCGCGTCTCTGCCATTCCGGCCAGAGAGAGCGGCGAGTCAACATCGGAAGAAGAAGAAGAAGGCGGCGGCGGCGGCGCAGAAAGCGACCACAGTGGCAAGAACAGAAGAGACCGCGGAAGACCCCCGAAGGCGGATCGAGACCCCCAGACGACGGCGGCGATGACAAAGAAGGTAGCCGGGCTCCTCTGCTCGATAAAAGAGCTAGGTAAAATAGCAGAGGAGTCCGGCGAGAAGACCTCCCATGACGGAAGAAGATCCCCGGAGCAGTGCAATAAAAATTTTTTTTAAAATTGTGTGTTTTTTTTATTTACACATTACACCTTAGATGAATGGGTAGGGGTACATCGTACCCCATACTCATTCACATAGGGTGGGGGGGGCCGGGATCTGGGGGCCCCTTATTAAAGGGGGCTCCCGGATTCCAATAAGCCCCCCGCCCGCAGACCCCGACAACCAACGGCCAGGGTTGTCGGGAAGAGGCCCTTGTCCTCATCAACATGGGGACAAGGTGCTTTGGGGTGGGGGGGGCGCACGGCCCCCCTTTCCCCAGGGCACCCCCCATGTTGAGGGCACACGGCCTGGTACGGCTCAGGAGGGGGGGTGGCGCTCGTCCTCACCCCTTTCCTGGCCGGCCGGGCTGCGTGCTCGGATAAGGGTCTGAGATGGATTTTGGGGGGGACCCTTTAAATCCATGCCAGGTGACGGGGCTAGCGAGGCAACATTCACTGCCTTCGCTAGTCTCGTCTACCTGCAGTTACGTTCTAAATGAACGGACTTTGCTCCGTGTGTGGGGCAAGTCCGTTCATTTTCAAAGGTCCGGCAGACTTTTTCCCGCGGATTGTCCGCCGGAGAAGTCCGGGCGTGTGTGGGCAGGTCACACGCTCGGAAAGTCCGGCGAAGCCCCGCTGGAAGGTCCGGCGGTTTGTCCGCTGGACTAGGTCCGGCGGACATTCCCACGGGAAAGTCTGAGCGTGTGTACGAGGCATTACTGACAGTTTAATGCCATATAGTTCTTTGTGCATTACTGTCAGTTTAATGTCATATAGTTTTGTGTGCGGTACTGCCAGTTTAACACCATATAGTTCTGTGTGTGTTACTGTCAGTTTAACGCCATATTGCTTTGTGTGCATTACTGCCAGTTTAATGCCATATAGTTTTGTGCGTTACTGCCAGTTTAAAGCCATATGTATTTCATGTTTCCTTATTAAAACCTTTGGTCTGCAAGCGTTTTACCACCTCAGTGCCACGTCCTCACCCTGTACAGGTTGAGAACCATGAGGATTATGAAGTATAGTCCATTGTTGACTCCCATATGTTTTGTCGGCGCATACAGTACCTGATGCATTGGAAAGGGTACGGTCCGGAGGAACGCTCTTGGGTCTCGTCCTCAGACGTACATGCCCCTGTCCTCCTCCGTGATTACCATAGACATTTTCCCCTCTAGCCTGGTGGTCCTCTGAGGTGGAGGGGTCATTGAGGAGGGGGTACTGTCAGGGCTGGGCTCAGCCCTTTCTTCTTTGAGCTGGCCGCTCAGCTGTTGGCTAATTGCCAGCTTCCATCTCTCTCCACAGTTACTCAACTGTTGATGATTCTGCTAGTCAGTCCTGCCTACTTAAGCCATCCAGTCCAGAGGAGCTCTGCTTTCGCCTTTGTCACATCACAAGAAACTATTTTCTGCATTCCTGTTTAAAGACTGGCTTTGATGACATCCCTTCTGGCTCCAGATCCTGTTTGCTGTTCCACTACATTGATCCCTGACTTCTGGCTTGGCTGACTATCCGTTCCAGTTACTGAACTTTGGCTATGTTTTGACTACGTTTGTTCTTTTTACTTTTATTATTAAACAAGTGTGATTTAACTGTACTTCTGTCTCGGCCTGATTTAATGGTTTCTGACAGTAGACAAAGACCATGAATTCAGAAGATGCAGTCAATCCACTTGTTGGTAATATTTTTTCTAGATTGGATGAACTGGATCATCGCATTGGATCAGTTTGCCATGGTGTTACAAATTCTCCTGAGTTGCATGACTCACCTGGAATCTCCCACTGTGGCTGCCCCGGTACAAGCTATGTTGCAGGCTGACCCTACTGCTGCTCCAGTCTCTGTACAGGCACCTGCCTTGAGTATTTCCTCTATTAGAGGTATGTCTGGTTCCGCTCCACTTCCCCAGCGATTTGGGGGCGATCCAGTCTAATGCAGAGGGTTTCTCAAGCACGTTGATATATACTTTGACATGCTGCCCCAGGTGTTTCCCACGGACAGAAGCAAAGTAGGTTTCGTGATATCTTTGCTTTCTGAGAGAGCCTTGGCCTGGGCAAACCCTCTATGGGAGATGCAAAAACCTGTTGTCTTGAGTTACCCTGAATTTGTGGCTTTGTTTAAAAGGGTATTTGACATTCCTGCATGCTTCGCTTCTGCTGCCAAGTGCCTCATGTCCATCGAACAGAGTACGAGAACTGTACAACTACGCCAATTCGACTAATTCCGTACTCTGGCAGCAGAGGTTGCGTGGAACAATGAGGCCCTCATGGCTGCTTTTTCTCATGGTCTCTCGGATACCATCAAGGATGAGATAGCAGCCAGAGATGTACCCACTGAGCTGGAGAAGTTGATCATGTTTGCCATTCACATTGACTCCAGACTTTAAGGAGAACTTGCATAAGCCTCCTGTATGTTTGTCTCTGAGCTTTGCAGTCCCACCCCTGCCTCCCTCACCTCCCATGCCTCCTGGTACCGAGTCGGGCAGTGAAGGTGAACCCATGCACTTGGGTTTCATGTGTCTCTCTGCAGATGAGAGAGCCTTTAGGAGGAGGGAGAGGTTGTGCCTTTATTGTGGCCAGGCAGGTCACTTTTTGAAGTCCTGTCCTACCCGTCCAGGGAACGCCCGAAACTTGAGGTCCTGTCACGGACAGACCTTAGGTGGCATTGTTTCACCCCAAGTTATCCAAAAGCATAAGCCCCTGGTTTTGGTCACCCTTTTTTGGGCTGGGTCATCCGTCGAGATAGAGGCTCTAATCAACTCTGGGGCTGCAGGCCTGTTCATTGATGCTGCCTTTGTATCGAAGCACTTGATTCCGCTGCAGCTGCGTGTTGCTCCACTTGCCATTGAGGCTCTTGACGGGAGACCTCTACAGCCTGCCTATGTGACTCATGAGACGGTTCCGTTGTCCATGGTCGTAGGGGCTCTTCACCATGAAATAATCCAATTCCAAGTTATTTCCTCACCTAAGTTTCCGCTGGTTATTCGTTATCCATGGTTACAGAGGCACAACCCCTCTTTTGATTGGCTCCGCGCTGATGTTCTCTCCTGGTCACCACAATGCAGTGAGACATGCTTCCAGAAGGTAGCCAAGATCCTGTGCACCTCTTCACTCTCCTGCCTGCCGGAGGAGTACCGTGATTTTAGCAATGTCTTTGACAAAGGTCAAGCTGGCCTCCACACTGGCTGTATGATTCCGCAATTGACCTTCAATCTGGTGCCATACACCCTTGTGTCCTGGGTCTTGGAGGATAAGACCATGGGGGAATATGTTGCAGACACACTTTCTCGAGGTTTCATCCGCAAATCCTCATCTCCTGCTGGTGCTGGTTTCTTCTTTGTGAAGAGGAAGAGTGGTGAACTGAGACCTTATATTGATTATAGAGGTCTCAATCCTTTCACGATTTAAGAATGCCTATCTGATTCTATTGATTACAGAGTTATTTGACTGACTCAAGGGTAGCAACAGTTTTTACAAAGCTTGATTTGAGAGGGGCATACAATCTCGTGAGGATTAAGGAGGGCGACGACTGGAAAACTGCATTTAATACCAAACATGCCATTATGAGTACCTCATAATGCCTTTTGGCCTTTGTAACGCCCCGGCAGTTTTCCAGGAATTTATTAACGATGTCCTCCGAGATTTGTTGCAGTTATGTGTGGTGGTTTATCTCAATGAAATCCTCATATTTGCCAAGTCCCTGGAGAGGCACCACACAGATGTCTGCCGTGTGCTTCAGAAACTAAGAGACAACAATCTCTATTGTAAACTAGAGAAGTGCAAGTTCCATCGTGAACAGATTAAATTCCTGGGTTATGTAATTTCCACTGCTGATTTTTCGATGGACCCAGAGATTAACTGTGAAGAGATGGCAATTATCTGACAGCTGAGCGACCAGCTCAGAGAAGGAATGGTTGAGCCATGCCCTGCCAGATACTGCCAGTTTAACACCATATAGTTCTGTGTGTGTTACTGCGAGTTGAACATCATTTACTTCAGTGTGCGTTACTGCCAGTTTAACGCCATATAGTTTTGTGTGCGTTACTGCCATTTTAACGCCATATAGTTCTGTGCGTCACTGTACGTTTGGCGCATTATATTGCAGTATATTATAGTGTATCCATGGAGTGTGTCTGTGAAGTGTGAGTACTCAAATTAAAGTGCACCAAATACCTCTTGGTGCCAAGGAGGCCAACATCAAGAAAGAGTAGAGAGCAGCCACCCTATTCCATCTCATTGTGCAGCTGCAGCTGTTATCTCCGGGCCCACTTCCCAAAGCTCATCTGACTGGTAGGGATGAGCCGAACACCCCCGGGTTCGATTCGCACCAGAACCTGCGAACGGACCGAAAGTTTGCGCGAATATTCGAACCCTGTTCGTTACAATGGACGCAAACAGTTGAAATCTAAATTGCTAATTATAACGGCCAATATGCATGTTAATGTCATAAAACAGGTTTGGGGACCTGGGTCCTGCCCCAGGGGACATGTATCAATGCAAAAAGAAGTTTTAAAAACTGACATTTTTTTGGGAGCAGTCATTTTAATGATGCATAAAGTGAAAAAAAAAGTGAAATATTCCTTTAAATATGGTACCTGGGGCGTGTCTAAAGTATGCCTGTGAAGTGGCATGTGTTTCCCGTGTGTTTAGAGCTGTCCATGCAAAAAATGACATTTGTAAAGGAAAAAAATAAGCCATTTAAAACTGCTTGTGGCTTTAATGTCATGTCTTGTCCTGGCAATATGGCTGAAAATCTTTGAGAAAAATGGCATGGCTACCCCATCACCCCCCCCCCCACCCCAGCCCATTACCAGCCCCTTTGGGTCTTGTATGGATATTAAGGGGAACCCCGCACCCAAAATAAAACCCTATACCTACAACCCTATATACTCTGAACAGCAGTATACAGGCAACAACAACAGCAGTATACAGGCGGTGCAAACAAGACAGGGACTGTAGGTTTGTTCTTAAGTAGAATCTGTTTGTAATTTTGAACAGGTACATTTTTAAGTGTATCTCCATCCAACAAAAATCTATTTTTAAGCTTTTTGAAGAACATAGGGAAGGGTTATCACCCCTGTAACATTTGTTTTGCTGTCTGTGCACCTGTTCAGAACATTTCACCTCACTTTCCATCCCAATGACAAATGTTTTTGGAAAAGTGTTTTTTTTTATTGAAACAAGGATTGGTGATAAAGCATCAGTAGAGAGGAGATACCCTTTTCCCAAATTAAATCTAACAGGATAGAATTTCCCTTCCTAGGGGTAAATTTTCTTCTCACTTCCTGTTTTCTCCTTCCGTTTGCAAGTAGGAGTCGTTTGTAAGTTGGATGTTTGAAAGTAGGGGCCTGCCGTATATACTCTGCAGAAATTTGCCCAAGTAGATGTTGGTGTTGCCACAACACTGTAAGCCCTCACAGTTACTCTTGGTGGGCGCAGGAATGGGCCCTGCTGTGAATTATTAGATCAAGAATTGTAATTGCATGCACCTGTTGAACAGGGCAGAAAAATTGGGCCTTTGGTGGTGGTGGTGGACGGTGTTGCCACAACACTGTATGCCCTCACAGTTACTCTTGGTGGGCGCAGAAATGGGCCCTGCTGAGAATTATTAGATCAAGAATTGTAATTGCATGCACCTGTTGAACAGGGCAGAAAAATTGGGCCTTTGGTGGTGGTGGTGGACGGTGTTGCCACAACAATGTAGGCCCTCACAGTTACTCTTGGTGGGTGCAGAAATGGGCCCTGCTGAGAATTATTAGATCAAGATTTGTAATTACACGCCCCTGTTAAACAGGGGCTGAAAAATTGGACCTTTGGTGGTGGTGGTGGATGGTGTTGCCACAAGACTGTAAGCCCTCACAGTTACTCTTGGTGGGCGCAGGAATGGGCCCTGCTGTGAACTATTAGATCAAGATTAGTAATTACACACCCCTGTTAAACAGGGGCTAAAAAATTGGGTCTTAGGCACTGGTGCCACAACACTGCAACCCCTCACAGATACTGTACTCTGAGCACAGCAATCAGACCTGTTGCAAAGCATTGAATAAAAAAAATGAAATTACACGCCCCTGTTAAACAGGGGCTGAAAAATTGGGCCTTAGGCACTGGTGCTGGTGCCATAACAGACAACACTGCAACCCCTCACAGATACAGTACTTGGAGCACAGCAGTCAGACCTGTTGCGAAGCATTGCTTAAAAAATTGTAATTACACGCCCCTGTTAAACAGGGGCTGAAAAATTGGGCCTTAGCCACTGGTGGTGGCACCCAGAAACAAAAATGTTCTTCCAAGCTATCATCAGGATCATTGAGGAGGAAGAGGATAGTCAGTCAACATAACAGGACAGTCACTCAGCATCAGCATAGGCAGTCTTGAAGGGATGTGACATTATAAATTATTCAGTTATATCAGCTTCAGGTGCCTGGTAGCTGGTGGTGATCCAAGACTGATTCATCTTTATGAAGGTCAGTCGATCAACCGAGTCGGTGGACAGGCGCACCCTGTGATCGGTGACAAAGCCTCCAGCAGCACTGAATGTGCGTTTGGAAAGAACGCTGGATGCAGGACAGGCCAGTAGCTCAATTGCATACTGTGCAAGCTCTAGGCCAGTGATCCATCCTCAAGACCCAGTAAGCCAGAAGATTTTCGGTGGGAAAGGTGTCCAAGTCTGACCTTGCCCCTAGGTATTCCTGCACCATGTGTATCAGACGCTGGCGATGGTTGCTGGAACCGATCATACCTTGGGGCTGCGGACTAAAAAATTGTCTGAACGCATCGGTCAGACGTCCACCTTCCCCACCGCTCCTTCTGCTACTGACCGAAGCCTCAGCAACTCGTCGTCCAGGACCAGGAGTTTGTAACCTCCCAGTCTCTGGGAACGCGTTGCACAGACCTTTCTGCAAGGCCTCCCGGAGATGTCTCTTCCTCTGCTCCCTCTGCGACGGCAAGATAAGGTCTGCAACCTTACCCTTGTACCGTGGATCAAGGAGAGTGGCCAGCCAGTAATGGTCCCTCTCCTTGATCCGAAGAATACGAGGATCCTTCCGCAGGCTTTGCAGGATCAGGGAGGCCATGCAACGTAGGTTAGCTGAGGCATTCGGTCCTGAGTCTTCTGGGTCACTGAGGACGACATGATCCGCAGCCACCTCCTCCCAGCCACGTACAAGTCCACTGGTTTGTTGGGACTGTAAATCATCCCTAAAAGACTGCTGCTGCTGATAATGAGTGCCAGGCTCCACCTCCATGCTGACACAATCCTCCTCCTCCTCCTCATCCTCTTCCTGTGTGATGGGTGGGAGAGAAGGTACACTGTCTGAATAAAGGGGGCCTTGAGAGGCAAGGAAGTCCTCCTCTTCCTGCCTCTGTTCTGCCTCAAGTGCCCTGTCCATTATCCCACGCAGCTTATGCTCCAACAGGTGGACAAGAGGTACAGTGTCACTGATGCATGCACTGTCACTGCTCACCATCCTCGTGGCCTCCTCAAATGGTGAGAGGACAGTGCATGCATCCCTGATCATGCTCCACTGGTGTGGGGAAAAAAATCTGAGCTCCCCTGACCCTGTCCTGGTGCCATAGTCTCACAGGTACTCATTGATGGCCCTCTGCTACATGTGCAGTCGCTGCAGCATGGCCAAAGTTGAGTTCCACCTGGTGGGCATGTCACATATAAGGCGGTTCTTGGGCAGGTTCAACTCCTTTTGCAGCTCAGCCAGCCGAGCACTGGCATTATATGATCGGCGGAAATGCACACAGACTTTCCTGGCCTGCCTCAGGACATCCTGTAAGCCTGGGTACCTGCCCAAGAACCGCTGCACCACCAGGTTAAGGATGTAGCCCCTTGGACGCCTATGGAGCACCGCTGGTTCCGAGGACAGAGCACTCGAAGAGGCCATGGAGGAAGAAGAAGAGGAGGGGGTGGAGGAGAGAGGTGTGTCACAACCAGTAGTAGCATTTTAGAGGCGTGGTGGCGGAACAACCTCCAACACTACTGCACCTTGTCCTGCATCCTTCCCAGCTGCCAACAGAGTGACCCAATGGGCCGTGAAAGACAGGTAACGTCCCTGTCCATTCCTGCTGGACCATGAGTCAGCGGTAATATGCACCTTACCGCTGACCGCCCTGTCCAGCGAGGAATGGACATTGCCTTCCACATGCCGGTAGAGAGCCGGAATCGCCTTCCGTGAGAAAAGTGGCGTTTGGGAACCTGCCACTGAGGAACCGCACATTGAACGAACTCACGGAAGGGGGCCAAGTCTACCAACTGAAAAGGCATCAGTTGAAGTACTAGCAATTTAGCCAAGCTAGCATTTAACCGCTGGGCATATGGATGGTTGGGAGTAAACTTCTTTCCTATGGTCCAGCAGCTGGGGCAGGGAAATTTGCCTGGTAGAATCGGACGTCGGTGTACTGCTAACAGAATGCCCGCAAGTACTTGGCTGTGACACACCTAATTCTACACCTTCATTCCTCTCAGTGCAGCTTTCAGAGAGGACTGAAGGTATAGTGGGGTTGGAAATCCCAGCTGATGAGGAGCAAGGAGAGGTCCGCTTTGTTCTTTGGTGTGGGTCTTTAATGTGCGCTTGCCAACGAGCTGCATGGCCCACACCAAAGAACTTTTGTAATAACGTGCAGAGGCAGCGCCCTGCACAGGCGGAGCTCTGCGGTGTGATTCAGTTGGTGTGCTGGCCTTAAGCTGGCCCCCGGAGGGCATCCTGCCTCGTTGGACATGTGCCGCCTCCTCCTCCTCCTCTCTCCCTTCAGGCACCCACGTGGAGTCAGTGACCTCATCATCCCCTCCCTCTTCACCACTGAAGCAAACCTGGCAGTAAGCGGCAGCTGGTGGAACATGACTGCCAGATTGCTGTCCTTGAGCATCCCCTCTCTCTGCGCTCACGCTACTGCCTTCCCCTAGCTGGGTATCATCATCCGAGCCTCCAAATGCTGGGCATCCTCCTGGAGCACGTACCCAAAACTGTGCTCAAACAGTTCGGGGGACTCCTCAGGAGGACATGGTGGGTCTAGGGAAGGGGTGCCTGATGATGCCATTGAGTATGCGTTGGCAGCTGATTTGCCAGTACCCTGAGCCTGGGTGAGAGAGGATGAGGAGGATGAGGAGGGCTTGGTCATCCACTCTACCAAGCCTTCGGCATGATGCGGCTCAACATGTCCAGCTGCCGAAAAGAAGGACAAGCGTGTCCCATGGCCACGTGCTGATGGCGATGCACCACGTCCACGACCAGCACTGTTGTCTCTAGACACAGAGCCTGCTTGCCCTGTTTTATTGCCTCGGGACTGTCTGCCTCTCCTTGTAGGTCTTCCAGGCATTGTAGTGGGTAGTGTATATTGTGCTGGAGTCACACAGCACACACACTAACTCCTGCAGATGGCTGTCTTAGATGACAACAACAGGGCCTTAGGGCAGATAGAGGCTGAGGTGGTAGCTGCCTTAGATGACAACAACAGGGCCTTAGGGCAGATAGAGGCTGAGGTGGTGGCTGCCTTAGATGACAACAACAGGGCCTTAGGGCAGATAGAGGCTGAGGTGGTGGCTGCCTTATATGACAAAAACAGGGCCTTAGGGCAGATAGAAGCTGAGGTGGTGGCTGCCTTAGATGACCACAACAGGGCCTTAGGGCAGATAGAGGCTGAGGTGATTTATTGTGTGCTGTGCTCTACTCACACAGCACACACACACACACGCTAGCTCCTGCAAATGCCTGGCTGCCTTAGATGACAAAAACAGGGACTAACGGGAAAGATAGAGGCTGAGGTGGTTTATTGTGTGCTGTGCTGTACTCACACAGCACACACACACGCTAGCTCCTGCAAATGCCTGGCTGCCTTAGATGACAACAACAGGGCCTTACGGCAGATAGAGGCTGAGGTGGTTTATTGTGTGCTGTGCTCTACTCACACAGCACACACACACACACACTTAGGGCAGATAGAGGCTGAGGTGGTGGCTGCCTTAGCTGACAACAACAGGGCCTTAGGGCAGATAGAGGCTGAGATGGTGGCTGCCTTAGATGACAACAAACAGGGCCTTAGGGCAGATAGAGGCTGAGGTGGTGGCTGCCTTAGATGACAACAACAGGGCCTTAGGGCAGATAGAGGCTGAGGTGGTGGCTGCCTTAGATGACAACAACAGGGCCTTACGGCAGATAGAGGCTGAGGTGGTTTATTGTGTGCTGTGCTGTATTAACACAGCACACACACACACACGCTAGCTCCTGCAAATGCCTGGCTGCCTTAGATGACAACAACAGGGCCTTACGGCAGATAGAGGCTGAGGTGGTTTATTGTGTGCTGTGCTGTACTCACACAGCACACACCCACACGCCAGCTCCTGCAAATGCCTGGCTGCCTTAGATGACAACAACAGGGCCTTAGGGCATATAGAGGCTGAGGTGGTTTATTGTGTGCTGTGCTCTACTCACACAGCACACACACACACACACGCTAGCTCCTGAAAATACCTGGCTGCCTTAGATGACAACAACAGGGCCTTAGGGCAGATAGAGGCTGAGGTGGTGGCTGCCTTAGATGCCAACAACAGGGCCTTAGGGCAGATAGAGGCTGAGGTGGTGGCTGCCTTAGATGACAACAACAGGGCCTTAGGGCAGATAGAGGCTGAGGTGGTGGCTGCCTTAGATGCCAACAACAGGGCCTTAGGGCAGATAGAGGCTGAGGTGGTTTATTGTGTGCTGTGCTCTACTCACACAGCACCCACACACACACGCTAGCTCCTGCAAATGCCTGGCTGCCTTAGATGACAAAAACAGGGCCTTACGGCAAATAGAGGCTGAGGTGGTTTATTGTGTGCTGTGCTGTACTCACACAGCACACACCCACACACCAGCTCCTGCAAATGCCTGGCTGCCT
Organism: Lithobates sylvaticus; assembly: GCA_028564925.1. Classification (NCBI taxonomy): domain Eukaryota; kingdom Metazoa; phylum Chordata; class Amphibia; order Anura; family Ranidae; genus Lithobates; species Lithobates sylvaticus. Next base: position 147,423,871 of record CM053032.1, on the reverse strand, counting down.
TAGATGACAACAACAGGGCCTTAGGGCATATAGAGACTGAGGTGGTTTATTGTGTGCTGTGCTCTACTCACACAGCGCACACACACACACACACACACGCTAGCTCCTGCAAATACCTGGCTGCCTTAGATGACAACAACAGGGCCTTAGGGCAGATAGAGGCTGAGGTGGTGGCTGCCTTAGATGACAACAACAGGGCCTTAGGGCAGATAGAGGCTGAGGTGGTGGCTGCCTTAGATGACAACAACAGGGCCTTAGGGAAGATAGAGGCTGAGTTGGTTTATTGTGTGCTGTGCTGTACTCACACAGCACACACACGCTAGCTCCTGCAAGTGCCTGGCTGGCTGCCTTAGATGACAAGAACAGGGCCTTAGGGCTGAGTTGGTTTATTGTGTGCTGTGCTGTGCTGTACTCACAAAGCACACACACACACACGCTAGCTTCTGCAAATGCCTGGCTGGCTGCCTTATATGACAAGAACAGGGCCTTAGGGCAGATAGGGGCTGAGATGTTTTATTGTGTGCTGTGCTGTACTCACACAGCACATACACGCTAGCTCCTGCAAATGCCTGGCTGGCTGCCTTAGATGACAAGAACAGAGCCTTAGGGCAGATAAAGGTTGTGGTGGTTTATTGTGCGCTGTGCTGTACTCACACAGCACACACACACACGCCAGCTCCTGCAAATGCCTGGCTGCCTTAGATGACAACAACAGGGCCTTAGGGCAGATAGAGGCTGAGGTCGTGGCTGCCTTAGATGACAAGAACAGGGCCTTAGGGCAGATAGAGGCTGAGTTGGTTTATTGTGTGCTGTGCTGTACTCACACAGCACACACACACACACGCTAGCTCCTGCAAATGCCTGGCTGGATGGCTGCCTTAGATGACAAGAACAGGGCCTTAGGGCAGATAGAGGCTGAGTTGGTTTATTGTGTGCTGTGCTGTACTCACACAGCACATACACGCTAGCTCCTGCAAATGCCTGGCTGGCTGCCTTAGATGACAAGAACAGGGCCTTAGGGCAGATAGAGGCTGAGGTGGTGGCTGCCTTAGATGCCAACAACAGGGCCTTAGGGCAGATAGAGGCTGAGGTGGTTTATTGTGTGCTGTTCTCTACTCACACAGCACACACACACGCTAGCTCCTGCAAATGCCTGGCTGCCTTAGATGACAAAAACAGGGCCTTAGGGCAGATAGAGGCTGAGGTGGTTTATCGTGTGCTGTGCTGTACCCACACAGCACACACACGCTAGCTCCTGCAAATGCCTGGCTGGCTGCCTTAGATGACAAGAACAGGGCCTTAGGGCAGATAGAGGCTGAGTTGGTTTATTGTGTGCTGTGCTGTACTCACACAGCACTCACACACACGCTAGCTCCTGAAAATGCCTGGCTGGCTGCCTTAGATCACAACAGGCCAGAAGGGTAAAGGTAATGTGATACTGCAATGCTGTACTAAAAGCACGCACACACTAGACTAATCCCCAGAATCACAGCAGATAATGTCACCACTCAGCAGTCAGCACAGCAGGTTGTATAACACAGCAGTGCACTCAGCACAATGAATACAACAGCAGATGCTGTCAGGCTCAGCAATGCAGATGAATCACAGCAGCTAATGTGAATGACACAGTCACTCACTAACGCCGGGACACACTACAATAGGCCGCCGGCGCGGCGGCCTTTTATAGTGTGGGGCGTGTACTAAACCCCCTGAGTTATTATTGGCCACAGGCTCTCCTCGCCGCTGGCTATATAATTGGCCAAGCATGCTGGGTCACAGTGCATGCTTGGCCAATCATGAGCCAGCACTGCGACTGGCGCAGTGCATTGTGGGCTGTTCGCATCACACAAATTTGATGCGAACGGCCCAAATAGTTCTGGGCTCGACGAGCGGTCAAACGCCCGATGTTCGATTTGAACGTGGGTTTGAATCGAACACCGGGCTCATCCCTACTGACTGGGCCTTTTTCAGCACATCTGCAGCAGATTGCACTGTTGTTATCTGCAAACTGTGTCTCAGGCACATCAAACGTGGCAAAAACACCAACCATTTGGGTACCACATACTTAACAAGACATTTAACGTCCAACCATTCAGCCCGTTGGCAAGTGCACCTAAAAGCCACACAAAAGGGGCACAAGTCTGTCCCTCCTCCTCCTCCTTTCCCACTTCAGTCTGCCCCGGCTATACCAAATCATTACCTCTCAGCAGCCTCCACTGACAGGGATGATGGTATAGCACATGGTGTCCCATCTCCTAGCAGCACATCAGCCAGCAGCACACCACCAGCTGTAGACTGTAGCTGGCAAATTTCTCTGACCCATCTGCTGCAGCTGGAAAAAAAATACAGTCCCTGCCACCCACATGCCCAGCGTCTAAATGCAAGCTTGTCAAAGCTGTTGGCTCTCCAACTTCTGCCTTTCACCCTGGTGGATTCTGCCCCCTTCCATGAATTCGTACAATGTGCTGTAACTCAATTGCAGGTTCCCAGTCTCTACTACTTTTCACGTAAGGCCGTTCCATCTCTCTACCATCACTTGGAAGGGAATGTTCTGGCATCGTTGGGCAAGGCAGTCAGCCATAAAATCCACCTTACTGCTGACACGTGGTCCAGCAAGCATTGGCAGGGATAATATATTTTGTTCACAGCACACTGGGTAACGCTGCTTGCAACTTAATAGGATGCAGGACAGTGCTCAGTGCTGAAGCTTGTTGTGCCCCCACGTCTCCATACAGCTGGTGGTGATGATGCCAGACCTGTGAGCTCTACCCCCCTCCTCCTCCTCCGCCACCTCCATGCCCTCCTCTGCAGAATTGTCTTATGAACATCAGGTACCCCCTAAGCCTTCAAAGGGCTATTCCCAGAGTCAGGCTAAAAGGTGCCATGCAGTGCTTCAGCTGGTGTGTTAAGGGGACAGGAGCCACACCGGAGCAGAGATTCTTTCAGCTCTGCAGGGACAGGCCAAGCGGTGGTTCACACCACGCCAGCTGGAGCCAGGAATGCCTGGCAGATGTCCTCAATTTGGTGGTGCAGCGTTTCCTAAATATGTACCCAGGGTTGCAAGATGTGCTAAAGCTGGCTAGAATAGTCTGTAGCCATTTCAGGTGGTCATACACAGCCAGTGCTCGGTTTGCTGAAATTCAGCGGGAAATCCACCTGCCCGTAAACTGCCTGATTTGTGACATGCCCACCAGGTGGAACTCAACTTTGTCAATGCTGCAGCGGCTATACATGCAGCAGAGGGCTGTCAACAAATACCTGTGCAAATACAGCACAACGAAAGGCTCAGGCCGTCTCAGCTTTTTTCCCCATGAAAATGACTGATCATTAAGGATGCATGCACTGTATTGTCACCATTTGAGGAGGCCACAAGGATGGTGAGCTGTGACACTGCATGCATCAGTGACACAATCCCTGTTGTGTTTCTGCTGGAGCAGACTCTGCGTGGCATTATGGACAGGGCACTGGAGGCAGAGCAGCAGGAGGAAGAGGAGGACTTTCTAAAGTCCCAACCCCTTCTCTATTTTCATACAATTGTCGGGATGGAAGCATTTGAATAATGGGGTTTGGCAGTGTTCCCCTGCCATCCCCGTGTGAGGTTTCCCTCACTATAGGGTACCTCTTTGTGATAAGGTTATTAACTGATTGTATCTATATGTATCCAGACTGTTTCTTGTTATTCACTTGTGAATTTTGAACATGGTATCTGCTTCCATGCAGCGTTCCCTGTACTGATTTCATGTTCCCACATGGATTGTCTCTATCTAGATGTCCCAAGCACCGCATCGGCCTGGTCAGCTCTGTGCAGTGTATGGATGACTGGGGCTGGGGCGTTGCTGCGGTCTTTCCTCATCGCGGGAGCTGCGATGCGCCTATTGGCCCCTCCCCCCTCCTCCCCTTGCATCTTCTGATGCTTGGAGGACCGGGCGGGTGCCCCTTCGCGCATCGGCACCACGCTTGTCACGCCCTCTGTGTGACGGCACACACGCCGTGCGTGTGACGTCAGTTGTGACGTCATTGCGCCGACGTTTAGCCATAACATCCTGTGTTCCCATGGGGGAACTTCCGCGCCATTCCCGAGTGGTTATTCGGTCCAGGTGCGTTTTCTCTTCCCCCATTGGTTCAACAGCGTGGTGTTGGCGGCATATCCAGATATAATCCCCATTTTAGAGAGCTGTCTCCTTGACTAGTCTCCCTCTGGGGGTTATGGCGCACCAGCTCCAACCAACCGCTGGTAGCGCTTTGAAGCAGCATCGAGGTAAGCTACCCCACAGTCCAGATTTTCCCCCCCCCCCCCCCCTTTCTCTTTGGTGTGATAGTGTTTCACTTTGCATTTTTTTTTTTCCTTATTTTGCTTTTTCAAGCTCCTTACATTTTTTTTTTTTTTTTTTTTTGTTCTCTCTCACTGTCCAGCCCCATTAGACACAGACTTTTGTACATAACAGGCACCATACTTACTTTTACCATTATTTCTTATGGAGTGGCACCAGGCTTATCACTCAATTACACCCCACCACACCAAGCACATTATTTTTACAACCACACATAAATCCAAAACATTTTGTTCCTAGATACCCTCACTTCATGAAATACACACCACTTCCTGACCTGTGGATTTGTACCCTGCACGTTCCACACTGTCCGATGCTGTCTTCCTGTATTATGCCGCCTCAGCTCCCGCGATGGGGTCATGTTCTCGGCTGGCCCTGCACCATTGTCCCTGCGCTGCGCTTGCTGTCTGGGTTGGTGAGTGTGGTGGGTTAACCATCGATATATACAATAATATTACTTTTGACAAATTCCTTCTAGAGCATGGCTCAATATATAAATATATATTTTTTACAATAAATATATATTTTTTTACAGATATTTTATAGGAAGGACTGTCGCATCCGCTCCTGATGAATGGGAATTACCCATGAAACGCGTCGAGCTTTATTTGATGCCACAGCAATATTTTTACGGATCAATCTTACTCCTTTAGTACTACTAGACTCCATGACATTGTCAATATAGCATCCGGTGGATACATATGTACCATGTGGGCACATGTGCCAGTGCTTGGGCATGCTGCCAGTGGCACTAGTAGGCCATATATATTCATATATCTACTTCTTGGAATGTGTTATTATGCATGTATTCCTTTAGTTATCATGTTCAGGCCCTATGTACAGTCTATGTATATTTTAAGAAATTAACAATGGGTCTAAGTCCTTGGATCTATGTTATTAAATAAACTTTTTACTTTGTAACCCATTCCCACTATTCAGATGCTTCAATTAAAGTCCCAAACTCCCTTTCTTTTATTATCGAGGAGGACTTTCTTTCCTCTCAAGGCCGATTTTATCCAGACACCATCATTCCTATGTCACAGAACACACAGGAGGAGAGAGGGAAGGAGGATTCTGGCACTTTCATATGCTTCGAAGAAGAGAAAGACATGCTTTAATCTGTAAGCGATGGCTTGCCAACCCCAGGACCCTTTGGAGTAGTACGTGGCTGGGAGGAGGAAGTTCCAGATGCTGTCATGCTGAGTGACCCAGAGGAATCTGCTTCTCAAGCCTCAGCAAATTTGAGGCGCATGGGCAACCTCATGCTTCAAAGCCTGCAAAAGGACCCAAGAATATGTGGCATAAAGGAGAAGGATGATTACTGCTTGGCAACCCTCCTTGACCACCGTTACAAGGGGAAGGTCTCAGAACTCATCCCGTCCCCACAGAGAGTGCAGAAGATTACATTTCTTGAGGACACATTAAAGAGGATTTTATTGAACATTTTTCTTGACTCCAGTAGGTTACAAAGTCCTGAAAAAAACAAATTTTGAGTCTTCTGTTGTTCAAGAGAGGAGCATTGGAGAAGGCATTTTAGAATTTTTTTAGTCCTCGCCGCCCAGCTTTTACATCCCATAGGCAGCATCTGCATCACATGGTGGACGATTACCTCGGGGGCCAAAACAGAGATGGAGAGCTTTACAGCTGACGATCCACTGACTTACTGGGTCATGAGAATAGACTACTGGCCAGAACTTGCCCAGTATGCTATTGAGTTGTTGGGCTGCCCTGCATCCAGCGTGCTTTTAGAATGGCATTCAGTGCTGCAGGAGGTTTCGTTACTGATCATAAAACGCATCTGTCCACAGACTCTGTGGACTGTTTGACTTTTATAAAAATAAATCAGTCCTGGATTACCAGCTATGAAGCCCCTGATGCCGATGTCCCTGATTAAGTCTTTTTGGGATATAGAATTTCTGCAGGACTTCGAAGCTGCCTAGCTTTGAGGGTGATAATCATTTCATCTGGAATAATGTTTTTGGTATAGGTTTCACAGGCACAATAAACACCCAAAGACCAATTTTTCAGCATCTGTTTGACAGGTGCATGGTGCATATCATTGCAATTTTTTTTTTGCCTTCATCAAGAGCATCTCTATAGCGTTATGATGGGAAGGTGCCACCGACACCCAAAGACCAATTTTTACGCACCCGTTACCTCTATCCAAAGTCAAAGTGATACCAGAATGTATCCAAAACCTCTCTAAACTTGTTGCCAGTGCACTACATTGTGGCCTCATCATACACCCTGGCTCCCCAGCTGTTGCTGAGCAAAATAAAGGCAGCTTACAGGGAAAATTTCAAAATTTTGGGCTTTATAAATGCAATTATTGCTGCAGTAGATTCTAGACATGGTACAGATATGGCAATTTACAGCTAGACTAAGGGGACCCCCAGGTACTATATTGACTATATTGGAAGAAATTTTTAATTTTTATGCTTTCACTTTAAAAATCAAAAAATCACTGCTCATTTAAAAATTAAAATTTTCACAATTTTTTTTTATTGATACATGTCCCCCAGGGCAGGACCTGGACTTCTATAACCATTGTTCAGCCCATCCCTACAAGCCACACCAGAGAGGCAATAGAAGTTTTGAAAAGAAGAAGACTTTTGGTTTTTATGAAGAACTGTAATTACTTTTTGTTCGGCTACCAGCTCTACAGTAAAGATGGATTGCACCTAAATGGGGAGTGTATAGCTCTCTTGGGAGAGAAAATGGTTAGAAGGTTAAAGAAGCTTTTAAGCTAGCATTTGGAAGGAGGGAGAAGCGTGACATATACCATATCTTGTACTGAACAAGAGTCAAAATGATCACTGAATGTAGAATAAGGAAAAAATGTAAGGTAATTTGGTGGGAAAGTACAATATCCAAGTTAAATGCTTGTAGGGTTTCTGAATTTAGCTATAGTCCAAGAGTGAACAATGATAACATACTAAATGCTAGTATAATTTAGCTATAGTCCAAGAGTGAACAATGATAACATACTAAATGCTAGTATAAAAATGAAAAGGTATGTAAATAAATGCTAGAATTCTGGCTAACAATATGGATAAATAGCAGCATAGTTAAATATATGAATACCAGAAACGTTCACGTTCAGATCACAGAGAGAATGCAGATGTACAGTATTAAATACATTCTTCCATTCAGTTTATACAACATCAGGGCTATAATAAACAAAACAGTGATGCTAATAATACTGTATGAAATGTACCTCTGTGGCTGACAGAAATCTGTGTTAAAAAAAATAATTAGAAAAACCTATTGTGAAAACATTAACAGTACCAGATGACTTGCACCCAAGACTCATAAAAGAGCTTTGCCATTATATAATCAGATCAATTCCCAATTGTTACCATGTTTAACCACTTCAGACCCGGAAGAATTTACCCCCTTCCTGACCAGAGCACTTTTTGTGATTCGGCACTGCGTCGCTTTAACTGCAAATTGCGCGGTCGTGCGATGTTGTACCCAAAAAAAATTGACGTCCTTTTTTTCCCCACAAATAGAGCTTTATTTTGGTGGTATTTGATCGCCACCTGCGGTTTTTATTTTTTGCGCTATAAAAAAACTGTGACAATTTCGAGAAAAAAACGCAATATTTTTTACTTTTTGCTATAATAAATAATCCCCCAAAAATATATAAAATAAATGTTTTTCCTCAGTTTAGGCCGATATGTATTCTTCTACATATTTTTGGTAAAAAAATTGCAATAAGCGTATATTGATTGGTTTGCGCAAAAGTTATAGCGTCTACAATATAGGGTAAAGATTTATAGCATTTTTATTATTTATTTTTTTACTAGTAATGCGATCTGTGATTTTTATCAGAACATTATGGCAGACACATTGGACAATTTTGACACATTTTTGTAACCATTGGCATTAATACAGCGATCAGTGCGATTAAAAATGCATTGATTACTGTAAAAATTTCACTGGCAGTGAAGGGGTTAACACTAGGGGGAGGTGAAGGGGTTAACTGTGTTCCCTGGGAGGTGATTCTAACTGAAGGGGGAGAGACTAACTACAGAAAGTGACAGATCGTGGTTCCTAGCTAATAGGAACACACAATCTGTCACTCCTGTCTGAACAGAACAGGGAAGTGTGTGTTTACACACACTTGTCCCTGTTTTGTGTCTCCATCACGAGCATCGGCACCCCCACTGTGCAGCGGGCGCGCATCTGCTATCCGGAACCCCGCGAGCCCACGTACAGTTACGTGGTTTCACGCAGGGGAGCTAACATACCAGAGTAAAACTGTGGCGGCTGGTCCGGAAGCAGTTAAGGACACCTTACTGACTGGAATGGTACAAAGAACATTTGAAGTAGCTTCCCTATATAGGTCCTGAGTAAACATAGTTTGTGAAAACAGAAAAAAGCAGGGGGTGTCTCTGAGTATTGGAAACAGCTATTTGGTAGTCATGAATAAATATAGCACTCACATTTGGTGGAGGAAATATAAGCTTGTCATCTGTGGAAGTCTTAACATCTCTAGCAGAGATCGGCAGGCAAGCGGCTGGTGTTGTACAGAGATCAGCCAGGAAGCTGCTGGGTGATAAGAAGGAAGCGCAGGAGAATGGAGAGGCCAGTGGCGTGGTGTGCATCAGTGTCTGGGTGTCCTTGGCTTGCTTAACACTCTTCCGAAATGCAGAGTTTGGCCAGGAAGCGGCTGGGCAGAAACACAGGAGCGCTGTGGCTAGGGAAGCTAAACTGCGTTCAATGCTGTAAAGCTGCAGCTTTTCTGTGTCATCGGCTGGCTCGGCAATCTCTGCTGGGATGCGGTGATGATGTCTCTATATCAGGGGGCGTGGTTACGTGTTTAGTGGGTCTCCACCCTTTTGTCAAACCATAGGGAAAGGGGGAGTGCTCTCTGGTGCACTGATTTATAGGGAAAATGGGCGGGAGTGTGGATGGTGGCTCCTCCCTCATTGTCAAATTAGCTGATCTCATGAGGCCAAGTTAAATGCGGCCCCCTAACCCCCCCCCTTTTACTCACCTTCGATCCCTCGGCGGAGACCCGCTATACCTCTCTGCCTGGGGTTCTCGGCTCTTGATTGGATAGATTGATAGCAGCACAGCCATTGGCTCCCGCTGCTGTCAATCAAATCCAATGACGCGGGCGCCAGGGGGCAGGGCCCAGTCCTAGATTCTGTGTCTATGGACACAAATGCTGGACTCGGGAGTGCGCCCGCAAGGTAACCCCCCGGGAGAACGCTTCTCCTAGGGGGTTATGCAATGCTGCGAGGAGCTGATAGCGCCACTGGGGGACCCCAAAATAGAATTACCGGTACCGGCCCCCCACCCTATGTGAATGAGTATGGGGTCTGTACCCCTACCCATTCACAAAACAAACTGACAATGAAAAAAAAAAAAAACAGCAAAAATTACGGAAGACGACGACCGCCGCCACTCTGTACAAAACAAACTGCACAGGGTTGTCGGGAAGAGGCCCTTGTCCTCATCAACATGGGGACAAGGTGCTTTTTTGCTTGTTATTTTAAAAAAAAAAAAAGCTATAAAAGAAATTAATTTAAAAAGTCCGCACGTGTGTACGCGGCATTACAATCACTTTAAAAACTGACAAGATTATTTGATAGTCTTTTAGTCCACTTTTTGCTTGCAGCTTGATTTGTATACGGGTGTGCAGGATTGATTTTATTTATAAATATCAAATTGTGCTTGTATTTACATATAAGTGACCAATATGTACATAATATAATTCAAATAATATTTAGCTCCAACATGATATATAGCAGTGTCTCTATCATACATTGTCCAATTTCAAACAATACAATGGGCAAATCATTTTCAGCATCACACTCCAAACAATGTGTAAAGGTGAAACTAACTCCTTCTTGGACTGTACAGTGATCCACTTCTTCACCAACAAATACAGATGTATGCATACCATACAGAATGGACCTCCAAATTATAGGAGGTCAAACCAAGCTCAAAGAACTGGCTCAGAGATACTGCTGTGTGAAAGGTATGCTCATGGAGAGCAGGCGAATACAGCTGGAACTTGGCAACTGGAGCTGAATACAGAGGATGAATATAGCACTGGGTTGCTTCATGCTTTTGTAAGTGTTTTTAATCTATTTGTTTTATTAATACTTTACAGAAAATGGAGAGCACTGTGCTTCTGTGTTTATTTATTGAGAGAAATATCCATGATATCTGAATTTGGAAATTTGCAATTTGGGAGGAGAAAGGAGCTGAGCATTACTAGACTGTGCAATTGTTTTCTGATTTTAGATTGACCTCCTGTGTATTTGAGGTCTGTTCTGCATGGTGAGCATATATCTGTTTGTTGCGAAGCAGTGGATCACCAGTAGAGAGATGGTATATATATATATATATATGTATTGTTTAAAGGATTTATTTGATTGCATGTAAATGTATGTGATTTGTTTTTACACAAAGCACTACACAAGTTCGTTTTCAATTGTATTCTTTTGTGGTAGGGATTTGCAGAAGTGCAAAGAAAATTGTGGAGGTAGGGAATTGTTCAGCTGTATGGGTACACCTTTTTTTTGTATCACATTTTGGAAAGCAAACAGTCCAAGGTATTTTCTGAAAGGCACATTTTGAAAATATAATTCTTTGTCACAAGTTTTTAAAAAATGCTGAAGATTTTTTTTTTTTTTACAAAAAATTGTTAAGTAAATACCCCAAGGTATTTTCTGGGTGGCATGGTGAGTCTTTTGAAAACTAAATTTTTTTGCCACAAGTTTTTTTGACACAGTTGTCAATTATTAACAGATTTATAACACACAGCATCATAGAACACACAGCACATACACAGAATTACAACCAAAACACATTCTGCTACTCCTCTTGAGCATGGTGATATCACACGTGCGAGACTTTTCACAGTCTAACCACATAAATCCAAGGAGTACCCAAAAATTCAAGAAGCAACTTCAGGCTTTCTAGGGGCATAAATTATGCATCTCATTTCCTGATTAACTTTTACATTTTCGGAAGCCCTGGAGCACCAGGAAAAATGTATGTTTCTCACCACTATTATTTTTCTACTATTTATCCTACTAGAGGGCCATAAGGGAAACAGGTTAGGTAGGCCAGCCAAAATGTTCCAAATCTTGCACGCTACAATGCCTCCTAGATATTACATGTGTGTTTAATATGCACATAATAGTGCAATAATCTTATACAACTTTTCCTGATTACCACCTTGGCTAATGTGCACCTTTATCATTACACAGAGATATGTGATTTATTTTTTCAGCATGGTAATGCATTTTAGTGTTATGCTTAAATTGTAACCAGAAAGATTGCAAAAGCATACCTACTATGTAAGCTTAATATCCCATCGGCTGATTCATACAGTTACTTTCAGTTCTATTACATTTTAATGCACAAGTTCCGTTCCTGAATTTAGAGTGAACATTATAGCATGTGTCAGTTTGATTATGTATCAAGTGTCAGTTCTTTTTACTGGGATAAAACAAAGTATTGCAGTATTGATTTTGCTTGAGATTTGCTCATACCACAGGACAGTTGTGGAATAGTATTAGATATTAAATGTCTTTTTTCCAAAGTCTGCTCATCTATACAGCAGAGGGAAAAACAGTGTTAGTTCCAGGAAGATGCTTAGTCAGAGAAAAACAAGATTCAATTAAAAACTGTGCAGTAATAAGTTTAACTATTTCATCATTTTTATTCTGTAATTTGTTGGGCAGTGACATGGTCATTAGCGCACTTGAACATAATACTGTAAATTTGGCCATTTTATATTAACTGAGGAGATAGTAGGTGGCAGGTGCCAGATGTTTTTATGTACTATATGCTTTACTCACTGTATATCCTAACATGTAAAATCTCAACAGTTTTCTGTCCAGTGAGCTTTGCAGTAAAGCAAACCCTCTCTCATTATTAGTTTGGGACATTTTTGGTGCTGTCAAGCCAGAGGTTAAACATTTCATTTTGGCATTTAGTTTAAAAGGCAACATTATAAAATGGAGATGATAAGCAGAAATGTGTACCTCCTGCTACTGTTTATTTTTCTATATTTGTCTAGCACATATACTGTACACGTATAATTTTTCAGGGGCTGACTTTTTCTCAGATTTTTTTGTGTAGTCACAGGTTTTCATGCATGAAAAATTCTAAAACCTGTGTTCTTAATATAATTTAAAATAACTGTCCCTTTTATTCTCGTGATTGATTTAGGGAAGCTTGCAACTTTAAAAAAAATAAAATAAACTGTTTGAACTTTAATGTAACAGAAATTGAAATTGAAGCACCACATCACTTTCATTAGTACTAAAAAGAACATAAGAACATCTCTATCAATTCAATATCAATGAAATATCCCCTCCTCAGGAACATATTTAAAACCAAATAACTAGAGTTGAGCGGACACCTGGATGTTCGGGCTCGGCGGGTTCGGCCGAACTTCGGAAAAAAGTCTGAGTTCGGGACCGAACTTGACCCCAAACTCCGAACCCCATTGAAGTCAATGGGACCCAGACTTTTGAACACTAAAATGGCTGTAAAAAGGTCATTAAAAGGTCTAGAGGGCTGCAAATGGCAACAAAATGTTGTTAAGAGCATGGCAAGTGATCTGCAAACAAATGTGGATAGGGAAATAACTTAAAATAACATAAAAAAAAAAAAAAAAAAAAAAATGCTGGAGGCCCCCTTCTCAGCAGAAGAGGTACAGGAAGTCATTAAGAACCTCAGAAACTCAACGGCACGATGCCGCACATATGGTGGGAATACCCCAGAATACGCACTTTCTGGAAAAAATTATTCAATTTAATGGATAAGATAGTGGGAAAATAAAATACTTGGAAATTAAAAAAAATGAAAAAATTATAATCTTGACCTAGGAGGACAAAATTCAAATGGAGTAGGAGGTTGAGGTGGCGGTGGATGTGGCGGTGTAGGTGGAAGCGGCGGTGGAGGAGGACGAGGTAGCCAACACTGGTTCAAAAATACAACAATGGCTGGGTAAGGCTAGTGGTGAATGATGTGTCGAATTCTGTCCCCCGTCGCATAGTCTCCGCCCTGTACTGCGCTTGCTCAGTACGTAGGACAAGGGGATTTCGAAACTCTCAGAAGACGATGCGCGGTGACTCCAGGTTCAAGCCACATAATCCGAGGTTGAAGCCTAGCCAATCGAGCCCGTGAGGGGCCCTGTTACTATGTGCTACCGTATGTCCACTTGGATGGTCGGGCTTGAACCTGCACTCACTGCGCAGGCGACGTTCATCTTTGGAGATTTTGTGAATCTCCTTGTCCTCCGTACTGCGCAAGCACTGCACCTGCGCAGTAAGTGGCCAGACACTATCCGATAGCAAGACAGTTTTCGTCAGAACACCGGTATATGTGTCTATTCTGCACAAGGTACGGACAAGTCCTGTGGGATCCATGCCTGGTTCATTTTAATGAACGTGAGCTTGTCCACATTGGCTCTGGACAGGCGGCTGCGCTTGTCTGTGATAACGCCCCCTGCCGTGCTAAATACACGTTCAGATAATACACTGGCGGCAGGGCAGGCCAGCACCTCAAAGGCGTAAAGGGCAAGCTCAGGCCATGTGCCCAATTTGGACACCCAGAAGTTGAAGGGGGCAGACCCGTCATGCAGTACGTGTAGGCGTGTGCACACATACTGCTCCACCATGTTGGTGAAATGCTGCCTCCTGCTAAGACGTTCCATCTCAGCTGGTGGTGCTGGTTGTTGTGGCGTGCTGACAAAGCTTTTCCACATTCCGTCTATGCTAACCCTGCCTTGCAAGGTGCTGGCGGTGCCCCGGCTGCGTTGGCGACCTCTTCCTCCTCCTCTGCCTTCGCCTTGTGCTTCCACCGTACCCCCGCTTCCAAGTGGGAATGCCACCAGCAGCGCGTCTACCAGCGTGCGCTTGTACTCGCGCACCTTACGATCACGCTCCAGTGAAGTAATTAAGGACGGCACGTTGTCCTTGTAACAGGGATCCAGCAGGGTGGCCACCCAATAATCAGCACCAGTTAAAATGTGGGCAACTCGGCGGTCGTTGCAGAGACACTGCAGCATGTAATCGATCATGTGTGCCAGGCTGCCCAGAGGCAAGGAAAAGCTGTCCTCTGTGGGAGGTGTATCGTCTGTGTCCTCTGTATCCCCCCAGCCACGCACCAGTGATGGACATGAGCTGATCTGGGTGCCATCCTGCTGTGAACATGGTTCCTCCTCCTCCATCTCCTCCTTATCCTCCACCTCGTCATCCTCCAGAACTGTGCCCTTGCTGCCAGACAATTGTGTACCTGGCGCTTGTTGGTGCAGGAACCCACCCTCGTAGCCACTTGTAAATGACTGCCCTGAAAGCCTTGGAAATGAACCCTCTTCCTCCTCCTCCTCCTCCTCATCCTGTGCCACATCCTCTTCAATCATCGCCTGAAGAGTTTTTTCAAGGAGGCATAGAACTGGGATAGTAACGCTGAGAACGGCGTCATCGGCACTGGCCATGTTGGTGGAGTACTCGAAACAGTGCAACAAGGCACACAGGTCTCGCATGGAGGCCCAGTTATTGGCAGTGAAGTGGTGCTGTTCCGCAGAGCGACTCACGCATGCGTGATGCAGCTGAAACTCCACTATCGCCTGCTGCTGCTCGCACAGTCTGGCAAGCATGTGCAAGGTGGAGTTCCACCTTGTGGGCACGTCACATATGAGACGGTGAGCGGGAAGGCCGAAGTTACGCTGCAGCGCTGACAGGCGAGCAGCAGCAGGGTGAGAATGCCGAAAGTGCGCACAGACGGCCCGCACTTTCTGCAGCAGCTCTGGCCTATCGGGGTAATTCTTAAGGAACCTCTGGACCACCAAGTTCAGCACATGCGCCAGGCAAGGGATGTGCGTCAAACCGGCAAGGCCCAGAGCTGCTACGAGATTTCGCCCATTATCGCACACCACCAGGCCAGGCTTGAGGCTCACTGCCACCAACCACTCATCGGTCTGTTGTTCCATGTCCCTCCACAACTCCTGCGCGGGGTGGGGTTTTTCCCCCAAACAGGAAAGTTTTAAAACTGCCTGCTGTCGTTAAGCCCTGGCTGTGCTGAAGTTGGTGGTGAAGGTGTTACGCTGACCGGATGAGGAGGCGGTAGAGGATGAGGAGGCAGAGTAGGAGGAGTTAGCAACAGGAGGCAAACTGAAGTGCCCTGCAATCCTCGGTGGTGGAAGGACATGCGCCAAACTGCTATCTGCCTCAGGCCCAGCCGCCACTACATTTACCCAGTGTGCTGTTAGGGAGATATAACGTCCCTGACCGTGCTTACTGGTCCACGCATCCGTAGTTAGGTGGACCTTGCCACAGATGGCGTTGCGCAGTGCACACCTTATTTTGTCCCCCACTTGGTTATGCAGGGAAGGGATAGCTCGTCTGGAAAAGTAGTGGCGGTTGGGCACAACGTACTGTGGGACAGCCAATGACATCAGCCTTTTAAAACTCTGCGTCTCCACCAGACGGAATGACAGCATTTCAAAGGCGAGGAATTTTGAAATGCTGGCATTCAGGGCCAGGGATCGCGGGTGGCTAGGGGGATACTTCCTCTTCCGCTCCAGTGTTTGGGAAATAGAGAGCTGAACGCTTCCATGGGACATTGTGGAGATAGTTGGTGACCCAGGTGGTAGTGTTGCTGGCAGATCCTCTGTTTGCGGGTTGGCAGGTGTCACTGTCACTACAGAGGTGGATGAAGAGGCCGAGACTGCAGCAGAAGAGGAAGCAGGAGGAGCCAGAGACCTTTCTTGTTTTTTGAGGTGTCTACTCCACTGCATCTCGTGCTTTGCACTTAGATGCCTGGTCATGCAGGTTGTGCTCAGGTTGAGAACGTTTATGCCTCGCTTCAGGCTCTGATTGCACAGCGTGCAAACCACTCGTGTCTTGTCATCAGGACATTGTCTGAAGAACTGCCACGCTAGGGAACTCCTTGCACCTGGCTTTGGTGTGCTCGGTCCCTTGCTGCGTTGGGCAGTAGCAGACGTACTGAACTACACTGGTCACCTGCATGACGTTGATTCCATGTGGGGTCAAGGACCTCATCGTCCTCCACATCATCTTCCACCCAAAATTCACCCCTGCCCTCCTTGTCGGTCTGTACAATGGCGAAAGCAGCAGCAGTTGGCACCTGTGTTTCGTCATCATCCGAGACGTGCTGCGATGGTCCTCCCATGTACTCATCATGAAACATAAGTGGTTGGGCATCGGTGCACACAATCTCTTCCACTTCTGGGGCAGGGCTAGGTGGATGGCCCTGGGAAACCCTGCTAACAGAGTCATCAAAAAGTAGAAGAGACTGCTGCATGATTTGGGGCTCAGACTGATTGGCTGATTTGCAAGGGGGTGAGGTGAAAGACTGATGGACATCGGCTGCAGGTGTCAACTCTGAACTTTCATCAGGAGACTGGGTGGGAGACAATGTGAAGGAACCGGAGGCACTGTCAGCAGCAACCCTATCTACTATCGCCTGTACTTGTCCTGGCCTCAACATTCGTACAGCCTAATTAGGCACGCCAAAATACTGCTGCAGGCTCTGTCGCCTACTTGCACCTGAGGAAGGTGTTTCACTAGTGCGTGTAGCTGGCACAGATCGACCACGTCCTCTCCCTGCAACAGGAGCGGCACCAGCAGCACCACGACCCTGGCCACGTCCCCTTTTTGATGATCTCATATTTTCAAAATTTATGATCTCGCCCTAAATGGGTGTTTTTGTATATAGCAGAATACACGTACAGTGTCTAAAGCGTTTATGAACACGCAGAAAATGCTATTGGGAAGAAAAAAAACACTGCAAAATTAATTTTTTTTGCAATGTTTTTCCAATATCAGAATACACGGACAGTATATAAACGTTTATGAAAACGCAGAAAATGCTATTGGGGAAAAAAAAACACTGCAAAATTAATTTTTTTTTGCAATGTTTTTCCAATATCAGAATACACGGACAGTATGGAAAGCATTTATGAAAATGCAGAAAATGCTATTGGGGAAAAAAAAACACTGCAAAATTTAATTTTTTTGCAATGTTTTTCAAATATCAGAATACACGGACAGTATGTAAAGTGTTTATGAAAACGCAGAAAATGCTATTGGAAAGAAAAAAAACACTGCAAAATTAAATTTTTTTGCAATGTTTTTCCAATATCAGAATACACGGACAGTATGTAAAGCGTTTATGAAAACGCAGAAAATGCTATTGGGGAAAAAAAAACACTGCAAAATTAATTTTTTTTGCAATGTTTTTCCAATATCAGAATACATGGACAGTATGTAAAGCGTTTATGAAAAGAAAAACACTGCAAAATTTAATTTAATATTTTTTTAAAAACTATGGTGTATCTCTTAGTATATGCATTGTTGGTCCTAATGGTGCACTGAGCTTGCAGGTAAAACTTTTATATTTTGTCTGGCACTGGCCTCATGGCACTGTTAAAAGACTGTGCACTGCACCCCAGCCAGGGTACAATTGATTTAGGAATCTCTTCAATAATTCTCTCTGCCTCTTTCTCTTCCTTAATCCTTACTAAAGAAACTCCCTACTCTACTCTAGCTATGTAGATCGCTCACTGATCAAACTAATTAGAAGCAAAGTTAAGGAATGCTGACTGCCTGACTGACTGAATCACACTAACTCCTAAAATCCTCTCAGCAGCACAGGAACCTGTCTATAACAGAATGATGCTGTGTGCTGTGTGTGGGTACTATATATAGAGGCTGGGTCACATGCTGCACTGGCCAATCACAGCCATGCCATTAGTAGGCATGGCTGTGATGGCTTCTAAGGGCACACTAGTGAAACGATCGTCGATTGGCTGCCCTGCAGCTGTTAAAAAGGCGCCAATACAGCGCCGAACACCGGACCTGAACCCGAACTTACAGCCAATAGTTCGGGTTCGGGTCCGGGTCCCGAACACCCAAAAGTCCGGTACGGACCCGAACTTTACAGTTCGGGTTCGCTCAACCCTACAAATAACCCATAGTCAGGGCCGGACTGGCCTACCGGGATACCGGGATACCGGGCTCCCTGCCCTGGGGCCGCTTTAATCCATGTTGTGGCTGCAGCACTTCTCCTGCCTACTTGTAACATACAGCGGGAGACCGGCCGTTGTGTCACGGAGCTCAGTGTTAAATGCGCGGCGGCGCTATGACAAAAGTCCCGCCCTCCTTCTAGAGCAGCTCGTGTGATAGACACAGTGTTCTGTCTATCACACGAGCTGCTCTAGGAGGAGGGTGGGACTTTTGTCATAGCGCCGCTACACATTTAACATTGAGCTCTGTGACATATCAGGAGATACCCACTGTGTGTAATGCACACACTGACTGGTGAGGCTACATTGTTTGGCACAGTAAGGCGACAATGATGGTAAGGGAGGCGGCAATGATGGTGAGGGAGGCGGCAATGATTGTGAGGGAGGCTGCAATGATGGTCAGGGAGGCGGCAATGATGGTGAGGGAGACGGCAATGATGGTGAGGGAGGCGGCAATGATGGTGAGGGAGGCGGCAATGATGGTGAGGAAGGCTGCAATGATGGTGAGGGTGCCTGCAATGATGGTGAAGGAGGCTGCAATGATGGTGAGGGAGGCTGCAATAATGGTTAAGGAGGCTGTAATGATGGTGAAGGAGGCTGCAATGATGGTGAAGGAGGCGGCAATGATGGTGAAGGTGGCTGCAATGAGGGCACAGTAAAGTGGCAATGATGGTGAGGGAGGCTGCAATGAGGTCACAGTAAGGCGGCAATGATGGTGAGACTGCAATGAGGGCACAGTAAGGGCAATGATGGGCATGGTGAGGCGGCAATGATGGGCATGTGAAGCTGCAATGATGGTGAGGGAGGCTGCAGTGCGGGAACAGTAAGGCGGCAATGCGTGCACAGTAAAGCGGCAATGATGGTGAGGGAGGCTGCAATGAGGGCACAGTGAGGTGGCAATGATGGCGAGGCTGCAATGAGGGCACAGTAAGGCTGCAATGAGGGCACGGTAAGGCTGCAATGATGAGCACAGTTAGGCGGCAGTGATGGGCATGGTGAGGCAGCAATGATGAGCATGGTGAGGCTGCAATGACGGGCATGTGAGGCTGCAATGATGGGCATGGTGAAGCTGCAATGATGGACACAGTGAGGCTGCAATGATGGGTACAGTGAGGCGACAATGATGGGCACAGTAAGGCAGCAATGATGGGCACAGTAAGGCTGCAATGATGGTGAGGGAGGCGGCAATGATGGTGAAGGAGGCTGCAATGAGGGCACAGTAAAGTGGCAATGATGGTAAGGGAGGCTGCAATGAGGTCACAGTAAGGCGGCAATGATGGTGAGACTGCAATGAGGGCACAGTAAGGGCAATGATGGGCATGGTGAGGCGGCAATGATGGGCATGTGAAGCTGCAATGATGGTGAGGGAGGCTGCAGTGCGGGCACAGTAAGGCGGCAATGCGTGCACAGTAAAGCGGCAATGATGGTGAGGGAGGCTGCAATGAGGGCACAGTAAAGCGGCAAAGATGGAGAGGAAGGCTGCAATGAGGGCACAGTTAAGCGGCAATGATGGTGAGGGAGGCTGCAATGATGGCACAGTAAGGTGGCAATGATGGCGAGGCTGCAATGAGGGCACAGTAAGGCTGCAATGAGGGCACAGTAAAGCTGCAATGAGGGCACAGTAAAGCTGCAATGAGGGCACGGTAAGGCTGCAATGATGAGCACAGTTAGGCGGCAGTGATGGGCATGGTGAGGCAGCAATGATGAGCATGGTGAGGCTGCAATGACGGGCATGTGAGGCTGCAATGATGGGCATGGTGAAGCTGCAATGATGGACACGGTGAGGCTGCAATGATGGGTACAGTGAGGCTGCAATGATGGGTACAGTGAGGCGACAATGATGGGCACAGTAAGGCAGCAATGATGGGCACAGTAAGGCTGCAATGATGGTGAGGCTGCAATAAGGGCACGGCGAGGCTGCAATGAGGGGCACAGTAAGGCTGCAATGAGGGGCACAGTAAGGCAGCAATGCTGGGCACAGTGAGGTGGCAATGATGGGCACAGTGAGGTGGCAATGATGGGTACAGTGAGGCTGCAATGATGGGTACAGTGAGGCGACAATGATGGGCACAGTAAGGCAGCAATGATGGGCACAGTAAGGCTGCAATGATGGTGAGGCTGCAATAAGGGCACGGCGAGGCTGCAATGAGGGGCACAGTAAGGCTGCAATGAGGGGCACAGTAAGGCAGCAATGAGGGGCACAGTAAGGCAGCAATGAGGGGCACAGTAAGGCTGCAATGAGGGGCACAGTAAGGCAGCAATGCTGGGCACAGTGAGGTGGCAATGATGGGCACAGTGAGGTGGCAATGATGGGCACAGTGAGGCTGCATGGATGGGCACAGTGAGGCTGCATGAATGGGCACAGTGAGGCTGCATAGATGGGCAGTGAGGCTACATGGATGGGCACAGTGAGGCTGCATTTGATGGGCACTGGTGAGGCTACGTTGATCTCTTTTATCATGTCCTCAGTCTCTGACCATCGCTTGTATCATGGCCACAACCTCTGACTATCTCTTGTCTTATATCCTGTCTGCAGTCTCTGAGGGAGTCTGGAGAGGAGTCAAAAATGGGAGCACCGCTAGGATGGGGGTCATGGGAGAAGTCAGACATGTGTAGACTGTGGAGAGGAGACTATAGGAAAACCAGAGCCACCAAGCTGGAGCCAACTGACTGATCCCTGCATGGTGCACTTGAGAGGAGGTCAGTGACAGCGCCACCAGGCCAGTCTGAGGGGGGGGGGGGGTCATTGATGTAAGGGGGGAGTTAATACAATAATGTAGGAGGGCACTGATATAAAGGTTTCCCCCCTATATCAGTAAACGAAAAGACACAGACCCGAAGGTCAAAAAAGATGCTGCTCACCCCTATAGGATAGCGGAAAAGGAACAATCCCCCACGTTGGGGTTTTTTGGCAGCGTACAATTGAAGGAGTCAGAATTGACATGTAATCAAGTTTGAAATTTATTTGTAAAAAATAATTAATAACATTGGGTTAGAACATGAGCTCCAGTGGGAATGGATGATACATATACATTTATATATAAAAGAACATGAATATACATTTGAGCAGATTAATATTCACATAACAACAGTATATACATAATCTGTCGTATAGGTGAAAAAATAGTCCCTGACGCGTTTCAACCCGATACACGGGTCTTCCTCAGAGGGAAAGAAGAGTCTGCTAGACAAAGAAACAATATAGGTTACAGGGTGAAAAGGCTCCAAAGTAGGGAGCAGGATGTCAGAACACCAAGAAGTTTATATTTACCACAAAGATGTATATCCTGGGAATAAAAATTGTATGGTGAGCCCACATGGAGAGTTTTGGTAGGAAGGACACCATCCACTAATCCTGGGATAGGCCAGATGGATTCCGCTGAAAAAGTCTCCCGGGCCCCCGGGCGCCACGGAGCCTTACGAGAAGTCACACGTTAAAGGGTTCCTCTCCTTCTTCTCCCACTGCCGAGGCAGTGGTGTCCGGAGGGGAGGGAACACAACCTGGAGGGGAGCACGGGATGCGCAGGTGCCACCTAGAGGGTTATACTGGCAATTAATATGAAGGATAGTAGTGTAGAACGGCCTAAAAAAGCCTTTGTTAGTTTAGGCATTGATCTGTGGTCATGGGTGTCATGTCGGTTGGCCAGAGCATCTAAAATGTGCGGTGTGTAGGTGACTAAGAAAGAAAAGAAAATTAAAACAGACGGCAACGAAAAAAGAGACGAAAAAACTTTGAACACAGTGCATGGAAAAGGAAATGTGAATGCGTGAGGAATGTGCGTGTGGGGAAGTGGGAGGAAAAAAGTTTTCCTCCAGTGAGGGGGAGAAAAGAGGGGGAAAGGTGAAATGAAAAAAGGAGAGGGGGGGAAAAGGGAAAAGAAAGAAAGAGGGGGAGAAAGAGGGAGGACAAGGAAAGGGGTAAGGGAGAGGGAAGAAAAAAAGGGGGGGGAAAGGAGGGGAAGGGGGAAAGGAAAAAAGGTGAGGGAGGGACGATGGGGCAGGGGGGGGGGGAGAGAAGCATGGGAACATGGGAACAGGAGAGGAAGAGGGGGGGGGGGGAGGGAAAGGAGAGGGAAGAGGAAGGAGGGAATGGTGGGACCGAAGCCAAGAAGGTGACATGGGGCTGGGAAGGGTGAGGGTGGTGTGGGGTGTGATGAATTGGGTTGAGAAAAATATAAGTGAGATAATGTAAGTGTATGTGTGAAACAGTTGAGGGAGCTATGGTCATACCTGTGGGCATGGAACACCGAAATATGGCCACGGTTTGATGGTGCCAAGATTGTGCCACACGAGCCGGTAATGTGCTGGGAACAACCTCTAGGTCCTGATCCCTAGCGTAGTGCTTATTTGGAGTGGGGGGCCTGAATGGATACAGGGCACCCAATCTAAAAGCACAAATAGTAATGTTCATTAATATGAACACATAGTATACTGCAATAGGCTGGGGGTAGCAAATGTAGCATACGGATTGTTATCCGGACTTACCGCATCTAAGTCTTGTCAGAACGAGGGTCCTATTAAGATGATGGCAGTAATGTCCACTGACCAACACTCCTTTATATGAGTGAATGGTCAGTGGATACCCGGAAGTAGGTCACCGGAAGTGTTCTGTGAAGTGATAGCCCTATTGGTCGGCGGTTGCGCACCCGTGTCGAATCCCCATCCAGGCCGAAAAAGCCGCCAAAATGGGCGGACCACGTGTGGCGTCCCCGGCGTTCTTGGAAGCCGTGCATTGGCCCGTTGCTACGTCACCCCTGCCGCAAAATGCGTGACATACGTCTGTCATGCGCACTGGCGGCGTCCCGCGCGTGCGCACTGAGGGGCGTTGTCCAGGGGTGTCCAGGGACGCCGCCGACGAGGGTTGTCACCAATGACCAATCACACGGGACCAGCCCAGGTGTGTTGGTCATGGGAAAAGGAGGAGCCATGTCAGATGGAAAAATGTGGCTCCTTACCCTCGTCGGGAAGGCCTAGTGGCGCCACCTGGAGGCACGGGTGATATAGCGTGTAGGGCGAATCCCAGAAGTGGACAAATGTCCTCCTTGGTTGTACTTATTCAGCCTGCGGTAAAAGAGAGATGACAACACATGTTGAGCTGGGGATGGGGGGAAAATAGAATACATATATGGTGATTACATGAATGGGGAGAAATGAAAAAAAAAAAAAAAAAAAGGTGGAAGAAGAAAGAGGAAGAAAAAAATAAATAAATAAAAGAAGTGAAAAAACCTCCCAAATCAACATGGCCGCAGGTGGATAGGTATAAAACAACAGCTCAATTCAAACATGATTAATAGAAAACTGACTAGTTCTAGTATGGAAATATGAAATCCAGATATTTTGGGAGATCATATCAATAAAATACATACTATGGTTTGTACAAAAATTATACATGGGGAACATTGGTTATATGTACAACACATGTATATAGAGACTTTGGTTTCAGGACTGGCATTTAGCTATCTGTCATTTAGTTTGGTTTATTAGTATGGCAACATAGAATAAAGGACATGTTAATATACAGACAAAATGATTGTTGTATTATGTTGGGTATCGAAGGAGCACGAGGAACATGAGCAGATTATTTGCCAACAGAGTAGCCCGAAAGCAGTTGGGCTGTCCCTGGAGGTGGGAAATGCAAGAAGAAGGAGGGAAGACGAAGCAGGAGCTGCAGAGACGGTGTCCAAAATGTCGTCTAGTTGACAGAGGATATTTCTATTGGGTCTTGCCGGAAGCAAAGCCCTTTAGGAAAGGGGCAAAGGAGATGGACTCATTTAGGCCCGGCGCCGTTGTAGCATTGAGTCTATGTATCCATCTTTGCTCGTACTGGAGTAGTACTTTGTTCCAGTCGCCGCCTCGGTCGGGTATGTGGATCCGATCGAGGGCGGCGAAGGCAACTGTAGGCATTATGTAGTTATGTACAGTTACCACATGACGTCCTAAAGGGAGGTAGTGGTTGCCTATCTGCATACTATAGATGTGTTTGGACAGATGTCTATGGAGCTCCTGCTTCGTCTTACCTATGTAGAACGCGCCACATTCACATAGCATGATGTACACAATACCTCTTGTTTGACAATTTGCAAAGTGAGATGGATGAAAAGTTTCCCCGTTGGGGAGGGGGAATGTTTTTTCACGTTTCATGTATTTACATATTGAACAATGGCTACAGGGAAAAGTACCCATAGTAGAACAATGTTTTAGCCTTGTAGACTCATTTTTAAATTCACTTTGCACGAGTTGATCGCGTAGTGAGGTGGCTCGTCTGAAAGTTATGGCAGGAGTGGTGGGGAGGAATTGACTAACTTTCGGGTCATCCTTTAGGATAGACCAATGTCATAAAATAATTTTTTTGATACTGTCATGTTGTTTGGAGAATTTCATAATGATCCTCGTGGAGTCCGATCCAGGGTCATTTTTGGCCTTCTTTTGTGCAAGTAGGTTAGGTCGAGATTGCGCAAGGGTACGGTTGTAAGCCCTGCGCAAGCAAGACCGGCTGTACCCGCGTGCCAGTAGTCTGGACTGAAGGAGGCCAGCTTCTGTATTAAAGAGTTTGTCATTTGAACAATTCCTACGTAGGCGCAAGTATTGGCCATAAGGAATGGACCGTTTTAGTGTAGGTGGGTGGAAACTCTCCGCATGGAGGATTGTATTTCCCGCTGTGTTTTTGCGGAATAGGGTGGTATAGGTAGAATTATCAGGTGAACGACCGATTAGTACATCTAGGAACCCTCTAGGTGGCACCTGCGCATCCCGTGCTCCCCTCCAGGTTGTGTTCCCTCCCCTCCGGACACCACTGCCTCGGCAGTGGGAGAAGAAGGAGAGGAACCCTTTAACGTGTGACTTCTCGTAAGGCTCCGTGGCGCCCGGGGGCCCGGGAGACTTTTTCAGCGGAATCCATCTGGCCTATCCCAGGATTAGTGGATGGTGTCCTTCCTACCAAAACTCTCCATGTGGGCTCACCATACAATTTTTATTCCCAGGATATACATCTTTGTGGTAAATATAAACTTCTCGGTGTTCTGACATCCTGCTCCCTACTTTGGAGCCTTTTCACCCTGTAACCTATATTGTTACCACTAACATTGACATTTTTTCTTTGTCTAGCAGACTCTTCTTTCCCCCTGAGGAAGACCCGTGTATCGGGTTGAAACGCGTCAGGGACTATTTTTTCACCTATACGACAGATTATGTATATACTGTTGTTATGTGAATATTAATCTGCTCAAATGTATATTCATGTTCTTTTATATATAAATGTATATGTATCATCCATTCCCACTGGAGCTCATGTTCTAACCCAATGTTATTAATTATTTTTTACAAATAAATTTCAAACTTGATTACATGTCAATTCTGACTCCTTCAATTGTACGCTGCCAAAAAACCCCAACGTGGGGGATTGTTCCTTTTCCCCCCTATATCAGTAACCCACCCCCCTTACCTTAGTGTATTATTTCTGTGGTAGGTGGTCTCTGGTCACCAGAGTCCCCCCCCCCCCACATTCCCAGAGTCCCAGGTGTGCCCCTAGAGGATTGCTCCACTTTTACTACTTTTAACTGAAATGTGCTGTTTATATATATATATATATATATATATATATATATATATATATATATATATACAGGGCCACTGATAGGGCAGTACAGCCAGCCCTGTTGTACCGGGCCCGGCCAGCAGGGGGGGGCCCGAGCAGCTTTTAACTTCTAGCTAAAAAAAAATAAAAAATAGCTAACTAACTATATTAACCCACACCCACTTAATTACTAAGGTATATAAGGAATATATATTCATTTCCTGGGCCCCATCAGGTTACCAGAGGGGCCCAGGAGGTGAAAGCAGAAGAGGGACTTTTTTTCCATTTTCGGGTGCAGGGATACAATGCTGGCCGCATGCTGCTCTTAGTATACCTGCACAAACCAAAGTTCTGCCTGCTCACTATAGGCCTCTCTGGCAGATGGATATTACTGTTATAAGGCTCCCTTCTCTCAGTGAGAGCTGCAGCCTGAGGGAGAGACTTATAACTGATCTGGCTGAGACAAACAGAGCAGCAGGAGTAGTGGTGCACAGGCAAGCAGTCCCCTACACATACACACACTGACAGGTAACACAGGCTGTTGTAGAATGTGCAGTCCCCAGACTTTCATTGTGTGCTCCTGGTCATTATGATGACCAGAGAACAGCAAGTGCTGTATGGCTCTGTCAGTGTAACATGACTATGTGGTGCTGACTTTCATGATATATGGCTGTACTGTGTGTTGCAGACTATAACACAGAGCACAGCCATAACAAAGTCAGCACCACACAGTCATGTTACACTGACAGAGCCATACAGCACTTGCTGTGCTCTGATCATCATAATGATAATGACCATGAGCACATAGTGAGATGCTACTTTACACATGTGATGGGGGGAAGGGGCAATAAAAACACACAGCCAAGCTGCATTTATACCACCCCCAAATCACATCCCTTTGATAACCTTTCACCCAAGCTTTGCAATTACATCCTTTTTCATGCAGACCTGATTGAAAGCTCCATGTAGGGTTACAGGTATGAATTGTCTTCCTCCGTGTCCATTCAGGTGGAAAAAAAATTGGAAAAGAAAATCCTTTTCTATTTTTCCAGACCTAAATGTGACAGATCAGAGGTAACCTGATGTAAATGGACACAAGTCTGTGGTGTATGCAGACACAAACTGAACGGGCACAGATGTCAAAACACTGACATCTCCCATTCAGATGCAGTTATGATTGGTGGAGCGCTGTAAATGTTACATGTTCCAGCTCCTGCCACCAGTTACCCAGATAAACCACCCCCCCCCCATGACAGCGTGGAGGCAGAGGCGGAGCGAGGGGCAGGGTTGTGGGCGAAGCCAGGGTGGGTTTTGGGGCGGGGTCAAGAGGGGCCCCATCAGGTAGGCTGTATGGGGCCCCATGATTTCTAACAGTGGCCCTGTCCGGCGTATAACACGCACCCTGATTTTAAGAGGGAAGTTTCAGAAAAAAAACTTTCCACAGCCCCCTGACCCCCTGCACAGCACACAGACCCCATGCACAGCACACAGACCCCCTGCACAGCACACAGACCTCCTGCACAGCACACAGACCCCACGCACAGCACACAGACCCCCTGCACAGCACACAGACCTCCTGCACAGCACACAGACCCCCTGCACAGCACACTGACCCCCTGCACAGCACACAGACCCCCCTGCACAGACAGCACACTGACCCCCCTGCACAGACAGCACACTGACCCCCCTGCACAGACAGCACACTGATCCCCCTGCACAGACAGCACACTGATCCCCCCCCAGACCCCCCAGCACAGACAACACACTGACCCCCCTGCACAAACAGCACACTGACCCCCCTGCACAGACAGCACACTGACCCCCCTGCACAGAATCCATGCACAGTACAAGCCTCCTGGGACAGGGCTGCCAGCATACCTTTAGGGGTTTCGAAGGTCCTCCTGTGTCACGGTCATTGTAGATGGGGGCTTATGTGTGCCTCAATTAAAGCCGCTCTCTCGTAGACTCGGTCATGTGACTCTCCTCTGCTGTTTTATTGAGGGGCACATGCCCGCTCTCCTCCTCCAATCAAAAGCTACAATCAAGGAGGCGGAGCGGGAGGAGAACGGTCGTGTGACCAACAATGAGCAGAGGAGAGTCACATGACCGGGTACACGAGAGATCTAGAATGAGAAGCCGCCTCCTACAATCGAAGCGGAGAAGGAGGAGGAGAGCAGCATGCTTACAGGTACCGGCATCGGCATCTGAACCAGGGCCAGGAAGGGCTGGGCAGCCGGCCCGACACCCTCCCAATGAGGCGGACCGCCCGATCCCCGCCCCCCCCCCCCCCCCCGATCGGTAAAAAAAAAAAAAAGTGTATATCGGCACAATTTACCCTCTGTTTTCATGGGGAAAAGGTGCGTGTTATACGCCGATAAATACGGTATATATCCCTAGCCCTATGTGCTTTCATATCTGTCTTATCTATATATATATATATATAATATTCAAATGTGCTTTAAAATGTAAGGTTTTCCCTTTTTATGAACAAGAAAATAATGACGTTATGCTGTTGGGCTGGTATAATAATGCTATGGGGCTGGTATGAAATTATTTACAGGGCTGGTTTTTATTCCCAGTCCGGCCCTGTCTACAATATGTGTTTTTTAACTATTCACATGCAATCACATTTTAATCATGATGTAGCACAAATCATATTTTCATACACTGCCCTATACACTGTGTAAGGTAATGAAATTATAACTAAAAGCAGAACTTTTTTTTTAGTTTTGGATAGAGTGAGGATGGATTAGAACCCCTGTTAGTTTGAAATCCTGTTAGGGAGATTTACTCTCTCTATGTGCCCTATTTACCATTAGTATTGAAAGTTCTAAAAACACTAGTTCTGGTGACCTGGGGGCCCCAAGGGATTCCTTTAATGTGCAGTGATTTCCTCTCACTTCCTGTTTTGGCTATGGGACAGCAAGTGAAGGTAAATATCCCCAATGGGGCACAGATAGCAAAAAATAAACAGGGGTTATAACTCTCAATTACTCTATCCAAAGTGAAAAAAAAAAGAGTTTTACCTATAGCTCTACTTGAAAATGTGTTTTTTTATTAAATATTCTTGCATCATCAATGATCAGACAGCTGTAGGTTCTTCAATGCCATCTTGTGGTTACTGTTTCCCATATGATCAATTAAAGAATATAGCTGCTTCTTTTAGGCTTTGTGACCACTTATTACATACCATCTGGGAGAGCCTGATGATTACAGGGAGACCTCTCGTACAGCCCTGGCTCAATGACCACTGGAGTTGCAACAGTGGCCGCGAGAGCTTGGTGAGGTAAGAGTGCCTGCAAAGTCCTCCATTGGTAGCGGTAGCGGTAGCAGGTGAGTAGCAGGAACAGCGGATGCAGGTATGCTGTGGATACAGGACAGCTGATGCAAGCTGTAGATGCAGGACAGCGGATGCAGGAATGCTGTGGATGCAAGACAGCGGATGCAGGTATGCTATGGATGCAGGTCAGCGGTACCGGAGTTACACAGGCTGGAAGCAGAAGACTGGAGCAGAGTCAGACAAGCTGGGTTATACACGGAGGATCAGTCAATCATAAACAGCAGGCAGAGAATGGTCAGCGTTCAACCCGGGTTTGGCAACAGGAAATCAGGCAAACGGGCAGGAATAATCAGGGTCAAGGCAAGCCAAAGGTCAGGACTGGAGATAGCAGTGTGGTCAGAAGGCAGAGTCAAATACTGGATCAGGTACAGGCACAGGATCAGAAGACAGGGTAAAGCTGCAGATCAGGGGGGTCTGACCAACTTCCGGTATGTGAGGAAGCTTTTCTCCAGAGCTCCGACCGCGCAATCATCCTTCATTATCCTGACTGGCCCCAGGCTTGAACCCATTACTACAGACTGACCGACATTGATAGGGGAACACACCGGGACCATGGTAAAATACGAGTGTGGATCCTATGCCCGCATAGAAGCTGGCTAAGTTCGCCCACGAGGCTCCCCAAAATGGTGCCCGCTCAGGAACGGAGCTGCGCAATACTGTTCCTCCAGATCGCAGGTGAACCGAGGGGGATAATGACAGGCTGGATCCGACTTATCCTCTGGCGAATCCCCTGCCCTCTCCCCAGTCAGACTCGGAGGAGAATGTCTCCGGGACATAGGCAGGAGAGCCAACGCTGCTGTAGATTATGGACACTATTAAGAGCTGCCATGCTGCCCTATCCACGCAGATTGAAACCATCAGGGTGGACTTTACTATCCTCAAAGATGATTTGCAGAAGGTGAGACAGAGGGTCACACAGACTGAACAGCGCATAAGTGCGGTGAAGGATGATCTCAACCCTATGCTGGTGCAGATGAGAGATATGGCGGCGGACAACAAGTATAAATGGAAAAAATTACTGCGCTGCTAAATGTGAACTACAAACAATGTTTGTGTGTTATATATGTGAACTTATGAAATCATACATAATTGAAAATAAATAACCAAAAATTGTGCACATTTAAGAAAAAATTATTGGTTAAAGAATGTCCAAAGGAAAATAGTTTTCTTCTAAAAGGTTCAAGTGAGATAATCAGGAAAAAATCAAGTCAAAACCAGTTCCATAAGTCAAATCAATCCACAATCTGATCCTCTGTGCTTGAACTGTGACACCACTCTCATAGCACCCAAGAAAATAGTGACTTGGTATAGAAAGGCCTCCACCACGAGAAAAACTGCCGCTTACCAGATAGTATGATCTCCTGTTTAGGGAGATCAATGGAGCCTTTGGCTTTTTTCCCCAGCCCTGGTTCTCTAAAGGTGGTAGAGGGGTTTCTCTTGGTACTGAACAGAAAATCCTCAATAAAATGGACCGTCAGTCGAGCCCCATGCAAAAATAAGAACATGGAACCTCCATAGTGAATCACTTAATGTATTTTAATGAAGAATAAAAGAAATGCACTTACAGGATAAAGTTGTATGAAAAGCGTGTAGATAAATAAAGCCGGCCAGCTCACAAATGCTGCCCGTTGCTTCCGGGTCTAGTGCGGTATCGTGGTGACGTCAGCACGCTGCTCCTCCCTACGCCGTTTAAACACAGATGACATCTTCCAGGGGCGGACAACAAGTCCCAGGAAGTCAAACTGGGGGACATTGAGGACAGACTCTGAAGGAACAATCTCAGACTCCTAGAATTCCTGGAAGGTTCGGAGGGAAAGAATCCTGAGGAATTCCTGTTGTCTTGGCTCAAACAATCCTTTGGTGCTGACAGCTTCTCTCATCTGTTTGCCATAGAGAGGGCACACAGGGTTGCCCTGAGAGCCCCCCCCCCCCCCCCGTCGGGCAGATATCCTAGACCCATGCTGGCCCGCTTTCTGTACTTCAGAAATAAAGAGACCATACTGTGCAAAGCCCGCAAACTACCTGAATTGATGTTTAATAACAACCGCATCTCCATCTTTCCGGATTTTTCTGCAGCTACGCAGAAGCAAAGGGCGCCTTTCAAAGTGTGAAGCAGCACCTGAGAGAACGCAGCCTGCCATACAGTATGCTATACCCGGCTAAGCTGAGAGTCGTGCACAAAGGGCAGACACAATTCTTCATGCCACCCAAGGAAGAAAACCGCTGGCTGGAATAATTGGGACCTGGATAACAAATCTACTCTCCCATCTGACGGGTATGCTATCTAGAGGGCCTGGGGGGGATTTCCCAGGTAGATAAAACAACTTTGACTATTGAAATATATGCCTATAACTGCTATATCAATACTCTTCATGTTTTGTGGTTAATGTTCTGGGTGGAAGCCTGCAGAATGTTTGGGACTGCGGGCAGGATGGGGGGAATGGGTGTTGGGATCCTCAGTTCTGGTTCTTTTATTTTTTTACAGGTCCCCACTGAGAGGGGGCTCTGACCATCGGTCTCTTTTGTATGCTCTTCATACGGTTCGAACAAATGAATCTAGATGTCCTGAAAATGTTCACCCTACTGTTATACTATGTGTGTCAATATGCTAACCCCAGAGGGTGGAATTGAAATTTAGTGATGTATTTTGCTTCCGCCTAAGAGGCTCTCTGCTGCCATTGTACCCACTCATACATAATCCTCTAGTTCAGACTTTCTATGAATACCCCTATGCAGACTCTTAATCTCCTCTCCTGGAATGTGAGAGGGCTTAATTCCAAGATTAAGAGAGCCCTAGTCTTTAAATACATCCTAAAGTGTAAGCCGCATATCATATTCCTCCAGGAATCACATTTGGTGGGCTCCAAGATGCTGGCTTTCCATAGGGCCTTTGTAGGTAGAGTGTTCCACTCCGCATACTCTAGCTATACCAAGGGGGTGTCTGTTCTTGTATCCAAATCGTTGCTGTACACTACCAAGGTGGTGAAATTGGATCCTTTTGGTAGGTTTGTGGCCCTGGTGCTGATTATTAATAACCAATTACATTTACAGTAGGGGTATGGGAAACAGTGATGACGGAGGTGCTTCAGATGGCGGAAGGACCTATTGTTTTAGCAGGGGATCTGAATGCAATACTGTCATCTGACAAAGATAGGTTTGGGATGGCGACTGTAGGAGGACCCCCATTGGAAGACTGTGTGAAGCATTATGATTTGGTGGAAGCATGGAGGTGGAAACACCCTGATACCAAAGCGTACTCTTGTTTTTCCTCTACATTTAACACCCTCTCTAGATTAGACATGTGTTTTTTGACCAGGGCACTGCTGCCAAGGGAGGTGGGAGTTCAATATCTGCCGAGGGCCATCTCGGACCACCCCCCCTGCTTCTTACCATTGATATGGAGAAACCACGTGGGTATGTTGTGTGGAGGTTGAGCCCCTTGTGGCTCAAGGAGGAGTGCTTTGAGAGGTCCACTGCAGCGGCCATTTATAACTTTTGGTTAGAACATAGAGGGGAGATCCCGGTGGGAGTAACCTGGGATGCCTTTAAGGCCACACTTAGGGGCTCTATCAGAAATTATCAAACAGCTCCAATCGGACAGGGAATGGAAAATCAGGGAGTTGGAGCAGATAGCTACAGAGGTTAAGGTGGACTACATTAAAAACCCAAACCCTGATACACATAGGGTATGAAGGGAGAGCATAAGTCAATTGGATTTAGTCTTATGCACCGTACACACGGTCGGAATTTCGGTCCTATCGGACCATGTTGTCGGAAAATCCGACCGTGTGTGGGCTCCAATCGGACTTTTTCCATCGGAATTTCCGACGGAAAAAATTTGAGATCCTGCTCTCAAATTTTCCGACAACAAAGTCCGATCGGACTTTTTCCGATCGTGTGTAGCGAATTCCGACGGACAAAGTGCCACGCATGCTCAGATCAAATTACAAGACCAAAGCTATTGGCTACTAACCTCTATGTAGTTCCATCGTACGCAACGAACGTCACCGCGTTCAGAATGATCGGATTTTGCGACAACTTTGTCCGACCGTGTGTATGCAACACCAGTGTCGGACAAAATCCGTCTGAAAAAATCAGACGGATTTTGTGGTCAGAATTTCCGACCGTGTGTATGGGGCATTAGTGGAAAAACACAGAAAAAACAACTTTACCAGTCACAGCATATTTTTGAATTCGGGGATAAAAACAGTACGCTACTAGCCTACCTGGCCCATTCACACCAAGCACCGACCTCTATCCCACACATCTATGATGCGCACATGAAACTTTGTACGTCACATACATAAATAGCTGATGCCTTTGTGGACTTTTACTCTGAATAATATACCTCAAGGGTAGACTATGGGAAGGAGGTGGTGCAGGAATATCTAGCCTCAATACCCCTCCTGGAGCTCACTGGAGAGGTGGTGGAGGAACTTGACCTTCCCCTTACGGTGGAGGAGGTCATATCGGCCATACGATCCCTAAACCCAAATAAGACCCCAGGTCTGGATAGCCTTCCAGTTGAATGGTATGGCACGTATACCGAATGCCTGGCACCCAAATTGCTTGACATGTATAGGGACACCTACGATAGGGGTATACTTACCAAATCTATGAGATAGGCACTTAAAGTGCTGATTACTAAGCTGCACAAGGACCATGACCTATGTGGATCATACAGGTCGATATCCCTAATAATGTTGATGCAAAAATATTAGCTAAACTTCTGGCCAAACGATTAAATAAGGTGATTGCCTCTGTTATCCACCCAGATCAGACAGGTTTCATACCTGAGCCATAAACCTGTGTTGCCTCTTCACTATTGTGCTGTCAGAGGGCCCCACCCTGAACACTTGGGTAGTGGTGTCACTTGATATGCATAAAGCGTTCGATTCTAAAGAATGGCCATATCTAATAGCGTTCCTTAAGCGGCTGTGTTCCGGTCCTAGATTTATAACATGGGTCAAAATATTATATGCTGAACCAAGAGCCAGGCTTAGGGTTAATAATACTATTACGGACCCGTTCAACATAGCTAGGGACACGCGGCAGGGGTGCCCTTTGTCGCTCCTGCTGTTTGCCCTGGCTACAGAGCTGCTGGTGGCCCTACTGAGAGCGGATGGAAATGTCAGGGGTTGTAATGTCAACACCTTGGAGGAAAAAACATCTCTATACGCCAATGACATGCTCCTGTACCTGGCCGAGGCAGGGGGGTCATTGACTACTGCCCTGGAGAGAATTTCAGAATTTGGGGGATACTCAGGATTCAAAGTAAACTGGAATAAGTCCAAAATATTACCCTTTCAATCTGAGTATGCCCCGAGGTTGCCTCCAGGGGTCCCACTAAAGGTGATCTTCAAATTTTGTTATTTGGGGGTCGAGATCCAGCTGCCACTAAGTACATATGTACTCAATAACCTGTCTCCCCTGAAGCTGCGTCTAAGGGAAAGTGCACAAGCATGGGCTAAGCTGCCTCTCTGCCTCCTTGGACAAATTAATATGTTCAAAATGATTTACCTGCCCCGGGTTTCTTTACCTGTTCTGGCATGCCCCGATTTATATCCCTAAGAAATGGTTTACAGGCAACAATAAAATACTCTCCTCCTTTCTTTGGGGACCTAAACCGGCTAGGGTGTCCCTGAATACACTTTACTTACCAGTACGGACGGGGGGATTAGCATTACCGAACCTACAGTGTTACTACCTGGCAGCCCAATTGACACATGTGCACTGGTGGGGCTTAACCCAACTGAACATCGCCTCACTGTCAACCCAGGTGGCCCAGGTCCACTCATATGAAGCGCTGATCAATGTTCTTTATAGAAATGGCCCAAATCCAGAGCAGGGGGTGGGTATACTGAAACTGTCATGTGAAATATTTCATATGTGTAATGCCAGGATGGGTGGCACCAGTCTCGCAGCCTCCCCTAACGCTACACTGTGGCATAACCCTCAGCTTAGGGAGATAGCCAAGGTATCGAATGGAGCATGCTGGGCAGCCTATGGGGTCAAATATGCCCATCAGCTGTTTAGGGATGGGGTCTTTAGATCTTTCATAGACCTCAAGACCGAATACGAAGTTCCAAACACATTCTTCTTCAGGTACCTTCAGTTGTGTCACGCAGCAACTGCCCAATACGGTGGGGGGGAGGTGGCGCTCTCCACCTTCCAGGAAAAAATTGGTGGCTGACGTGGATCACTCGAAGTTGATTTCTAAATATTATTTCACACTGCTGACATCCTCTTCCCCAGAATGGAGACAGTGGCTGCACAATGGAAGGCTGATATACCGTCCCTTACGGAGGAGTCCTGGTCAGGGGCCCTGGATACTCTAGTGCCCTCGATGATCTCAGCCAGAGACAAATTGCTGCAATTCAACTACCTACATAAGATATACTACACCCCCAAACATCTGCATAAAATGGGTAAAACGGAGTCACCAGAATGCCCACGCTGCAATGCAGCAGTAGGAGACTTTTTTCTATATGGTGTGGCAGTGTCCTCAGGTGGTGAGATATTGGAGAGCAGTCCTGACATATTTGGAGGATGCCCTGGAACTC
The DNA here is from genome assembly GCA_028564925.1 of Lithobates sylvaticus. NCBI lineage: Eukaryota > Metazoa > Chordata > Amphibia > Anura > Ranidae > Lithobates > Lithobates sylvaticus. Next base: position 147,388,038 of record CM053032.1, on the reverse strand, counting down.
CCAAACATATACTCTCCAGCCAGATGTCTCTTAGGAGACCTGGAGGAAGAAGAGTTGTCCTCCTCACAGAAGACCCTTCTGAAAATAGTTTTCTGTTATGCCAAAAAAGCTCTGGCCCTTAAATGGCGGAATCCCTCCCCCGCAAAATGTACCCTTTAAAAAAAAAAGGACATTTGGCTCCAATGTAGTGGCAATGCACACCTCTGCGCACTTTCTGATCCCCGCACATGGGTGCACACACATGCCTGTGCCCAGCCCAGGGGGAACCCATCGGAACCTGCATGCGCACACGTGCATGAATCTGACTACTCACAGTGCATTCTTGACACCACTACACAGGATTTAAATAATGTACCAAAATGTCTACATTTCTCCAATACTCCACCAGGGTATTTGAAAATGCTACTGCTAGGGAATACATTTTACAAATTAGCCTTGATTAGGCAGTGCTGCTTTCACATATATTTGCAAATGTATTTAATTAAAAAAACTTTTTTAACACAAACGTGAAATGCCCATTCCATATGCACTAAAAGCTGGTTTTGCATTAATCAGTGTGATTGTCATTTTTATTTTCATTTTCAAATATTGCCTGAGCCTTAAGGGACTGCTTATGGCATGATTCTAAACCAGAGGAATTGAAGAACAAGGGTAGATGGTGACTATATTAAGGCTGGGTTCAAACCTAATGCCAATGCGGCTCAAAGCAGGGGTCCTGTGCGTCCTGGTTCACCATTTCAGGTCCGATTTCAGCCCGAATTTTGGGCTCAAAAGATAGGACTAAAAGATGCACAGTACCCCTGTGAAAATTTGCATGGAGCCGCATCAGAGATATTTGAACTGGCTCCAGAGCCAGTCACAATCTACTGCTATTGCGAATAGGATGCGGAGATACCGCATCCAATTCGCAATAGTGTGAACCCAGCCTTAGAATAATAATAACTTGAACAAACATTATCCAATTTCTGTATTAAACAGCCATCACTGCACAGAAGCAATGCGTATCTGCATTTAAAATAGCAACATAAATCTGTATGAATTGGTATTAAAAAATAATCCTTTTTTATTTTTATTATTATTTTTTTTTTAATAATAAATGCTGTTATGTGAGAAATGGTTGCATATGACTTTGTTAGAACCTTGTATGATTTAGTAAGTATACCTGCATGAAACAAATATACCACTGTGAAGCAGTTGTTTTGTATGTTAGTTTATTGTTTTTATATTTATTTTTCTTATTATGTATGACCTTATTTTCCTGAGCATTGGTCTTTTTGTATTTTCTAAAGCTTAGATGACTTGCTGAAATGTGGAGTAACTTTTGCAGCTGATATGGTGGTTGTAGACAAAGAGAGCACAATGAGTGCTGAAGAAGACTACATGGCAGATGCAAAGACCATAGTTAATGTACAAACACTTTTCAGGTGGGTTAATATTGTGTTCATATGAAATGACTAGCAAATGTATGCTCGATTGTTGCACAGTAGAAATGTGGAAATACAAAAAAATATATATGCTTTACAAGCATGGCAATTTTACAGCATGTAAGTAAGTGAAAATATGACACTGTCACTATTATGAATGAATTTGTCAAACTTGCATCAATGGCAGAACACTTTTTTATGTTGCAGCATATTAGCTTTCATCATGAGTAAGATATTGATGTATCTATTCCTACACAATTAGCATATCTATTCTTTAGAAGCAACAAATAACTAAATCAAAGATATTTGTTATGGAGCAAATGTTGAAGCAGCTTGTTCAATACAAAGAGGGGATAGGAACATACAATAAACAACTTTTTTGTTCAAAAATGTTTTATTTGAAATATCAAATAATAACAATTACAAAATATCTGATAATATTTTCAGAATAGTATTCTATATTACAGAAAATACAGGTTAATATACTACTCTAGGTTTATGACTGGTAAAGAAAGGATTCATTTTCAGCAAGTCCATTACGATCAAAGTGTTATAATAATCTTTTCGTATATTAACAACATATTAGATTTTCATATATATATATATATATATATATATATATTGTATCTCAGTTGAACAGTTACAAATCTTAATAAATTGGAGTTAACATAGATATAATTAACTTTATGTTTTGTAACTATCCATTATATTAATGGCAACTGTGATTATGTAAAAATACCTATTAGTAACAAATATTATGTGTAAAAGATTGAATAGAGAAAAAAAAAATCCATAAAAGAATAAGAAAAAGGAAAATAATAAGAAATAAGAGCATAGGGGTAGGGAGGACATCAGGCTTCCAGAGGCAACAATTATTTATAGACGGGACCAGAGTACTCGATTGTCAAAGTTATCTAGTATGCAATGTTTGATCCATGGTCTCCATAAATGATCAAACTTCTTTAAATTTTCTCTATCTAAAGCGTCCATCTTAGCATGTATAAATGATTGATTCATTCTGAGCTTGGTTTCTGCTATGTTCAAAATAGGCGTTTTCCATGTGTTAGCTGTGGTCTGCTTCAGGAATATAAGGAATAGTTTAAATTGTTTATGTGTGAGAAAGTCTGGCTTTAAATTTAAGAGAGCTGTTATCGGGTCTGGTGTAATAGAACATTCAAATATTTTTGAGGCTATTAGAAAGACATTTTCCCAAAATGTATGTACAGTTGGACAATTCCACTAGATGTGTATATATGTACCTTTAGGGATGAGCCCAATGTTCGAGTCGAACGTAAGTATATGCGGTGTTCGCTGCAAATTCGAAAGCTGCCGGAACACCATTAAAGTCTATGGGACACTTACATGAAAAATCAAAAGTGCTAACTTAAAAGGCTTATATGCAAATTATTGTCATAAAAAGTATTTGGGGACCCGGGTCCTGCCCCAGGGGACATGTATCAATGCAAATTTTTTTCTGGAGCAGTGATTTTTTTTTTAATGCTTAAAGTGAAACAATAAAAATGAAATATTCCATTAAATATTGTGCCTGGGGGGTGTCTATAGTATGCCTGTAAAGTGGCACATTTTTCCTGTGTTTAGAGCAGTACCACAGTGACATTTCTAAAGGAAAAATTGTCATTTAAAACTGATCGTGGCTGTAATGAATTGTTGGGTCTCGGCAAAATAGATAAAACTCAGTGAAAAAAAAGAGCATGGGGTCCCCCCCAGTCCATTACCATGCCCTTTGAGTCCGGTATGAATATTAAGGGGAACCCTGCGCCAAATAAAAAAAAATTGGTGCAGGGTTTCCCTTAATTTTCATATCAGACCCGAAGGGCCTGGTATGGATTTTGGGGGGACCCCCACACATTTTTTTTTTTACATTTTGGTTCAGGGTTCCCCTTAATCTTTATACCAGACCCAAAAGGCCTGGTAATGGACTGGGGGGGGGGGATCCTACGCTCTTTGTAATGTAATTTTGCTGTGGTACTGTTCTAAACCTGGGAAAATGTGCCACTTTACAGGCATACTATAGACACCCCCCAGGCACGCAATTTAAAGGAATATTAAATTTTTAGTGTTTCACTTTAAGCATTAAAAAAATCACTGCTTCCGAATAAAGGCTATTTAAAAAAAAAAATGTCATTGATACATGTCCCCTTGGGCAGGATCCAGGTCCCCAAACACTTTTTATGACAATAACTTGCATATAAGCCTTTAAAATTAGAACTTTTGATTATTCATGTTTTTGTCCTATAGACGTTAACGGTGTTCGTGTGTTCTGCCAAATTTTTTGCCTGTTCATATGTTCTACTGCGAACCGAACAGGAGGGTGTACCTTGTTCGAGACAGCCATGAAAACAGAAGCCTGAGTTGTCAGTTGCAAATTTAGCTATTCTAGCAGGAACCAAGTACCACCGTGCAAGTACCTTATATGATGTTTCAGCTGTCATTATGTTTGTTGAAGAAGATTTAGTATTAGACCATATATTAGACAATACTGGAAGATCAATATTGCGCTAAAGATATTTTTCCCATTTAGCAACATATGATGGTATATTTGTATCTAATTTAGTGAGCAATTGAGAATAAATGATTGAAATGCCCCGTACACGCGATAGGATTTTCCGACGGAAAATGTTTGATAGGCTCCATCGGACATTTTCCATCGGAATTTCCGCCACACAAAATTTGAGATCTGGTTCTCAAATTTTCCGACGACAACATTTTTTTGTCGGAAATTCCAATCGTGTGTACACAATTCCGACACACAAAGTTCCACGCATGCACGGAATCAAGCAGAAGAGCAGCACTGGCTATTGAACTTAATTTTTCTTGCCTCGTCGTATGTGTTGTACGTCACCGCATTCTTGACGTTCGCAATTTCCGACCAACTTTGTGTGACCGTGTGTATGCAAGACAAGTTTGAGCCAACATCCGTCGGAATAAATACATGGATTTTGTTATCGGAATGTCCGATCAATGTCCGATCGCGTGTATGCGACATTAGCGTGTGAGTGTTTTAGACAAATTTGTCCAAATTGGGAGAGATTATTTATGGTACCATTATTATTAAGGAGAGGAACATAAAAAAAATTTGATTTGAAGGTAACAGAATATTTAGGATTGGGGAGCCCAAAGGATTTGCATAGTTCTGGGAAAGGACGGATTGATGTTGCTGAAATTATGTTATACAAACATGAAATGCCACCATTAGACTAGGCTTTAAAAGTTCTGGGAGATATTCAAGCTGGATAAAAGGCCGTATTTTTATGAAACAAAAGGAGTGGGTTATATGGAGATTGTAGACCGTGTGAGATTTTATGTTTATCCCAGATAGATAGAGAGTATTTAGTAAGTGGATTATTTAAAGTCTTGAGATCTATAGGACGTAACCCTAGGATATAATTTTTAGAAAGAGGATCAAAATCCATTGCTTGAATTAGTACCCACAAAGGAATCTCTATAGTAGAGTGATATTTCGATAGTTGTGACAGTTGAGCAGCCCTGTAATATATCGAGAAGTCTGGAAATCCCAAGCTGCCCAGTGACTTAGGGAGGTACAAAGTTTTCCTAGGTAACCATGGTTTGATTTTTCCCCAAGTGAATTGTATTGTTTTTTGTTGTATAATTCTAAGAAAGTAGGCAGGAAAATGTATCGGGAGGACTCTGAATAAATATAAAAATTTAGGGAGTATGGTCATTTTTATTATATTAATTTTTCCAAATCAAGAGATTGGTAAGGATGATCAATTAGATAACAAACTAGTAGTTGTTTTCAATAAAGCTGAATAATTATCAGAAAATAGATCTGAGGGAGCCTGCAGTGAGTTGAATACACAAATATGGAAGGCTATGGTCAGCCCATTTAAAGGATAGCAAATCTTGTATAGTTTGTTTCTCATTTTCAGCTAATGCGATGTTCAACGCTACTGATTTTTGAACATTGACTTTAAGAAATGAAATGTGTGAAAATTCATGTAATATAACCATAAGGTTAGGGGAAGAAACTTGTGCTGAGGACAAAAATAGGAGGATGTCATCTGCAAATAAGCATAATTTGTGGTGACATCCACCCAATTCAATACCAGTGATGGTAGGTTCCATCCTTATTCTTTGTGCCAGAGGTTCAATAAGCAATGCAAACAAAAGTGGTGAGAGTGGGCAAGCTTGACGGGTACCACTCTGTATACCAAACTCTTACGTTTTGTAACCTGCATATTTAATGTAAGCTCTAGGTTCATGGTATAATGCAGAGATCCATTGTAAAAAATGTGGGCCAAATTTAATAAGGAAATAGGGCGGTAATTTGACCAAATAGTGTCATCTGTATGGGGTTTAGGAAGCATGCAAATGATTGCTGTTAGTGTTTCCTTCCTAAAAGAGTGAAACATAAGGAGGGAACTGAAGGTAGTAGCTAGAACAGGAGATAAAGTTTCCGCAAATGTTCGATAATAAAGAGCAGAAAATCCATCGGGACCAGGTCTTTTATTTTGTTTCAGATTCTTAATAACATTGGTCACCTCACCAATTGATATGGATTCATCCATCCTTTACAATTGTGTTTTGCATAATGAAGGAAGAGAAATACGAGAGAAGAAATTGTTCGCTTTAGAGGTATCCATCTCACTGTCAATGAATATAAATTGGTTAAATTTATTCAAATTAATAGATAAACTAGTTGGTAGTCGGATTCCCAGGACCCCAATGATTGGTCTCTTAAATGATCAAATACCATTGCTCTCTAAACCCTCTAGGAGACTGATCCACTTTACCTTGCTAGGACCCAAGCTCACTATTGCTAGAGCTTGGAAAACACAGACGGTTTTGTTCTCTGCTGCAAAAAAGAAGATTTCGTTGATAATGTCACAAGAAAAGCTATCCAGTATACTGCTAAATACCACTGTAAACTTTGAACTAGTATGGGAACCCTGGGCCCAACACGTAGGGGTCACCTTAGTTCCCCCCTCATGACATCTCAGTGTATTAGGCGTTGCTCTTCTCTCTCTTTCTCTTCTGCTCACCCTGAGCTTTCCTGCCTTTCCTTTTCTGTTCCCCTTTTCTTTACTCTAACCGTTACTTGCTCAGACTTGAGGTCCACAAATTTTAAACCTCAGGAAGACCCTGCATAATTTGTCATGATCATTGATTTATTCAGCCCTGAGTCTCTAGTAGACTTTCATTTTCTATTATGGCCCCAGACTACACCTCGGCTTGGTTGCTAGACTTTGACAGATGGGTGGGGTCGGGATCTCCCCGTCCGGCACAGCGTGTTCCCATTAGGGGTGCCGAATGGGGGGCTTTCCACCCTAACCCTTTCCTCCTTTTTTTTTTTCATTTTATGAAGCATAGTCTACTTCTGTACTCAGGCCAGCTGAAAATCCTACCAGTTCTCACACTATACGGTACTTATGTGTCTTCCTTCTATTGTATTCTCTGAACACATGACCTCATCTCCAATGTTATTGTTACTTTGTTCTAATGTTTCATGTTTGTATGCTTGCTGCATTTTTCTGAAATAAAATTTTTTCGAAAGTAAATTGGTTAAATTTGATTTCAATTTTTGTAGGATTTTCAAAGGGTTTTTGGAGTATACATCTCTGGGTATTTTGAGACGAATAGGTTTGGATGGAGTGTGACAAAATTTTAGTGCACGGGCTAGTAGCGTATTTGGTTTGTTTGCGTTCATATAGAAATTATGTTGTGATCGTTTAATGGTTTTGTCTGCTGACTTAGTGAGAAACAAATCAAATTCTAATTTGGCTTTATCTAATTTCAATCTCGATGGTGGAGGAGGGTTATGTTGAAATGCCATATGACATGCATTAAAATTTGTTTCTAGTTTACAACAAAGGGCTTTTAGTTTTTGATTAAATAGTGCAGCTTGTCGCAAACATAGGCCACGGAGGACAGGTTTGTGTAAATGTTTGCGGGAGACAGCGTGTGAGGAGGGATAGATGAACGGCTGCAGCCGCCGTGAGTAAAAAAAAAAGTAAGTAAGTAAATGTCAGTGCCATCTGTCCCCACTGTCACCTGTCCCCAGTGCCACCTGTCAGTGCCATCTGTCCCCAGTGCCACCTGTTGTCAGTGACATCTGTCCCCAGTGCCACCTGTCAGTGCACTCTGTCCCCAGTGCCACCTGTCCCCAGTGCCACCTGTCAGTGCCATTTGTCCCCAGTGCCACCTGTCAGTGCCATGTGTCCCCAGTGTCACGTATAAGTGTCATCTGTCATCAGTGCCACATCAGTGCCACGTGTCATCAGTGCCACATAGTGCCATCTGTCATCAGTGCCATATCAGTGTCATGTGTCATTAGTGCCACATATTAGTGCCATCTGTCATCAGTGCCACATTTCAGTGCCATCTGTCATCAGTGCCACCTATCAGTGTCACATACCATCTGTTATCAGTGTCACGTGTCATCAATGCCACGTATCAGTGTCATCTGTCATCAGTGCCACGTATTAGTGCCATATGTCATCAGTGCCACGTATTAGTGCCATCTGTCATCAGTGCCACGTATTAGTGCCATCTGTCATCAGTGCCACGTATTAGGGCCACGGGTCATCAGTGCCACGTATAAGTGCCATCTGTCATCAGTGCCACACATTAGTGCCATCTGTCATCAGTGTCACGTGTCATCAGTGCCATGTATTAGTGACATCTGTCATCAGTGCCACATCAGTGTCACATGTCATCAGTGCCATGTATCAGTGCCATCTGTCATCAGTTCCACGTCAGTGTCACATGTCATTGTCCTGGTGCTCCAGGGCCTTCAAACGTATAATAGGTAATCAACAAGTTAGATATGTAATTTATGCTTCTAGAACACCTGATGGTGCTCCCTGCATGTTGGGCCTCTCTAAGTGGCTAGGCTGTGGAAAAGTCCCACACATGTGATATCGTAATACTCAGCAGTAGCAGAATTTATTTTGGGGTCTCATTTGTGGTATACACATGCCATGTGAGAGAAATAACCTATTACAATGACAATTTTGTGGAAAAAAAGGAGAATCTTCATTTTGCAAAGAATTGTGGGAAAAAATGACAACATAAAAAACCTCATCATGCCTCTTACTAAATACCTTGGAATGTCTACTTTCAAAAAAGGGATCATTTGGGGGGTATTTGTACTTTCCTGGCTTGTTCGGTCTCAAAAATTGAGATAGGCCACCAGTACATCAGGTGTGATCAATTTTGTATGATTTGCACCACAGATTGTAGACTCTCTAACTTTCACAAAGACCAAATAATATCCACTAATTTGGGTTATTTTTACCAAAGATATGTAGCAGTATAAATTGTGGCCAAAATTTATGAAGAAAAATTAATAATTTGCAAAATGCGTTTTTTTTTTTCTAAATTTTCTGTCTTTTTTCATTTATAGCACAAAAAATTAAAAACCCAGAGGTGATCAAATACTACCAAAAGAAAGCTCTATTTGTGGGAAAAAAAGGACAAGAATTTATTTAGGTACAGTGTTGCATGACTGAGTAATTGTCATTCAAAGTGTGAGAGCACCGAAAGCTGAAAATTGGTCTGGGCAGGAGGGGGGTTTAAGTGCCCAGTTGTCAAGTGGTTAAGAATGCTAATTAACAGCAATATCAATAACATCTCTAGTTTCATAAGATAGGGGACTAAAGCCATATACATGAGAAGATAGAAGAAAGAATCTCATTAACATAGCCAAGTGTTTAATACTAGGAATAGAACCATATGAAGGTCATTTGGAAAATAAATCTAAACCAGTGCATTTGGTTAATTTCTTAGAAAAGGGGAACCTTAGTGAGAAACAATTTTCAGTGCATGGAATCATCCAGATCCGGATCTGGAGATCAAAAGCGACTTTCTTTTGTGTGAACTGTGGTGATCATTTCTTCTTGATGGTGTAGATGATTTACCAGAAGAACACAAGATCAATCTTTGGTGTGAGTCATCATGGTCTGCAAACAGTTAGTAATTATGTCCTTGGAAAATTAGAGATTCTTTATTTCTTGCTGCGGCTAATAGGTTATCCTTGGAACGGTAGAAATGGAACTTGGCAATGATATCATGAGGCGGGCCTTCTGTTTTTTTAGGTGTTAGGGCTCTATGAATCCAGTCCATCTCAAGATGTTCTACCTATATAGCTGGTTGTAGTTCTTGAAAAAGCGCTATCATTGTGGCCTGTAAGTCAGTCACAGTTTCAGGAATTTCTCTAATGCGCAAATTAGAGTGCCTAGCACCATTTTCATAATCTTCCAATATGGTCTGTAATACTGTATTTTCCTCTTTATGGTTTTCAATTTCTGTCGAGTAACTCAGAGTATAATTTTCCATATCGTCTACTCTAATTTCAAATTCAGACATGCGTTGGCCCAGTTCCCTAATCTATTTAGTGAGACTGGTAGTAATATGGTCTGAGGTATTTTTTAAGGATTTTTGAAACAGTTTTTCTATTTTTTAATGTTACTGGGGAAGTCATTTCATTTTGTGAGGTATTCTCAATATCCTCCAGTTCCAAAACGTTTTTTCCTGAGAGGAGTTGAGAATGTGTGTGTGTGCCTTTATTATTCTGTCATCCCTGCATGACGCTTCTGAGGGGGGGGATGTGTCAGGGATCTGTGGGCACATTTGTATATTAGGCTTTCCAGTTCCGCAGGTAACAGAGCTTTAGACGGACACGATCGCTCCACTCAGCTCCATGCATGCGCCCCATAAACAACTTTTTCTTCTCCCCTGTATGTCAACTAAATGCTGTAATACCGCGGCAATACCGCTCGTGGGGGGTAAAACCGCACCGCGAGCGGCCGAATACCGCGGCTAAAACGACGGTAAAGCAGCGCTAAATATAGCGCTGCTTTACCGTCACCGCGGCTCCCGCCCCAGTGTGAAAGGGGCCTTACTCTTCTGCACCTTCCTCATCCTCTCGATCTGCACCCTCTTCACTCTCTGCTGTGTGCACCCCCAAAGACACTACCACCAACACCACCACCACCATATACCCTCCGCTTGAGTCACAGGAATTATTTTCCGATCCATCATCACAAGACATTTCCGATGCGCAGCCATTCTTGGCATTGGATCAGGAAGAGGAGGTAGTTACAATCGCCACTCAGAAGTCTGACGAAAGTACCCAGATCAGCCCAAGGAGGTTGGTCCCCGCTGTTGTTGCCTACTCCGAGATCTCTAATTATAGCGGTGGGAAAGTCGACGTCGATGATGATGTGTGTAGGGATGTCACGTGGGTGCCCACAAGAGAGGAAGAGGAGGGGAGTTCAGAGGGAGAGATGGACCAGTAAATAGGGAGGAGATGCAGGCGGAACTTATATTGCACAGGAGGGACAAACCAGATTGCTAATGTATCAGGAGCGAGGCATCAACCATGTACGGTCACATCTGGCGCTCCCAGGACGCCGGCACATGGCTCCGCAGTGTGGCCTTTTTTTTTTTAACGTGTCCGCTGCTGACAATAGTGTTGCCATCTGCAGCTTTTGCATGCAACGCATAAGTCACGGTAAGCCCAACACTCACCTAGGGACGACCGCCTTAAGAAGGCACATGAGCTGCCATCACCAAGCCCAGTGGGAGCAACGCTGTCAGAACCCACAAAGCCACACTCCAGGCTCTTACCGTCCAGCCTCTTCTACTTCTCCTTCTCCTCTCTCCTCAGAATTGTCCTCCACTCCACCTTCCATCATGCCGTCCTCACGTTTTTCTGGAAAAAGGCAGGCTTCCGTGGGCCAAATGTTCAAGCCTAAAAAAATGATGACGCCGGATAACCCTCTTGCCCAACGGTTGACCGCTGGCTTGTCAGAACTGATAGCCCGCCAACTACTGCCATATAAACTGGTGGACTCGGAGGCCTTTCGAAAATTTTTGGCCATTGGAACACCACAATGGAAGGTCCCAGGAAGGAAGTATCACAGAAGAGCATCCCAGAGCTATATGGCCATGTTCAGCAGCAAGTGAATGTATCTCTGGCACACAGTGTCGGTGCCAATATACATCTGACCACAGACACGTGGTCTAGCAAACACAGGCAGGGAAGGTATATAACTTTTACTGCCCACTGGGTGAACCTTCTGACGGCTGTCAAGCATATAACCCGTGGCACCCGTGTAGATTTGGTTTTACCTCCACGGATTGCATGCAGGCCTGCTTCTTCTTCTCCTCCTCCTACTCAATCCTCCCTCTACTCCTCAGCTGACTCCTTCTTTTCCGCTGCTAGCGTCTCTTCCGATGCGCCGCCCAAGATCTCCAGAACCTATTCGACATCCCAGTTGAGACGTTGCCATGCTGTGCTGCGTCTGTTGTGCCTGGAAGCCAAGAGCCACACTGGCCCTGCACTCCTTTCAGCTTTGCGTTCACAGGCAGATCAGTGGCTAACACCGCTCAATTTGACAGTTGGTAAAGAGGTGTGCGACAATGGTGCCAATCTGCTTAGCACGTTGAAACAGGGCAAAATTACACATGTGCCATGCATGGCACATGTCCTAAACTTGGTCGTGCGGCGATTCGTTGTCAAATACCCTGGGCTCCAGGACATTTTGCGGGAGGCAAGGAAAATCTCGGCCCATTTCAGAAGATCTTACACGGCCATGGCTTGCCTTGCTAAAGTTCAGCGGCGACACAATCTGCCAGTCAGACGTCTTATTTGTGATTGCCCGATGCGATGGAACTCAACCTTCTATATGCTTGGTAGGCTGCTCCAGCAGAAACGTTCAGTTAACGACTACCTGTACGAACTCTGCGGCAGAACAGGTTCTGGGGAACTTGTTTTTTTTTCACCACGCCAGTGGCTGCTCATGCGCGACACATGTAGACTTCTGCGGCCATTTGATGAGATCACCAAACTGGTCAGTCGCAGCCATGGCGCCATCAGTGACATTGTACCTTACGCCTTCTTTATGGAGCATGCAATGCGTCGTGTCATTGATCAAGCCATGGAGGAGCAGGAAGATGAGGAAATCGCAATGCTGGATGAATTCCCAGGGGGGGCTACTCTATCTGAGACAAGTCAACAACAGGAGTCTGAAGAGGAGTCAGAGGAGGATGGTGCCGGGGCGGATGAGGAGGAGCAAGAAGAGCATGCTTTAAACCTTTCTGGGATCCCTGTTGTTGTCCGTGGATGGGGGGAGGAGAACGAGGACGACAACGACATTATCCTGGATGATGAGCAGGAGCCAGGCCACCACACCACTTCCAGTTTAGTGCAAATGGGGGCCTTCATGCTCCAGTGTTTTAACAGGGACCCCCATATAAAAAGCATAAAGGTCAAGGACCAGTACTGGGTGGCAACGTATTTAGACCCCCGGTACAAACACAAAATGGCGGAAATGTTACCATATGTCAGAATGGAGCACTTACAGGCCTTGCTTAGAGAAATGCTGCATTCTGCTTTTGCGTGCGCTGGCAGAGGAATTCCCACTCCCAGAGAAAGAGTTGCGGGTACCAATCCAACAGCGCCTGCAAGAAGAGGGCGGTTTGAAGATGTGTTGGTCACTTCTGATATGAGATCATTCTTTCAGCCGACCCATCGACATATGTCATCCGGATCCAGCATCAGGGACTGCCTAGACCGACAGGTGTCCGACTACATCGGGTTAACGGCTGATGTGGACGCTCTGAGAAGTGATGAACCCCTGAACTACTGGGTGGGCAGGCTTGACCTCTGGCCAGAGCTTGCACAATTTGCAATGGAACTGTTGGCTTGCCCCTCGTCCAGTGTCCTGTCAGAAAGGACATTCAGCGCAGCAGGGGGGATCATGACCGATAAGCACACTCGCCTAGCTCACGACAGTGTTGACTACCTCACATTTATAAAAATGAATGAGGCATGGATCTCAGAGGAATTCAACACATGTGACCAGTAGACCATATATATGCATAACTCTATAAACGATTTATATAATCTAGCACACGGACCTTTTTTCTACCTTTGGCTCACTTGTACAAAAAAAGCACACCGTACTATATGCCCGTACCCTCCTGTTTGAAGAGGTTGAGCGGTGTCATATTTTTGGGTCCCGCAGTGAGTTGCTGGTGTCAGTGCTGGTGTCAGTGCTCTCTATCTCGGTGCTGGTGTCAGTGAGGTAGATAGCAGCAGAGAAGCCAATCAGCAGGCAGTGCCAGCACCATGGCTGAAAAATGGATCAGCACTGGACTGGCACCTCCGGACCACCGCAGTTAAGCCCTGCATAGGTGGGGGTAAGGGCCGGGCAGAGGGAGGGGTCAGGGGCTCAAGCACAGGTTGGCACACTGGGACACTGGCACAGGACTGCGCTGCCCTGACTGTGGCACTGATCAATCATCTCCTGCACCCCCTTCATAGCCTGGCCTTACCTTGCCTCTCCTCCATGGCCTTAAATTGACAAAATTTCACAGATATAAAAAGAATGCTTGTCGTTGTCGATCCCAGAATCACTTAATACTTCTGGTATGTCAGTGTCCATGTTGTGGGACTATGTGTGCACAGCTAGTAAATATTTTGTGGCTGAAAATATGACCTGGAGGTTTTTAAGGTTCGCCTGCCATTAAATTCAATGGGGCCCGCTGTGAAACTGAGGTTTGCGAATATTTGGGCACGTTCGCGAAACGTCCCTTCAGAAGTTCGTCCATCACTAACTAGGAGCACTGAACAGAGCCCTGTTTATCTCTCTCCACACCAATATCACACTGCAATTGGCTGCAATGGGGAGAATATTGAGCCATGATCACAGTGTCCAATTATGGCTCTGACAGTGCTATGTGCCCTGATTGGGCAAAGCTTTCATTGCTTCAGCCAATCAGGGCTTCTAATGCACTGTGTGGTGGCGAGGTGCATAGTGGTCATTCGGCGGGCCGAGCAATTGGTCAAACGCCCTGATAATTTGGGTGTTCATCGAACGGGTGAACAGCCAATGTTCGGCCTGAACTCATGCTTGGACCAAATGGTTTGCCCAACTCTAATCAACATCTCCCTGAAAATATCCATAGATGTGCTTATGTGGGTGCATATTTTCCATATAAAGGAACAATTCATGATGGCACACTGCAAATCCACTCAACTTCCTACTTAATTTACAAATATCCATCTGTATGCTGATTTTTCTCAGTACAACATGCAGAAATGTGAATCCCTTGTACCTATTACCAAACCCTTGTGTAACCACAGCATTATCTACCCATGGGGAGATCCAATAAGGGTTAACCATCACCCACAACTCCATCTTTGTGATTACCTCACATGAGAAAGGGTCGAAATTGCTGTGATCCTGGAATATCCTACCGGAACTTGCAACAACCCTTCTATTCTCTTCTCCAAAGCTGGACACCCACTGCGCATGGCAAGCGGTGTCTTACAAACAAAGGAAAATGCAAAATCAACTTGACCTACTCCTTGCATCTAGAACCTGATGCCCTCTGATTCCCCAAAGGCATCATAGAGCTTTAGATCTATGAATCTACCTCCTGATGAAATGTGCAGAATGACTACACACGGATTCCTGTCGGAATCTCTTTTTTTAGACTTTTGTTCCTTCTTATACCTACTATATATGTTTTGGTTTTCTCCCTTTGTGTTCAGTCTGACACTAGTGCTCACTTCTGCCTACACCTAGGAAACCATCTGCTGAATATACCTTATCCTTGTTTCCTTCCCTACAGGATGGACATGGATATTTCTTCAAGATCCTTCACAGTCTCTTGGATACTCCCTTGAGGCAATATTTTACTACACTATGCCACTTAAGGTCGTGTCTTTTAATGTTAATGGTTTAAACTACCCTTTTAAGAGTACCTAGTTATAGAAAGAAGCCCACCTCTTAGGATGTGATCTTCTATGTGTCCAGGATACTCATTTCCAGACAACAACCACTCCTCCTATCCAGCATAAGAACTTTCCACATGTCTTTCTTGCCTCTGAACCTATGTACTAAGCAAAAAAGTGTACTTATTGCAATTAGAGCATTTGTGGCCTTCACTCTCCACAACTTCATACCCTATTCAGCGGGCAGATATTTAATTCTGATCTGCAAACTTAAAGTGGTAGTAAACCCTGGAATATTATTTTTTCTATATGCGGTGCATACTAGCGCATTATGATATTGCCTTGCAGGTGAAAACTTTTTTTTTTGTCTTACAGAGTTTACTACCGCTTTAGCAACAGACCCTTCACAATAGAAAATATATATATGTGCCAAATAAGCCTCAAATTTGTTAGTTTTTTAAAGATTTTTCGCAAATTATCTACAGTTAAAAAAGGCTCATTTTTGGTATGTGGGGACTTTAATTGTCCTGCAAACCATCACCTAGTTTCTTCCTCCACACCGAAATGCTCTCTGCCTACACTACAACCTCTCTTACATCCTGAAGATCTCTATGATATTTGGAGGTGTCAGCATGCAAACAAGCGTGATTGTACTTTACACTCCACTATGCACAACTCTTACTGAAGGATCAATATGGTTTTGGTTGATATGATTATGTTGCAATTAGTATCTTTCTCCATCATCCATGATATTAAGTGGTCTGATCATGCTCCTGTTTCAATATCACTGATGGAGGAACATACACCTGGCTGGTTAACTCTTAAATACTTCAAATTCCTCTTATATTGCAAGTCAACTAAAGGAATATTTTTCTTTCAATACTTTATCTGTGTCTAACCCATCTACTCTACGGTGTGCCCATAAGGCATTTATTTGTATTTATTTTACAGATTTGCTCCCGGGTAAAGAAGCAGAAGACACGCAAATTAGATGACTTAATAGCTAAAATCAGATTAGTGGAACTCCAAAACAAATCAACTCCGGACTCCACACTGGCCTCGATGCTTTTCATGCTTCGCACAGAGTTAAAACTTCTTATGATGGAACAATATGATAAGCACTTGAAGTACTTGAAGTTAGTACAATACACATCTGGCAATAAAGCTGGCAAATTTCAGGCCCAAAGGCTCAGGGCTCGTAAACTGGAAACTTACAAAAATTACACATTTAATCCACCCCCACACTAAACATACAGTAAAATGACTAATCCTAAAGACATAGCAAATCCCTTTGCTGATTATTATCATCCACTATACAACTAGTGATTCCACTACCCCACAACCATCCGATGCGAGTATAGAGGGCATTTTATCATCCCTCAACCTGCCTCCCCTTTCACTCACCCAACTGGCCACATTAAACCCTTCCATTATGCCTGCTAAAATGGTCAGAACCATGAAATCTCTCCCTCTTGGTAAATCCCCTGGGTCTGATGGATTGTCTAACGATTACTACAAACAATTCCAGCATTTGTTATGTCTGACCCTTGCCAAACTGTTCTCTACAGCAAGGTCTTCTACTTACTTTCCCTCTAAAATTCTTAAAGCCTGGAAAGGAGCATACCACACTGGCAAATTTAAGGCCAATTTCTTTGCTCAACACTGATGTAAAGCTTTATGCCAAGAGCTTAGCCCAGAGGCAGGGTTTACCCAAGGTAGACAAGCTCCTGAGTCATAAATAGTCTCCAGTCTCCACTATGCCAAATCTCACTTTTCTCTGCTCCTCTCTTTGGATTACATTTCGAGTACATTGGGTTTACATGTTTCACACGCTTTAAAATTTTGGCTTTGAGGGACCTATTGTGTCCTCCGTTCTTGCATTGTGCTCCTTACCATCAGCGCTGGTATATACCTCAAGCATACCGCCCCACTCATTCTTGATAACTAATTGCATACGCCAAGTCTGCCCATTGTCTCCTACTATATTCAACCTTTTTTTGGAGCCGCTTGCTGAGGCCATTAGGTCACATCATGACATTTACGGATTCACCTTTAAAGGCAGATCACACTTCAACAACCTTTTTGCAGATGATGTTATACTTTTCCTTCATTCACCTTCATTCACCTCGCTAGCTGCTGCCCATGATATTGTTACTTCCTTTAGCCAAATATCCTACTAGAAGGTAAACTTTACAAAATCACTAATTTTAGCCATAGGCATAGACCCCGCTCTGAAGGTTTCTCTACAATCATCCTACCCTTACACGTATATTACCTCATATATCCCCTATCTAGGGCTGCGTTTGACAGTCGATACTGCTCAATTAGCTAATTATAATGATATCCCTCTTATAGATAAACTCACTAATGAAGCCAGTTGCTTAGCTAAAGTGTTTCTGTTGCCACAAATCTACCTTTTTGGACATTTGCTGTCCCTCCAAAGTCTAGCCACCTATAAGCTTTAAATTATTTACTTACACATTACTGTACATTTGGCATGACAACAAACCATATGCTCTCGTAATCTACTTTTCAATTATAGAACCGCAGGAGGTATGGGATTGATTGACTTACATTATTACTGTCATGCATCTCTTTTGATGCATCTAAGACACTGGGTTAGACCCTATACAGAAACTCTGTAGAGTGATAAAGAGTGATTATTTAGTCACACACACAGCTTATGCTCCTTTTTAATAACTGATATCTGGAGGCCTCAAACTTTATCATATCTTCCACCAACTATCCAAGCATCATTGATAGTATGGAGAAAGTTATACCCTGTCTCTCAACTCTCCTCTGCCAAAATTGACGTAATAGTACCCATCTCAACTTTAGAAGGCCTTATTTCAGACATTTCCCTAACAAACTGGGATAGCAAGGGCATAGCCACTGTAACTGACATATATGTAGCGCGCAAACTAAAACCATATGAGGACTTTTTTTTTAATTGTATTTTTATTGAAGAAAGTTTTCACAATATACATGAACAAACATAACTGACAATAACAGATGATTGTCTGAAATATAGCATGCTTAACAAAAGGGTAAGACATAAGGATGACTAAAAATACAAATAAATAATTAACAAAAAAGACACAAGAAAAAAAAATAATAATAATTAGGTGAGGTTGTAATCATGAGGAATCAAAAAAATAAATAAAAAATAAATAAATAAAAATAAAAACAAATGGTCATCATGTAATACATAATGCAGAAATTGGGGTTTAGACTCCTAGCTTCGATAACATGTCGACTGTCTGACAGAGGGGGGACCTCATATGCATATAGCTTTTCTCAAGTGAGAGGGTGAGCATTGGATATCTGCCAGGCTGGGAAGAAAGTATGGAATACCATTAAAGTAAGATACATTGGGGTGTAGGAATCGCAAGGAATGCTAGGGGTAAGTTGATGACAGGATGGCAAGGGGCTTTGTGGTCAAAGAAGGTAGCCCATAGACGGAGGCGTCCCAGGGGGCCGAAATCTCGCCAAACCTGTCAATCCTATCCTCCACCATAGCCGTCATATGTTCCATTCTACGTATTTCCTTGATGCTTTGTATCAGCTGAGTTTGGGATTGAGTAGGTAACCAGTCAGAGGGTATAGCTCTTTTGGCTGCAAGTAGAATATATGAGGCAAGTTTGTTTGCAGCCTTTCCCAACCCCGGGATAGGAAGGCCTAGGAGAAGGTGGATCGGATCCAATGGGATGGAGGTGGTGAAAATCTGTTGGAGCATTTGTAATACCATGGACCAGAAAGGGTGATCAGATCGCATTGCCAGAAGATATGATAGTGTGATCCTTTAATTTTCCCACATCTCCAGCACATGGGAGAGAGAGAGGAGTCGTATCGATGAATGACCTCAGGGGTCTTGTACCAGAACATTAAGACTTTATATGCTGTCTCTCTCTGTGCCACGCACTTTGAATTTTAGAGGTCAAAGACCAAATTTTGGTCTACTGTGGGATTTTTATTTGTTGTTGCGTGAGCTGCGACCATTTGTACATGTAGGAATGGGAGTGAGCTGTGAGAGATATCTTCTCCTGGAGTATGTGGTATATACTAGAATATGGGGGAGTTGGAACAATCCCTCTCTTGCCTAGGGGAACATATGGACATGCGAGAGACTGTCTGGGATTAAGGGGTTGAAAAGCACGTTAGATAGGGGGGAGGGGGGCAAGGGGAAGATTGCAAATTTGGAAAGGCAGGAGCGCCATAGCCTGAATGTGAACAACATGGGGCCCAGGCAGAGGCCAGGAAGCCTGGGATCCAATGCTGACTCGGGGGACCACACTAGGGAGCATGGATGGTTTGGAAAGAGGGAGCCCATCTCTATCTCTGTCCAGCAGTTTGGGGGTCTTAAACTGGACCAAGACACCACCGTTTTCAGATGAGAGGCCAGATAATATTTGTGAACGAAGTGGCGGAGTTGGAACAATCCCTCTCTTGCCCAGGGGAACATATGGACATGCGAGAGACTGTCTGGGATTAAGGGGTTGAAAAGCACGTTAGATAGGGGGGAGGGGGGCAAGGGGAAGATTGCAAATTTGGAAAGGCAGGAGCGCCATAGCCTGAATGTGAACAACATGGGGCCCAGGCAGAGGCCAGGAAGCCTGGGATCCAATGCTGACTCGGGGGACCACACTAGGGAGGAGAGTCCATCGGGTTAACATATTATTGATAGACCTGAACAGTTGGAGATAGTTAGTCGTGTAGAGGGAAGAGTAGGATGTCGTAAGTTGAACCCCAAGGTATTTGAGGGATGATATGCACCAGCGGTAGGGATATGTGCTTTTCAGTTTCTGGAGGTCTTCCGAGGGTAGATGGAGGGGGAGGGCTTACGTTTTTGCAGTGTTGACCTTATAGCCCGATATGGAAATAAATTGAGACAGTAGGGCCTGCAAGGATGAGAGGGAAATATGAGGTTTAGTTAGGGTGAGGAGGACATCGTCTGCAAATAAGGATAATTTATACTCCCTTTGATGCATTGGAACCCATTTGATGTCGGGATGTGAGTGGGGAAAGAGGGCAGCCCTGCCTAATTCCGTTTGACATAGGGAATGTTTGGGAAGTGAAGGAAGCTAGGCGGACTTGAGAGGAGGGGTTAGAATATAGGGATTTCAGAGCGGAGAGGAAGGGACCCTGTAGGCCATATTTACTAAGGGTTGCGAACATATAGGGCCAGCTTAATCTGTCAAATGCCTTTTGGGCATCTAGGCTAAGAATCAGGGCGGGGCATCGGACTCAGTTCAGCATGTCAATAAGGTCTATAGATCGCCGGGTGTTATCCCCCCACGTGTCTGGTAGGGACGAAGCCCACCTGGTCTCTGTCTATTAGCTTCATCAGGAATTGGGATAAACGGTTGGCGAGGATTTTTGTAAATAACTTGTAGTCTGGAATTAAAAGTGCTATAGGCCTGTAATTGTCTGGTAGGGTCGGGTCTTTGTCCTGTTTTGGTATGACCGTGATGTAGGAGTGGAGGAATTGTTGGTGGGGGAGTTTGCCTTGAAGAAGTGAATTGTACAGGGACACTAGATGAGACGACAGAATTGGGAGAAAGTTCTTATAGTAGGAATATGGGAGTCCATCTGGGCCAGGATCTTTGTGGGAAGGAAGAGACTTGACGGTGCTAGTTAATTTGTCTTCAGTGATGGGCGCGTTTAGTGTTTGCACTTCCGAGTCTGATAGTTTGGGGAGTTTCAACTCTGACATGAACTTCTCAAAAGCTGCTATTTCAAATGGAGGGTGATATTTGGGGGTGAGGCAATTATAGAGTTTGTTATAGAATTCACCAAATACCTGGGTCATGGTCTGTGGGCAGAAGGTGGGGGTCCCATCAGGGTGTTTGATGTGATCCGGGAAGGAGTAAAAGGGCCTTGGGTTGAGTCTGGAAACCAGCATCCTGTAAGGCTTATTCGAAAACTCATAGAATTTTTGTTTAACCCACAGGAGCGATTTATCTATGGTAGACATGTCTAAGGATTTTATGCAGTGTCTTAGATCGGTTACCGTGCGCAGCCGGCCCACCACGGGGGAGCGAAGTACAGCTCTTTCTGCGGCTTAAAGCACTGACAATAGAGAGCATTTCAAGAGTGCTGCATCTTTCTTTCTTTGTGAGCCGAGAGCAATACATTGTTCTCGGAAGAAGGCATTGTGGGCCTCCCAGAGGGTGGACTGGCTGGGCACGGAACCTTTGTTCAGGAGGAAATATTCAGTCAGAGCCGCCTCGAGTTTAGTGTTAGTTTCAGGGTGCTTACGCAGGGATTCATTGAGTCTCCAATGACATTTCCTGGGGAAAGCTACTGAGAGGCTTAAGTCTAGGATCAAGGGAGCGTGGTCCGACCAGGTAATTGCACCCAATTCAGACGCCACTGTGTGGGATAGCAAGGGAGCAGTAATAAAAAAAGTAGTCCAATCTGGAGAACATCTTGTGGGGGGGGAGTAAAACGAAAATTGCCTACCTGAGGGATGCTTTATCCGCCACGCGTCAAACATGTGATGTATTCGGATCAATTTTCGGAAGGAGGTGGCCAAAGAGTGCGAGGCAGGGGGCGAAGTGTTGTTGAATAGAGATTTCCTGTCTCGGGCAGGAGAGAGCACAGCATTAAAGTCACCCCCTATTACCGTAAAGGGGTGGGAGAGTCTCTGTAGTCGCTCTAAAGCAGGGGTGGCCAACCAGTGGCCCGGGAGCCACATGTGGCCCGCGGAGCCCTCTGATGTGGTCCGCGACCTCCTGCTCTGGAATGGTGGGTTAGCAATCCCACTGCCAGCTTTTGCCACAGGCAGAGTCTATGGCAAAGTTCAGTTAACCCGCAGGATAGACACAGATGCACTGCCGTGTGGGTAAACCGCAGCACATCAGTGTAAAAGCAGTTTAGGCCCTTTTCACACAATCGGCCCTACCCAATCGGACCCTCAATTCACCTCTACAGAGCGGCAGATGTAAACAGACTTTTGTCCGTTTACTCCCGCCTGCCTCCAATCCGATCCTCTAAAAAAAAAAAAAAAATAGAAGGGAATTGGTCCCCTTCCATCTGGGTGGATCGGATCGGAGGGCCTATAGAGTAGCCGTGACCTGTCATACGCCCGCTCAGCTCATTGTGGCCCGTGACTGGTTACCAAGTTGCTTAAGTGGCCCTCGCTCTTAGAAAGGTTGGGCACCCCTGCTCTAAAGCATCTGTGAGAAATTTAACCTGACCTGAATTGGGAGCATAGACGTTCATGATCGTTATAGGGTTAGACAAATATGATCCCTGCAGTATTATATAACGACCATGAGGGTCCAAGTGGGTTGACCCAATCTGGATAGGACATGAGCGTCTTATTAAAATTGCTACACCCGCTTTTCCAGAGGGGTCAGATGCCACAAAGGACAATGGGAAATGTTTAGATGCAAATTTAAAGGATCCCCCGGCCCAGAGGTGTGTCTCCTGGACTAAAATCACATCCGCGCCGGAGGACCTGAACTCTCGTAGGGTCAGCCATCTCTTTTTTATGGAATTCAGGCCCTTCACATTATAGGATACCAGTTTCAAAGCCATGCCATATCAGGACAGTGAATATGCAAATCAGTGGGTGGAGGCCCGGATACAACATGGCTTAAAAGGGGCCAGGCGATAAACCATAACCTGTCAAGTAACATATTATGAGTAAGACAGTCAATAATAATGGTGAGATTAGTTGTGATATTGAGAAAAATACATAATAACAGAAATAAACATAAAATGTAAATGAATGCAGCGGGAAAAAAAATTTGAAAAAAAAAACCCTAATGCCACGTACACACGTGCAGACTTTTCCCGGCGGACCTAGTCCAGCGGACAATCCGCCGGACTTTCCAGCTGGCTTCGCCGGACTTTCCGAGCGTGTGGACTTGCCCACACACGCCCGGACTTCTCCGGCGGACAGTCCGCTGGACAAAGTCCGCGGGACTTTTGAAAATGAACGGACTTGCTCACACACGGAGCAGTCCGTTTATTTCGAACGTAACTTCAGGTACGTAGCTAGCGTAGGCAGTAAATGCCGGCGCGCTAGCTCCGTCACCTGGCATGGATTTAAAGGGAATCCCCACGCCGAAAACGGCGTGGGGGTCCCCCCCAAATCCATCTCAGACCCTTATCCGAGCACGCAGCCCGGCAGGCCAGGAAAGGGGTGGGGACGAGCGAGCGCCCCCCCCCTCCTGAGCCGTACCAGGCCGCGTGCCCTCAACATGGGGGGTGCTCTGGGGAAAGGGGGGCCGTGGGGCCCCCCACCCCAAAGCACCTTGTCCCCATGTTGATGAGGACAAGGGCCTCTTCCCGACAACCCTGGCCGTTGGTTGTCGGGGTCTGCGGGCGGGGGCTTATCGGAATCTGGGAGCCCCCTTTTATAAGGGGGCCCTCAGATCCCGGCCCCCCACCCTATGTGAATAAGTATGGGGTACGATGTACCCCTACCCATTCACCTAAGGTGTAAAATGTAAAGTAAAAAAACACACACACTTTTGAAAAAATTATTTATTGCACTGCTCCGGGGGTCTTCTTCCGTCTTGGGGGTCTTCTCGCCGGACTCCTCCGCCATTTACCAAGCTCTTTTACCAAGCGGAGAAGTCCGGCTACCTTCTTCGTCGTCGTCGCCGCCGTCGTCTGGGGGTCTCGATCCGCCTTCGTGGGTCTTCCGGGGTCTCTTCTGTTCTTGCCGCTGTCGTCGCTTTCTGCGACGGCTTCTTCCTCCGCCTTCTTCTTCTTGTTCTTCCGATGTTGACACGTCGCTCGCTCTGGCCGGAATGCCAGAGCCGCGCTGTACTGGGACTTATATAGGGACAAGGGGACAGGGTCACATGCTCATGTCACATGGTGACCTCGCCCCCTTGTGATGTCACAGTCCCAGCATCCTCCGGGACTGTGACATCACAAGGGGGCGGGGTCACCATGTGACATGAGCATGTGACCCTGTCCCCTTGTCCCTATATAAGTCCCAGCACAGCGCGGCTCTGGCATTCCGGCCAGAGCGAGCGACGTGTCAACATCGGAAGAAGAAGAACAAGAAGAAAAAGAAGAAGAAGAAGAAGGCGGCGCAGAAAGCGACGACAGCGGCAAGAACAGAAGAGACCCCGGAAGACCCCGGAAGACCCCCGAAGGCGGCGACAACGAAGAAGGTAGCCGGACTTCTCCGCTCGGTAAAAGAGCTTGGTAAATGGCGGAGGAGTCCGGCGAGAAGACCCCCAAGACGGAAGAAGACCCCCGGAGCAGTGCAATAAATTATTTTTTCAAAAGTGTGTGTGTTTTTTTACTTTACATTTTACACCTTAGGTGAATGGGTAGGGGTACATCGTACCCCATACTCATTCACATAGGGTGGGGGGCCGGGATCTGAGGGCCCCCTTATAAAAGGGGGCTCCCAGATTCCGATAAGCCCCCGCCCGCAGACCCCGACAACCAACGGCCAGGGTTGTCGGGAAGAGGCCCTTGTCCTCATCAACATGGGGACAAGGTGCTTTGGGGTGGGGGGGCCGCACGGCCCCCCTTTCCCCAGGGCACCCCCCATGTTGAGGGCACGCGGCCTGGTATGGCTCAGGAGAGGGGAGGGGGCGCTCGCTCGTCCCCACCCCTTTCCTGGCCTGCCGGGCTGCATGCTCAGATAAGGGTCTGAGATGGATTTGGGGGGAACCCCCACGCCGTTTTTCGGCGTGGGGATTCCCTTTAAATCCATGCCAGGTGACGGAGCTAGCACGCCGGCATTTACTGCCTACACTAGCTACGTACCTGAAGTCACGTGCTAAATGAAAGGACTTGCCGATGAGCGGCAAGTCCGCTCATTTAAAAAGTCTGGCGGACTAGCCTACTAACGGCGGGATTGTCCGCCGGACTGCCAAGTTCAGCGGATAATTTTAAAACCAAACTTAAAACTTTGGTCCGCCGGACTTTGGCGCCAAAAAGTTTGCCGATGCCTACACACGAGGGGATTGTCCGCTGGACTTGAGTCCAGAGGATAATCCCGCGGGATTGTCCCTTCGTGTGTACGCGGCATAATAGAAAAAATAAATAAAAATAAAATAAAATAGAAAAATAAGAAAAACTTTAGCCCTCCAAAAGAAGGAATCAGGTGATGATCCAAAAAAGGGACCATTGGGTAGATTGTAGCGAAATGTAGCGTATTCCTAAGTGGGTTGTTTCTCTTCATACCGCAAGCTGGCAGTTCTTTGCCTCAAATTCTGTTCCTCATGAAGGTATCTTCTTACTTTACAATTTAGTCCAAGACATGCTTAGTTTCTCCAAAACTTCCCCACAGAGCCTCCCACTGTGTTAACCACTGGGAAATAACCCAGAAAATTGTTTTATGCTGGTATCTTACACCATATAAAATCTCCAAATTTCTGAAGGCTGAAGTCACCCCTGTGTTTGTGTAGATGTGGCTCTGAGGGACACCATAAGCTTATATTCTGGACTAGTTTCTGGAACAAAATCGTTAGCATTATATCTGACATCATAGGCATTATCTCTCCTCCTGATCCAGCCATAAATCTAGGAATATAGAGATTCCCCTTGTCCTGAAGACATCGGAAATCAAATGTATCACTTACCGTATATACTCGAGTATAGGCCGACCCAAATATAAGTTGAGGCACCTAATTTTACCACAAAAAAATGGAAAAACGTATTGACTCGAGTATAAGCCTAGGGTGAGAAATGCGCAGCTACTGTAAGTGGAAAAGAGGGTCAACAATGCCCATTTGCAGCCTCACTGTGCCCATTTGCATGCCTCACTGTGCCCATTTGCAGCCGAAGGTCCCCCAAACTTCAAACTTGGTAGTTAAGGGTTCCTAGATGCCCCCTATCTGCAGACAACATTTGGGGTCTCTGAACCCAAAGGGTCCTGAAATAACATGCTGCAGATGGACACAGTTGACCAACTTTGGGGCCCTGTATCTTGGGGCCACTTGGTGCTAGGAAAATTTGGTATGCAAACTCAGTCGAACTAGCACTACAACATATCCAAAGATGGGGTTCCTATTGCCAAGTGGCCCCGAGATACGGGGCCCCAAAGTCGGTTCGGAAAATGTCAAGCACTTTTCTGCAGCAGAGAATTACATTTTCCGAACCGAATTTGGGGCCCTCTATCTCAGGGCCACTTAGAGCTAGGAACTCTATATTTTGATATATTGTAGTGTTGGTTCCACTGGGTTTGCACACAATTTGGAGTTCCTAGCACCAAGAGGCCCCGAGATACGGGGCCCCAAAGTTGGGTCAGAAAATTTTATTTTCTGCTGCAGAAAAGTGCTTGACTCGAGTATAAGCCGAGGGGGGCACTTTCAGCACAATAAAATGTGCTGAAAAACTCGGCTTATACTCGAGTATATACGGTAATCCTTCAGAGGCTATTGAACCATGAATATGAAAAATTGTTAGCTAACAGACAAGGAACCTGAGGGGCCTTTGACAACCATTGGCACCTCTGGAACACATGGCTTGGGGTACCATGAATGTATTAAACCTATTTTTTGTCATACCCAACTTTAGCACGTTGTTTGTATGTTCTCCGTTTACCTTTTATTGACAATTTGATTGAAGCCTGTTATACATGGTATTATATCATCTTTTACAACATACTCCCAATATCGTGTTATATATTGGTTTATATAATAATATAATGTATATAATATTATATAATATATTGTAATGTGTATATTTTTTACTGCTCTACTTTTGATACAAATAAAATAAAAAAAAATTGAAAAAAATAAAAATAAAACATATCTTGAAGTTGTTCTTTTATAAAATATTTGGTCAGACTTTTTTAAAACAGGAGCCTGCACAGCTGTGCGGTTTTCAAACTCTAGCAACGGATGTCGGACGAAGAACCCTGCTCGCTGCCACACTGGGGGGGGGGGGGGTAGAGGAGCAGGACAAGAAAATGTTACATGTTATACCCTAAATACAAGTGTAAAATCTAACATGTTCTAAAAGTTGAACCTTAT
Source organism: Lithobates sylvaticus (assembly GCA_028564925.1). Classification (NCBI taxonomy): domain Eukaryota; kingdom Metazoa; phylum Chordata; class Amphibia; order Anura; family Ranidae; genus Lithobates; species Lithobates sylvaticus. The sequence continues at coordinate 147,360,928 of CM053032.1, read as the reverse complement.
CCTTTAATGATATGGTCTGGTCACCTACCTTAATCATCTATATAGAAACAGCAGCTCCACTTGCATCAATGTAAATACCACTTTATAATTTTATTTCCTCAATCTTTTCTACCACATAAAATGCCCCTGCCACCTGCGGGTATTAGCACCCGGTCCCCAAACTGGAACACAGCATGCTGGACTTGTTGTACATCTTTCTCTGTGCTTCCTGTGCCCTTTGTAAATGCTCCTTGACTAAAGGCATAACCTTATCAATTCTCTCTGTCATATAGGTTATATGCTCCACCGCCATCCTATGTGGAGAAAAATCTGATTTTTATAACAGCTTACCTGTAAAATCCTTTTCTTGGAGTACATCACGGGACACAGTAATTACTGTCTGGGTTATATGGCACCATTAGGTCCCCGCGCGAGCGGGCTCTGATCCTGACCGGACCGCATGGAGGAGGGCTGGGGAAGGAGGAGAGCTGCCAAAGGAGGCCCGCTGTAATGGCAGCGGGAGCGGCACGGCACACCGCCATCTAGCGCCATGCTCCCCTTGCCTGGAGGAAGCTATCCAGGTGGGGGGACATACCTGGGAGAAGAAAACCCCCCTTTGCCATGACTTTACCTGGAGCCTGGGCCGGAGAATCATGCAGCTTGAGACACAGAGGTGAGACTGACAAGCACGGAATAGGTACATGCTCTTGACAGCCCCTGGTGATGACTATAGGCATAGCAACATTTACTTTAAAGGAAAAAACCCACAAGAATTAGAAAAATTCCTCAGGAATCTCTTACCTTATCCAGCTGCAGGATTCTGTGGTAACAGACCCAATCTTCACCTCTCAAGGTGGGTTCCATTAGAAAACCTTCAGGGACTGGGGCCCCATTTTTATCAGGGGATCCACAGCCCTGGGCCTGTAAAAAGTACCCCGCCTGAAATATGGCTGAAAAAAACTAATACTGGATCCCGGGGTCCAGCTTTCTAAAAAGAGAAGCGTTACAGGTAAAACCTTGTTTCTTCGGACACAAGGCCCGGTTACCATTCAACTTTGAAGGGATCTGGTTGCATGGTTTGCCCCAGTAAGGACTATTCCAGCTGAGCTCAGCACGGCACTTTTTTTACTCGTGACCAACACCTAAGACACTGGCGAAAATAACTATAACCTCCCCGGTAAGGGGAGGGGTTATATGGGGAATTGAACTTCATGTTTAGGGTGTGCCAGTGTCCATCACCTAAAGGTGCCATATAACCCAGACAATAATTACTATTGCTCTGTGTCCCGTGATGTACGATAAAGAAATTCACTTTCCCAGGTTTCTTTTACCAGGTCAAGCAACCCGAGGGTCTTTGCCTGTACAAGAGTTCAAATAGGTGGATTCTTGAGGTACTTCTCTGATGAAAACATGAGCACAGGGAATAAGCAGTCCCAGTCCCTTCCATCTTTTTGTACCGCCCTCTTAAGCATAGACTTATAGGATCTTATTGAACCTTTTGGCCAAATCGTCGGTCTGCGGGTGATAGACAGATGTATGTAATTGATCTGAAATAGCTTGCACAGGCCTGCCATCATCTTTGACATGAATGGTTTGTCTTGGTCTGACAGAATTTATTTAGGGAACTCGGCTCTTGTGAACATGTTAAATAATTCCCTAGTTATTACTTTTGAGGATGTTTTCCTCAGCCTCTGGGTACCTTGTTGCATAATCGAGTACCACTAGAATATTATTTGTGACCCCTGTAATCAGGGTTTGGAGGTTCTTTCCAACTTAAACCCCTCAGGAAAAATTACCAATTACAAGGGAACTGTAAATCAGTCTTCTTTTCTCCAACTGGACTACCCTGGAACCCCTCATCTTGAAATTCTTGAGAACCCCTGGCTACTCAAAAAAAATGCACACGTCATCCTCCTTAAAAGGGACCACAATCCAAAAAGGGGGGAAAATACTGTGTGTCCCATCCAAGACCCATCTCTGGCATCCTGTAAAGATCAAGACATAGATTACTTTCAGCACCATCTTGTGCAGCTTTATGCCAAATCCAGCAAGACTCCCCAACTGACATTTGTTGGTTCTTAAATTAAAGCGGAAGTAAACCCATCGATTTAACAGTTTTTTTTAAAAAAAAGGCATGCTGGGAATGCTAACTGCACATTGGCTGTGCTCTCAACCAAACAGTCAAACCATCCAATGGCTGGTGTCATAATGGATCACATGTGCAGCACTGTGGCAGTTGAAGATTAAATAGAGGCAAAGATGGCAGCTTCCTTGGCTGAAAATTATAGGGGGGTTTACTTCCACTTTAAGTCTCCTTATGGTCACTGTTGACCAATGTGCTACACTTGGCACCAATAAAACAATTGAGGAATTATTTTAATCAAATCAAAAAGCTGAACATTCACAAACTCTCAAGGGGTTCCCAGCACTTTAATAGAAGAAGCGATGACCTAATCACCCTGCACCTCACTAAACTATTCAACCAGCTTAAAAGAGATGGCCATCTCTCCCCCCAATACTCTGGTGCATTGTGAGTTTTGTTCCTCTCTGTCAGACGAGCTATTCTTCTTAATCACTTTGCTCATCAACTGTCTCAAGAAATTATTCAACTTTCATTTGATATGCATTAAGCATTTAACACCATTTATTGGTCAAACTGAAGACTAGCTTTAAAATAATGTGGCTTTGAAGACAATTTACTACACTGGAATTGTAGCAGTTTACGGTTCCCCCTCTGCAACAATAAAATACTAAGGATTTGAATCTACAACCTTTCCAACCCAACAAGGAACATGACAAGGGTGTCCATTATCGCCTCTTCTGTTTATTTTAGCTTTCAAACTCCTAGTTTACACATGCTTAGGATAAATATTGGTCTATACATAAAAAAGGTACAAAAATATATAATTTAACCCAAATGTTAAAAAAAGAGAGCAGATGGAAAAGACCAGTTGGTCTTTGATTGTCCATAAAAAATATTTAGAACAAATGTAGAGAAAAATTGCTACCTATGGTGTAAATGTATTTTGAGACATAAAATATTACATTTTTCTAAATGTGAGGAGTTTTGGCAGTGTGAATTATTTTGCATTTTCAGTGTGCACACTTTATAGTTACCTCTTTATATTTGATGAGGGATCAGTAAGTTTCTGTGCCTTTGTATGTGATTACTTTTAATAAAATTAAATATGGTATTTTATCCAATTGTTGCTCTGTGTTCCCAAGTTTTTTTTGAGTGGGTACACAGAAGAATATTTATACTGGTTATAATGTCTAAAGACATTGAATGGACAGTAAAGGCGCGGGCACAGTAATAATAAGAGGGGGCAAATACATATTTAATTGCCAAACAATTCAGTTTTCTGGCAATTAAATATGTCCTTAATAGGAGAGATGGATATGAAAGAGTACATGATTGATGTTAGATGGATTTGTTAATTTCTAGTTTCTTCTCGGCAGAACGTGGCATTAAATGCTTTTAGAACATTGTGTTCTTAGGATTTCAGATGACAAAAAGCTATTTCATTGTCAGATAAACGTGTATGAAACAGTGGATGTTGTTCAAAAAAATGTTTCAGCCTAACTGTCCTCAGTATGGTGAATATGATTCCCTGGGCACAATGCTTTACTACATAGCTTTTAAACATCAAATATTTCTGCTTGCAAAAGGGCTATTTTTGAGGTGCTTAGTCATTTGGTAAGTCTGTCATCTGTTACTTCAAAATAAAGTTTTATGTGTTCAATGTATTATAAAATCAATTGCCTATTTGATTTTTTCAGTGAACACTTTTACCCTTGAAGAGGACAATATAAATATAACAACTATGGATTTATTTACTGTACCATGCTAGTTTAATAGCCACATAAACACTAATGGCTATACAAATGCAACTTATGTATCATGAAAATCATGAAAGGTGAATAGTAAGTTTCATCCAAAGACAATGATAGGACGAGATTGATGCTGTTCAGTAACATTTCTGGGTGGCTTGTTCCTTAAGTTCTACTGCATTAGCATGCAATGCTTAGACTTGCTGTGCCATAATACACACCCCTAACCATTTTATGGATGCTACTCACCTCTGCAGTGTAGTCATACTGTGAAAGCACACCTGGTTTCAATCTGTAAATGTTAGTTTGAGTTTTGAATTTTCATACAGTGCTTGATACCTGTTTTATTGCTATGAATCTGCTAATGGTTATAATGTTGACCTACCCCGATACATGCTTGCTTTTGCTTGCTGTCTACCCTGACCTTTCACTTTTCTCTGGCTACATTTGTCTTTCCCAAGAACTGATTGCATTGATTAAGGAAGAAGGAGTATTCCTGCGCTGCCTGTAGTAGCAGGGATAACAATCCTAGTTCAGTGATAGCAAACCTTGGCACCCCAGATGTTTTGGAACTACATTTCCCATGATGCTCAACTACACTGCAGAGTGCATGAGCATTATGGGAAATTTAGTTCCAAAACATCTGGGGTGCCAAGGTTCACCACCACTGTCCTCGTGGCAGCAAGGTCAAAAAGGTCAACCAAAACCCAAATAGTGAATGGGTTAACAATCAATAAGTTTTGTTGCGCTCTAGGTATTGGCTAAGTGAATATACACTAAAACACATATGGGATCAAATCCTAGGTAATAATCACACAGTGCTAAGGGGTAGCCAATTAATGAATAAATATAAAGTGCAAGTGCTAAAAGTGACAATAGTGAAAGAACTTTATGTAAACTAATGTTACAATGGTGGAAAAAAAACACATAGGTAATTCTTCAGAAAAATAATAAAGTGCTACTAGTATAAAGAAAGTCCATACAGGGTAGCGACATGCTCCTCCAAATAACACTTTGTGCAGATCCAAAAGAAATTATTTGTGACTTGGTAACTTGGAGTTTTTCAGTGTAATTACACCTCTGTGCAAGGTGGTCCCTTACCTTACCGCCGTAAGGTAACGGCGTGAGAAAATGTAATGGTGACAGAGATAGTCCAGGTTCCTGCCATAGGCCAGTAGAATTTTTTTTTTATAACTCAGCAGTAGATATAAGAAAAGGAGGGGGAAGCTCCAGGCCCAATATAGTATAGAGGAGAGAGAAAAAAATGTAGGTCCAGATCATGAAGTATATTGTGACTAGGTGCGTTTTATTAAAAAAAAGAGGCAAATGTACTCACATTAAAAAGTAAACAAACAACACACAGCACAACGAGCGGCGAGCTCGCAACCTGGCGTCACTTCTGGTGCCTATCTGTTCCGACGCGTAGCGTCACGATCACGTGACTTCATCAGGGATAAAAGATAGGCGTTGGTAGTGTTCTTAAATAGCTTATACGAGTGGCCATTTTTTTGTAGCCCCACATTAATAGATGGTATTTTAGTCATTTTCCAGTGGATATAGGCAGCGGTTCACACACGCGGTCATATTGCTCTGGTTCAACTTTCTTCTTATGGCCAATACGATTCTCAAAACAGTATAGATAAAGTCATAACATGATTAATAAAAACCTTACATAAAACCCCCAGATAAAAACAAAAACAAAAAACGTAGTACAGCTAGTAGTTATAGCAAGCAGACATTTTCTATGTAACGAAATAGTGCGGCTGCCATTTTTTGTACATATAGGTTGCGGTCTGTAACCGCAGCTATTATCTAGTGGTCTTCTGGTTTAACTTGATCATAATAGTTATTAGAAAACAGTCGTTGCCCAATTCCAGCATAAGTAATATATTCTAGTGGGATCCTGACAAAGGGAATTGTATAGTAACAGTATGACACTATCCATGGGAGTCTTAATCACTCCGAGTACCAGAAAAAATAAATAATCCTAAGAGTGTGTTACATATAGCACATAGGTGCACAGGAGACACCAGAAGTGATATCAGTGATATTATAAAACATAATAGCATAGTTCTGCGTAAGCATAAATAGCAAAACACAATGTGTTGTGTCGGATGTTTAGACAATAGAAGGCAGGTTATGTATATTTTATTGGCAGATATTAGAAAGACTGGATATTAAGGGAAAGAGATAGATGGAGGGGAATTGTAAAATTACAAAAAATGTTATTTAGCAAAATATAGCCCAGTAGTTGGATAAAATGCATATACTGTATATATCAAACAATCATTAATAAATCATTAATCAAGCAATTGTGGTCAAATTCAATATACAAAAAAACGATATAGCGAAATGTAACCCAATAGTGGGAAAAAGTGCATATTCTGAATATATTAAAAATCATTAATAAAGCAATTAAGGTCAAATTCAATATTGAATCCCTGACGTACAAAAGTATCTAATATAAAAATCCATTTGGATTCAAGCTGGCTCAAGGTCCTGACTATATGGCTACATTGCCAGTGTCTCTTGTGCAGATCAATCCCCCAGAACCTCAAGTGGGTCGGGTCTTTATTGTGGCGGATAGCGAAGTGTTTAGAGACACTATGCTTATCGAAACCTTTAACAATATTTTGCACATGTTCTTTAATACATACTCTTAATGGTCTTTTTGTACGTCCTATGTATTGTAGTTCGCAACTACAGTGGTGGGAAAAAGTGTTTGCCCCCTTCCTTATTTCCTGTTCCTTTGCATGTTTGTCACACTTAAGTGTTTCGGAACATCAAACCAATTTAAACAATAGTCAAGGACAACACAAGTAAACACAAAATGCAATTTGTAAATGAAGGTGTTTATTATTAAAGGTGAAAAAAAATCCAAACCATCATGGCCCTGTGTGAAAAAGTGATTGCCCCCCTTGTTAAAACATACTATAACTGTGGTTGTCCACACCTGAGTTCAATTTCTCTAGCCACACCCAGGCCTGATTATTGCCACACCTGTTCACAATCAAGGCATCACTTAAATAGGAGCTGCTTGACACAGTAAGGTCCACCAGAAGATCCTTAAAAGCTACACATCATGCCGAGACCCAAAGAAATTCAGGAACAATTGAGAAAGAAAGTAATTGAGATCTATCAGTCTGGAAAGGGTTATAAAGCCATTTCCAAAGCTTTGGGAATCCAGCGAACCACAGTGAGAGCCATTATCCACAAATGGCGAAGACATGGAACAGTGGTGAACCTTCCCAGGAGTGGCCGGCCGCCCAAAATTACCCAAGAGCGCAGCGACGACTCATCCAAGAGGTCACAAAAGACCCCACAACAACGTCCAAGGAACTGCAGGCCTCACTTGCCTCAGTTAAGGTCAGCGTTCATGCCTCCACCATCAGGAAAAGACTGGGCAAAAATGGCCTGCATGGCAGAGTTCCAAGGAGAAAACCACTGCTGAGCAAAAAGAACATCAAAGCTCGTCTCAATTTCTCCACAACACATCTTGATGATCCCCAAGACTTTTGGGACAACATTCTGTGGACCGATGAGACAAAAGTGGAACTCTTTGGAAGGTGTGTGTCCAAGTATATCTGGCGTAGAAGGAACACTGCATTTCAGAAAAAGAACATTATACCAACAGTAAAATATGGTGGTGGTAGTGTGATGGTCTGGGGCTGTTTTGCTGCTTCAGGACCTGGAAGACTTGCCGTGATAAAAGGAACTATGAATTCTGCTGTCTACCAAGAGATCCTGAAGGAGAATGTCCGACCATCTGTTCGTGTACTCAAGCTGAAACGAACTTGGGTTCTGCAGCAGGACAATGATCCTAAACACACCAGCAAGTCCACCACCGAATGGCTGAAGAAAAACAAAATGAAGACTTTGGAGTGGCCTAGCCAAAGTCCTGACCTGAATCCTATTGAGATTTTGTGGTATGACCTTAAAAAGGCCGTTCATGCTCGAAAACCCTCTAATGTAACTGAATTAGGACAATTCTGCAAAGATGAGTGGGCCAAAATTCCTCCAGGACGCTGTAAAAGCCTCATTGCACGTTATTGCAAACGCTTGGTTGCAGTTGTTGCTGCTAAGGGTGGCCCAACCAGTTATTAGGTTTAGGGGGCAATCACTTTTTCACACAGGGCCATGATGGTTTGGATTTTTTTTCACCTTTAATAATAAACACCTTCATTTACAAATTGCATTTTGTGTTTACTTGTGTTGTCCTTGACTATTGTTTAAATTGGTTTGATGTTCCGAAACACTTAAGTGTGACAAACATGCAAAGGAACAGGAAATGAGGAAGGGGGCAAACACTTTTTCACACCACTGTACATTCCAAGGCATAGACTGCCCCTTCTGTGTTGCAGCCTATAAAGTCTTTAATCTCATAGGTCTCTCCTGTATTTGTAGATGTGAAGTTGAATTTTTTCTCATTTTATCGTTTTGTTTTAGTAACAGGCAAACAGTAGCAGGCAAAGCAACGTTTCCAAGGAAAGAAACCTTTACCTGTATAAGACGTCAAGCCCCTCGGGAGTGGATCTGGAATGCTTTTAACAATTTTGTCTCTTTTAACAAATTTGGGGTTAACAGGGAGATGTAGTTGTACATCTGTTGCCAATGCCGTTTTATAATTTATTTTTTTGTTTAATTAGTTTTTATTGAGAAAAGAGGTACACACTGTACAATATAAAAGACAACAACTGGTATACATCACATAGTGGCTTTACACATTTAGGACGTGTACGTTTGTAGGAACAGGGTATATAAAAAAAAACAAAAAACCCTACGTGTTAACTATAGCCCCTACTGAGGTTCAGGGTGTCTTACTTGAAACGGTACAATAAAACTAACTATATGTTCACCTTTTCAGGAGTACAGACGTTGACATCTTCTCTGTAAAGAGTGAACGAGAGGTGGGAATGGGAGTAGGAAGGGTGGGAAGGGGGTTGAGTATCTGCCTCGATCCAAGCTTGTTTAAGCAAAAACTCTTATCAATCAACGTATTACATAGACATCATTTTTGCGTATGCGGTGGTGTATTTGAAAGCAAACCAGCAGGACCATAGCTTCTTTGCTAGATCAGATTTGCTTCAAAGGGAGAGAGTCATATCCTCCATATAGTAAATGTTGTCTACTTTCATCAGCCATTGACGTAGTGTCGGAATGGTCTTTTTTTTCCAATATTGTGGAATGAGTGCCTTTGCAGCATTAAGAAGATGTGGTGTTACCGATCTTTTATAGGGTCCCACTGGTTTACTTGTACAGTGAAATAAAACAAACCACGGGTCGTTGGGAACCTCCCAACCCTTAATTTCATTGATCCAGTATAGAATAGTTAGCCAGAACGGACGTAACCGTGGACAGAACCACCAGATGTGGGCGTGAGTTGCCCTTTCTCTGCAGTCCCTCCAGCACAGAGGTAATATTTGTGGGAAAGTTTTGTGTAGCACTACAGGTGTGTAGTGCCACCTCGTCAATAGTTTGTAGTTCACTTCCACCATTTTAGATGCTCCGGAGGAGGTGTGAGCCAGTATGAGAATGTTGGTTTTTTGGTTAGTTGTTAATTCTTTTTGTAAGTCTTGTTTCCAGTTGCAAACGAATGTGGGTTTTTTTGTGGAAGCCAGTGTTAGCAAAATGTGGTAGAAATGAGAGATAGGTTTCTCTACAGGTTGATCTTTGGAAAATGCAGCTTCCAAGGGGGTCAGATTTGAAAAAGATCTCAGAGGTTTCGGGAGAGAGTGTACGAAAGCCGCTAATTGCCAATGTTTCCACTGATCCATAGTGGAGATGGTAGAGTTGTGTAATAGAGTGGACAAAGGCAATATACCTGAGGGGCCGGAGACTTGGTGTAGAAGAGTCTTGGTCCCAAGGTTCCAGGTGTGAATCCCGGGGTCAATATTTCCTGGGGGAAAGTAGTTATGACCAGTTAGAGGTAGTAGGGGTGAGTTATATGACCATTTATGTGCCTTACACAGTGATTCCCAGGTCATGAGGGAGGAATGCGTTAACAGTGATGTGTCAGGAGATAGATTTCTGTATTTCCTTGGTATCCACATTTGTGTAGAGAGATCTGTGCCACTGAGCTCCATTTCTAGGGTTACCCAGAGTTTGGTATCTCTGTGATATTTACAGTCAGAGATTCTGGTTAACACTATTGAACGGAAGTACATCCTAAAGTCCGGTAGGGCTGAGCCACTTTCCCTCTTGGGTCTGATGAGAAGGGACCTAGGAAGTCTAGGTCTTCTTCTATTCCACACATAATTACCAATTAGAGAGCTTAATATTGTAAAAAAGCCTACCGGTATAACATACGGTATCATTTAAAACAAGAACAACACCCTAGGCAGTATATTCATCTTTACGACTCCAATTTTCCCCAGCCATGAGTGAGCAAGCTGGGACCATTTCTGTATGTCAGATCTAATTGCGTTTAGAAGGGGTATGAAGTATGTGCGGAATAGTGTGGCCGGGTTTGGCGTAAGAAAAAAGCATTTCATTTTTCTCGCCTGCCAGCTAAAAGGAAAAGTTTGTTTTAAATGCGTTGCGGTAGATGTGGGGATAGATATGTTCAAGATTTCGGATTTTGTCATGTTAATTTTGAAGTTGGAGATAACACTATATGTTGAGAATTCTGACATAAGGTTAGGGAGGGTTATTAAGGGTTGCTGCATATAAAACAAAATATCATCTGCGTATGCAGCGTATTTGTGTTCTGAGTTACCTGCGACTATTCCGTGAATACACAGGTTATGTCTTACTATGGAGAGGGAGGTTTCTAATGATAGGTCAAATAAAATTGGTGAGAGGGGGCAGCATTGGCGTGTGCCGTTGTGTAAGGTGAAAGGGTCGCTTAATGTGCCGTTTATAAGCAATTGTGCTGTGGGGTGGTTATAAAGCGTGGAAATTTGGGATATAAGAGAAGTGTTAATACCCAGATGGGCCAGTGTTGCCATAAGAAACACCCTATCAAACGCCTTCTCAGCATCGGTGGAGAGCAGAAGGGTGGGCTGGGAGGATCTATGCACATGTGCCATCAGTGAGAGGGTGCGAAGGGAGTTGTCCCTTGCTTCCCTACCCTGGATGAAACCCGCTTGGTCTTTTGAAATCCATTGTGGGATCAAGGGAAGGAGTCTATTTGCAATAGCTTTGGCATATATTTTAGCGTCAATGTTCAATAATGAGATGGGGCGGTAACTTCCACAGTTATTGGGATATTTACTGGGTTTGGGGATTTCCGTAATATGTGCATGGATAGTTTCAGGTTACCACCGTTAGAGGTCATGTTGGCATAAGTAGTCAACCGAGGTAATAGTATGTCTGCAAAGGATCGATAATGGGCTACCGTGAATGCATCCGATGCTTTGCCATTGGCCATGGCTTTTAGGGCAATGTGTAACTCCCTAGCGAGGCTAAAACATCAGGTGACAGTCTGGGTAGGTTTGCGCGTTCTAAATAATCCCTAATGAGTCTCGTCTTAACATCTCTATCTGTAATGGAATGTTGGACATGGTATAAGTGTTGATAAAACTCCCAAAACTCTTTAGCTATATTCGGCATGTCGTGTACTATGTTTGCTGAAGAGTTTTTAATTTTTGCTATAAAAGAAGCAGATTTCCTTTGTTGCAGAGAACGGGCTAGCAATTTACTTGGCTTGTTTCCCCATTCATAGAAACTTTGGGCCACTATGTGGGTTCGTTGCTTTTGGTCTATGTGCATGAGAGATTTCAGTTCTTCCCTTTTCTCAGTCAGGGTGTGGAATATCGTCTGCGACTGTCTAGCTTTGTGTTGAGGTTCAAGTAGTTTAATTTCGCTAAGTAATTTAGATTGCTGAAGTGTTTGTTCTCTTTTTTTCCTGGTTCCCAATTCTATTAATTTGCCCCGAATATGGGCCTTGTGAGCTTCCCACAGTGTTCCTGGTGAGATATCAGGGTGTGAGTTATCTTTAAAATAAAGGGATATTTCCTCCTCTATAATTTTTTTTAATCAATTTCATCAGTAATAAGTTCCTCATTTAGTTTCCAATTTGTGGATTTAAGGGGCAGGGACAGGATTTTAATAGTGAGTATGATCAGCAAATGATCAGATATGGGGGAGGTTTCAATTGCAGATTTCACTAGTAACGGTAGATGCTGGTGGTCAATAAGCGACAGATCAATTCTGGAGTAAGTCTGATGAACCTGAGAATAATGAGTAAAGTTGCTTTCCCGTGGGTGCATGATCCTCCAGGCATCCATTAGTTGAGATTCATGTAATTGTTTGTGAATATATCTCAAGCGTTTATGTGATATGCTAGAGCTCCCTCTGGAGGTGTCAAGGACAGGTTCCAGGGGAGTGTTGAAGTCGTGTTGAAGTAGCAAGAAGAATGCACCCACGAGACAAGTCTCTTAATTTCTTAAGTGTAGAAGCTATAAAACCTGCCTGGTCACGGTTAGGGGAATATAGAGTCGCCAGGGTACAGGGCATAATGCCTAGGGTGCATCTCAGAAACAAAAATCGCCCTAAAGGGTCGTTTAACATGGATTCAAGTGTGAATGCGGTTCCCCTGCAGAACCCAATGGCCACCCCTTTAGCTTTATGTATGTCTGAAAGACTATAATGTCATGTGGGGTATTGTTGTGAGTATAATTTTAAAGAGGTCGTATGAGTAAGGTGGGTCTCCTGCAGAAAGATAACATCTCCCCACAGGCGACACAGCTCTCTATATAGGTTTCCATTCCAGGGGCATGGAGACCCCTTACATTAAAGGAGAGTAGGTTTACCGTAGCCATGGGGACCATAGGAGAGGATCCGCGATCACATTCGTCTTAAGGATTTGGATCTGAGGCAGATGGAGAAGGGTTTGGATGGGGAGGGGGAAAGGGTTGAGGGAAGAGAGGGAGGTAGATAAAGTAGAAAGGAGAGAAGAAAAATTTGTAGTTGCAAACCACCAAGGGGGGTTGGCTATATGTGCACGCATAAATCTGCAGTGCAAAAACAGGATGCATATGAGATCCAACGTTCCCACATCCACAGCCCACAGAGGGGCAGGAACATAGAGACGCAAGACCACACAGCTCCCGTTATAGGGGGGGGCAATGGATCCTGGGCATCCAGACATGGATTCCAAGGAGAGTATGAGCAGTGTCTCGATGCCACAGCGCCAATATCATACATGAGCACAAAAAATTTGACAAAAAAGGAAAAACACTAAACATAAAACAGAAAATCGTTACCGAACACTTATCTGTGTGAAACAGAAATCAAAGAGCAAGAAACCTGGGACATAGTCCACTAAATTAGCTCAGTTCAGGGTGCAACCATGACAGGTATAACTTGATAGGAATTGTCACTGACTGAGGTAACTAACTTGGGACTATGATAAGCAGGGTATACTTGCTAATAGAAACGCTCCATCTCTGTCCGGTGATGGAAAGGCAAGCTTTAGGGTAACCAGCCCGAGATTCAGCTTGGGTTGGGTGATGCTCCAGACACAGAGGTTCGATGCTTGCGGTCAGCCTTCTGCCTTTTTGATTCAGAGTTACTGGGCAAAACTACTGTGAATGGCCCCAAGGGATAGTGTGGGTAGAGAGAAAAAAGTGTCGGATAAGAGAAAAACAATGTATCAAAACTAGTATATATATGAAAAGTACAAAAGTTTTATTATTAAATACACAAAATAAATTTGTACACATCTACAAAAAATGATGAGCACATAAACAAAAAAGCATAATATACCAACTACCAGAGAAAATATTGATTGAAACACACTAATAATGTAGGTGTGAGTAACAATGGAACCCAACATGTTTCGGAAAATAAAGCCAAATGAGGCTAGATTGATGTATGCATATCCTTCTTCTGGGGTTTGATATTTTGGCGTGTTGGTATTAATTCTAAAAAAATATATACATGTGTAAATATACAGAGAACATATATGAAAATCATAAGTATAAACAATGAAACATAGTAAGCATTGATAATGCAATGTAATTGTTTTTGTGAAAAAGCGATACTTACAGGACATAAAAAACAAAGTAGTCATGGCGCACAGTGTGGATAGATGTTCCTTTTAGTCTCAGAATATCTGCTGTATAATTGCCATACATGGAAGCTAGAGCATTGAGTATAAGGGTAATCTAATGAAATGATCCAATCTTTGCATTCATATGGATCATAAAAAAGCAAAAATACAAAAAAGCTGCATATCGTCTCCCCCAGAGGTAAGCAGCAAGTCAGTTCATACAAGGACCGCCGAGGCATCAAGAACCAAAGGCAGTTTTCTGTTGATAATAAAAAACAGAGTGGAAAAATCTAAGCAAGGGCTAACAGCAGGCTGACATAATCAATTAAACAGTAATGACCTAAAAAGGATAAGCAATCCTATTGGGAAAGCAGAAGAGACCAAGGGGTTTCCATATTCTGCAAAACATAATAACAACCAAAATCCAAAAGTAATGAAATATATCTACCTTGAAGATGCAAGACCGCTTAGCACTCTCAAAGAGGAAGGACCTGTGTCCTGGCTGTGCAATGCAACAAATGTCAGCAGAACACCTCATTATATACTGCTGACAGATGATAGCAGTACAAAAAATGGGCGTATAAATTGCTGAGATTAATTAAGGAACAGGTGTGTTAAAAGGCTGCAATAGGCAAATTGGGCGGCATCAATAGTGGTGATCCATCCGAACACCTGTAGCCTAATTTGTCTTATATAGATCTGCAAGCATCTAGGTATGTCTTCCAATAATTAGTTGGAGAGTGAATATAAAGAGAGAGGAAAGTGGGAAAGAAAAAAGGAAGAAAGGAAAAAAAAGGAGAGATGAAAGTGGGGAAGAAAAAAAAAAAAAGGAAGAGGGAGGAGTTATTAGAATGAGTGATTGGGGTTTTTGAGAGCAGATATAAAGAGAGAGGAAGGTGGGAAAGAAAAAAGGAGAGAGGAAGGTGGGGAAGAAAAGAGTTACTGGGCAAAGGCGGGATGACATCTTGCCAGCCAGGGAGTTCCGGTGGGGATATATTCATGTCCATGCAGAATTTCTCCAGGTCCTCTGGAAATCGTAGCACAGCCGTTTTGCCATCTCTATTTGCTATTAGGGCTGAGGGAAAGCCCCATCTGCAGTTGATAGAAGCAGCACACAGTTTTTCTGTAAGGGGGGCGTAGGGCTCTACATCTTTCCAGGGTCTCCCTTGCCAAGTCTGGGAAGAAGGAGAGGGTTGCCCCATCAAAGTCCAGTGGTGCAGCTTCTCTGGCTTTTTTCATAAGTTCCTTTTCAGGGTAATGGTGCACTCTGCATATGACATCACGCGTAGTGTCGGCGGAAAGATTGAGCCCTGTGAACTCTATCAATTTTCAGGGGATTGTCCGCAGCTAGACCCAGGAGGCTATTAAAAATACCTCGGATGGAGGGGAGAAGGTCGTCATCCCTTGTTGCTTCTGGGAGGCCTCTAATTCTGATATTATTACGTCTATTGTGATTTTCCTGATCCTCTATTTTGTAGAGGGCCATCCTGTGGGCTATGGTGAGTTGGCGGGTAGATGTCTGTAGGGTCCTGATGGCGGTCGCGTGGCGATCTAACCGTTGTTCAGTTTCCTCCACTCTCTCTAGCAATTGAAAGAGGTTGGAGCGTACCGCGGAGACCTCTTTCTTGATAACCCGTTCGAGGCTCATCAGCATGGAGGCTAGATCTGTCTGTACGTAGGTCGCATACCAAGGACGCGACCCCCCGAGTGTCTGTGAGTGCTATCCTCACCTTCCGATACAGCCGATGAGTCAGGAGAACAGCGTCTGAGTTCAGGCCTGTTCCGGGAGGGGGAGCGTGCCCCGGAGTGCACGTCATGAGGTGAGAGGCCTAGGCTGTCCATGTCTTCCACATTGTCTGGTTCGGTGGATAAGTACTGCTTTATCGAGCTGAGGTGCCTTTTTTAGGCAGGGGCTTGCCTGTTCTCTTCCTCATCTTTGCTCAGGGTGGTAGCGGTGTTGATGTGTTGGTAAAAGCTATTAGTTCTATGCTGGCGCCGGAGCTCAGGAGAGATGCATCCGCTCTACAGCATGCCGAAACCACGCCCCCAGTTTTATGATTTTTTCAACCTTTTTTGTTGGACATTATAGTCTAAGATAATCGGTACTGTATCATCTTAAATCCTTGTTTCTTCTTATCTTTGATTAGTTCCTTCCTGTCCATTCTCGCTACTTCTGTTATTTGTTCTTTTACAGATTTATTGTCGTAACCTTTCATAACAAATCTATGGGGGTTATTTACGAAAGGCAAATCCACTTTGCGTTACAAGTGCAAACTACAAGTGCAAAGTGCACTAGAAATTGCACTGAAAGTGCACTTGGAAGATGAATGTTTTTTCATTTATGGAAAAAAGAAAAGTAAATTCAGACGAAGTTTTTAATACTTCAAATACTAGTACAAAAAATAGTGACTTATAAAGCCTTATGAGGGAATTGGGCCACAATATGGAGAAGAAAGTGAGTCTATGGTGGGATACGATCACTTTCGAGAGATATCTTAAAGATAGCCTGGTCCCCAGACGTTTGAGATCGGAAATCCCACCGAATGATGGACTGGTAGACCAGGAATCTATTGATGAATGGTTTAAATTCTTTAACCACTTCAGCCCCAGAAGATTTGGCTGCTCAATGACCAGGCCATATTTTGCCATACGCCATTTTGTTGCTTTAACTGACAATTGCGCAGTTGTGTGACGCTGTACCAAAACTAAATTGACGTCCTTTTTTTTTACACAAATAGAGCTTTCTTTTGGTGGTATTTGACCACCTCTACATTTTTTTTTTGCGCTATAAACAAAAGAATAGCGATCTTGGAATAGATCTTGGAAGGAATACCGAATAAAGAAGGACCCTGGATTATGGACACAGCAGATGTTTCCTCGCTATATACTGTAATTTTGCCACAATATACTGCCACAAAATGGGGCTTAAGAACACATACTACGCTACCCTGTATTCAAAGAAAGTACCTTGTCAAATGTCTTGATTTTTATCTAAAGAACAGCTACTTCTGGTATAATCATCATCAGTACTACTTCCAAAAAAACTGGAGTTGCTATGGGAGCTAAATTTGCCCCCAGTGTAGCTGGGCTGTTCATGGCCCAATGGGAGGATGAAACTATCTTCTCAAATACACCCACAAAACTGGTAATTTTCAAACAATATATTGACTATATTTTTATTCTGTGGAAAGGCAAACAGAGCAAACTGGTATACTTCCTCGGATGACTATCAATGATAGTAATAAAAATCAATGATAGCAATATCAAGCTCACTTGGGATATTAGTAAGAAGTCTGTATCCTATTTAGATCTGGACATTACACAAATAGATGGGAGGCTCGCTACAAAAACACATTTTAAAAATGTGGATAGAAACAGTTATCTTCCACTCCAGAGCTGCCATCACAAACATTGGCTGTATAACATTCCTAAAGGCCAATTGATGCATCTTAGATGAAATGGATTTTCTAGCCCAAGCTGAAAAGATTGGACATAGATTTGTTATGAAATGTTGCGACAATAAATCTGTAAAAGAACAAATAACAGAAGTAGCGGGATTGGACTGAAGGAACTAATCAAAGTTAAGAAGAAACAAAGATTCAAGATGGATACAGTACCAATTATCTTAGACTATAATGTCCAACATAAAAAGGTTGAAAAAAATCATAAAGCGGCATTGGCACATACTCCTAACAGATGTACAACTACAAGGGGTACTCCCTGCTAACCCCCACAATCTGCAACAAAATTGTTAAAAGCATTCCAGATCCACCCCCAAGGGGCTTGAGGGGCCGAGGGGCTTGACAGGGCTCTTTTCTTGCAAACGTTGCTCTGCCTGTACTAAACCAAAATTACCAAATGTGAAAAAATTCAACTTCACATCTACGAGTACAGGAGAGACCTACAAGATTAAAGACTTTATAGGCTGCAACACAGAAGGGGCAGTCTATGCCTTGGAATGTAGTTGCGGACTACAATACATAGGACGTACAAAAAGACCATTAAAAGTATGTATTTAAACGCTTTCTGCCCGCCAGCCATCAAATGATGGCTGGGCTGTGCGGCTCTCATTCTGGGTGGATGTCATATGACAGTCTCCCAGAACGACCGCTCCCACGCGCCTGTGGGGGCACGCATCGCAGCGGGCATTGCACCGATCAGTGGTGTGGTGTGTCAGTCAGACACAGGCCGCGTACAGACGAGCGGACTTTCCCGCGGGATTGTCAGCCGGAATAGAGTCCGCCGGACAATCCGCCCGTGTGTGGGCTCTGGCGGACTTTTTCCTCCCAAAAGTCCGGCGGACTAAGTTTTAAGTTCAGACTTAAAATTGTCCGCTGGACTCGGCAGTCTGCCGGACAATCCCGCCGTCTGTGTGCTAGTCCGCGGGACTTTTGAAATGAACGGACTTGCCTCGCACACGGAGGAAAGTCCGTTCATTTAGAACGTGACTCCAGTGAATGCCGCCGCGCTAGCCCCGTCACCTGGCATTGATTTAAAGGGGAATCCCTACGCAGAAAAAACGGCGTGGGGGTCCCCCCAAAATCCATCTCAGACCCTTATCCGAGCACGCAGCCCGGACGGTCAGGAAAGGGGGTGGGGACGAGCAAGTGCCCACCTCCTGAGCCGTACCAGGCCGCGTGCCCTCGACATGGGGGGTGCCCTGGGGAAAGGGGGGCCCTGCGCGCCCCCCCACCCCAAAGCACATTGTCCCCTTGTTGATGAGGACAAGGGCCTCTTCCCGACAACCCTGGCCATTGGTTGCCGGGGTCTGCGGCGGGGGGCTTATCGGAATCCGGGAGCCCCTTTTAATAAGGGGCCCCCAGATCCTGCCCCCCACCCTATGTGAATGAGTATGGGGTATGATGTACCCCTACCCATTCACCTAAGGAAAAAAGTATAAATAAAAAAAAAAATACACAATTTTTAAAATATTTTATTGCACAGCTCCGGGGGTCTTCTTCCGTCTTAGGGGGTCTTCTCGGTGGACTCCTCCGATATCTTCTGCTCTTTTACCTAGCTCTTCCATTAGCGGAGTAGCCCAGCTTTCTTCTTCGTCGCCGCCGTCGTCTGGGGGCCTTGTTACGACTTCGGGGTCTTCAGGGGTCTCTTCTGTTCTGGCCGGTGGCCGGGGCTTCTGTTGCAGTCGTCGCTGTTGCCGTCGCCGACACAAAACATACTTATTTACAACATTTTATAACAGAAACAAAAGAAAATTTTAATTTTTTCCAAATTTTTGTTTTTTTTAATTTGTAAAAAAATGCAGAGGGGATCAAATACCACCAAAAGAAGCTCTATTTGTGGGAACAAAAAGATAACATTTCTGTTTGGGTACAGTGTAGCACTGAAAGCTGAAAGTTGGCTTGGGCAGGAAGGGGGTGTAAGTGCCTGGTATTGAGGTGGTTAACCGATTTCAGCCTGCCGGCTGTCAATTGACGGCCAGGCAGTGTGGCTCTCGTTCTGGAAGGGCGTTACACAGCAGGACCGTGAATCTGTGTGCGTAAACACACAGATTCACAGTCCTGTCAGAGAAGAGGAGACCGATGGTGTGTTCCCAGTGCAGAGGAATACCGATCGGTCTCCTCCCCTTGTGAATCTCCTCCCCCTACAGTTAGAATTACTCCCCTAGGAACATATTAACCCCTCGATCACCCCCTTGTGTTAACCCCTTCCCTGTCAGTCACATTTATACAGTAATCAATGCATTGTACCACCAAAAGAAATCTCTATTTGTGGGGAAAAAATTATAACAATTTCATCTAGGTACAGTGTTGCAAGGCCGTGCAATTGTCATTCAAAGTGTGACAGCACTGAAAGCTGAAAAATGGCTTGGGCAGGAAGGGGGTGAAAATGCCTGGTATTGAGATTGTTAAAGAACATGTGCAAAATATTGTTAAAGGTTTCGATAAGCATAGTGTCTCTTAACACTTCGCTATCTGCCACAATAGACCCGACCCACTTGAGGTTCTGGGGTTTGAACCGTACAAGAGACACTGGCGAGGTAGCCATAAAGTCAGGACCTTGAGCCAGCTTGAATCCAAATGGATTTTTATATTAGATACTTTTGCATCTCGGGATTGAATATTGAATTTGACCTTAATTGCTTTATTAATGATTTTTTATATATACAGAATATGCACTTTTTCCCACTATTGGTTTACATTTCTCTATATATTTTTTTTGTATATTGAACTTGACCACAATTGCTTTATTAATGATTTTTTTATTAATGATTTTTTTTGTACGGTATATGCATTTTATCCAACTACTGGGCTACATTTTGCTACATAGCATTTTCTGTATTATTATTATTTTTTTTTTTTTTGCCACTTCAGCAGATTCTAGCGAGAGAGACATATAATCAACTTTACAGTCATAACTGTCTTTCCTCATCTCACATCATTGTGGCCTTATCTTCTGTATTACTGAAGTCAGCGAAGCGAAGGAAAAACTCCATACATTTAATTTATTCATCTATTTTGGGTTGTCCCCTCTTCCCCTTTTTTTTTTTTTTTTTTTCCCTTCCCCTCTCCCCCCCCTCCCACCCACTCCCAGGGCTTGACCAAAACTTTCCAGTATATATTTACTAATTCCTAGATCCTTAGTTGTTCTCTGAAGCTCCATGTTTTTTTAAAGTTTCTCCACGCTCCCCACTTATCTGTTTTGTCTTCCTCCAAGTTACCTTTAATCCCACCTGATCTTTCCATCTTATGTATACTCTCAATCTCATCTATCCATTCCCATATTGAAGGCGCTTCTATCTCCCTCCATTTTTTGGGGATAACTTTTTTTGCAGCATTTAGGAGGAGAGGAAGTAATGACCTTTGATATTCTTTGGTGCCCTCTTTTGTACCATGGAATAGGATACATGGAGCTCTTCTGCGACTTCTATATTTGTTATTTCTTTTATGTGAAGCCTGATTTTTCCCCAGAAGACTTTGATTTTTGCGCAGCTCCACCAGAGATGAGTCATGGTGCCTAGTTCACTACATCCTCTCCAACATTCCCCTGATTCATTCTGATGGAATTTGCTAGTTTTGTCAGGTGTAGCGTACCATCTAGATATGATTTTGTAATTTGTTTCAGCTGATTTACTGTCATTAAAAGAACTGTGGGTCAGTTTAAAGATTTTTTTTACTGTGTCATTCTCGCATTGTGTCCCTAATTCCCTTTCCCATTTGTGTATATAAGTGGGGACCACCATTCCCTCCCCCTCCAGTAAGAGCCTGTACCACCTTGTAATAGAGCCTTTACTATCCTTAGTTATACATATTCGCTCTAGAGGCGTTAGATCTGTTGGTTCCCTAAGCGGGTGGGGCAGGCTCTCAATGAAGTGCGAGAGCTGGTGGTATTTCCATCCGTCTATTCCCTCAAATCCCTCTTTTGTCTTTAATTCCTGTATTGACCTAATCTTACCATGTATTATAATGTCTCTCACCTTTGCTCTTTCTGATTTCAACCAATTCCCCCCATTTATTTTTAATCCCAGAGCGAAAAAAATATTCTCTTTTAAAGCAATAAGTGGTGAATTATAGTGACCGTTTATTTTTTTATATGTTTCATCCCAAATCCTAAGTGCATTTAAAGTGAGTTCACTACTGTCCCTATCAATATTCCTATACTTCTGAGGGTTCCATATCATTTTACTTAATTGTGCTTTACTAAGTGTGTCTTCAACGTTCACCCATCTTTTTTCTTTTTTATTCTCTTTTGTCCATTCCACAATTCTAGACAGCACTATCGCTCTATAATACAGGTGGATGTCAGGGGCTGCCAGTCCGCCACTATTTTTCTCCTGTTTAAGCGTGTTATATGCTATCCTAGGTTTTTTGTTGTTCCAAATAAAAGTCAAAACCAGGGTTTGGAGTTTGGCAAAGTAAAACTTTGGCAAGTCTATAGGTGTCATTTGAAATTTATAAAGGATTTTGGGGAGGATGAACATTTTAAGTGCATGAATTCTTCCGAACCATGATAATGATCTATGCATCAATCTCCTACTCTCCATTTTAATTTCATTTAATAATGGGATATAGTTCAAGTCGAATATTTTTTTTTGGGAGGGTGCTAATTTAATACCTAAGTATTTTAAGTCTTTACACCAGGGGAATTTGTAGGTTTTTTGGAGCTCGTGTTTTAGGCTACTGCAAGTATTGATGTTTAGGACTTCCGACTTTTCTTGATTTATTTTAAAATTAGAGAGTTCACCATAGTCTTTTAGTGTATTCATGAGTCGTGGCAGGGAGGAGTCAGGTTTATTTATGTAAAACAGGACATCGTCCACATACGCGGCTAATTTATGCATTTCATCTCCTACCCTGAATCCATCTATTTCGGGGTCTCCTCGGATCATAGAAAGTAATGGTTCCAACGAAAGGATAAATAAAATGGGGGACAGGGGGCACCCCTGCCTTGTCCCATTTTTCATTTCGAAACATGGGGACTCCGTTCCGTTGATTTTTACAGTGGCTACCGGGTGATGATATAGGGTTCTGATCCGTTGGAGCATTTTGGGGCCTAGGCCCATTTCTTCTAAAGTCTTGAACATAAAACTCCAGTCTACTCGGTCGAATGCCTTCTGGGCGTCTGTCGACAAGAGTAGACTGGGCCCTTTCTTCTTTTTTTCCTGAAATAGTAACATCAGGGTTCTTACCCCATTGTCTCTGCTTTCTCTACCGGGTACAAACCCCGCCTGATCGGGGTGCACCAATTTATTCATTAGGGTCTTTAACCTATCTGCTAGTATCTTAGCATAAAGCTTAGTATCTGCATTCAGCAGCGAGATTGGTCTATAATTGTCACATCTCATCCCATCTTTACCATCTTTTTTGATTACGGTTATCGAGGCCATTAAGGCCTCTCTACTCATTTCAAAATTTAGACCAAGACCATTTAGATACTTACATAATTTAGGGATCAGGATATTTTTAAACTTTTTATAATAATAGGCTGTAAATCCGTCTGGCCCCGGGCTTTTCCCCGATTTAGTTCCATTTAACGCTCTGCTTATCTCTTCTTCTGTTATTTTATCTTCTAAGAATTCGCGTTCACTGTCTGTGATTTTTGTTAGGCCAGCCCTACCCAGAAAATTGTCCATTTTCCTGTTTTTACTCATTTCCTCACTCCCCTTTTGTTCAACTGAGTATAGGTCTGCATAGAAATCTTTAAATGTTTGTGCAATCCCCTTTGTAGTGTATTCTATATCTCCCTTGCTTGTCTGAATTTTCTCTATATAATTTTGAGCTTTCTTTTTTGCAGCATTTTGGCCAAATATTTAGGAGATTTGTTACTACCATAGTATTTCTCTCTAGCTAAAAGGAAAAAGGTCCTATTAGTGTCCTGTTCCATAAGTAATTTCAACTCCTCTCTTTTTATTACTAAGTCTTGGGACAGCCTTTTATCCAGGATTAACTCGCTTTTATGTTGTTGTTCCAGTCGGAATATTTCCTCTATTGTGTCTTTAATTTTTTGGGCCCTCCTCTTTTTTTTCCCTGCTCCTACGGAAATAAGGACCCCCCTTATGTAGGCCTTATGGGCCTCCCACAGGGACTGTCCCGAAATTCCCTCCGTATCATTTCTTAGGAAATATTGTTCCAGTTCTTCCCTTATTTTACTTTCCCCTTCTGCCTCCAGGAGGATATTTTCATTTAGTCGCCATCTTTGAGGTTTCATTTGAGCGTCAAATGACTGTATTTTCATCATCACCGGGGCGTGATCCGAGAGTGAGACTATACCTATGTTAGTGTCTACTACTCTGTACTCTGTCTATGTTCTACAAAGATATAGTCTATCCTTGAGTACGTCCCGTGTACAGGGGAGAAGAAAGAGTAATCTTTATCTTTTGGGTGCTGACTTCTCCAGACATCTGTCAGTTGACAAGTATGTAATTTTTTTTGTTTTATTTTCCTTAATTGTATATTACTAATCCCCTGTACACGGGACGTACTATCTTTCAGAGGGTCCATGCAGAAGTTTAGGTCTCCCATCATAATCAGGATTCCACTTTTAAAATCTATCAGTTTCCCCAGTATCTTCGCTAAATAATTTCCGGGGTTGGAGTTGGGGGAATATATATTAGCGAGAGTACATTCCATATCTCCAAGTTTTCCCTTCAGGAAGAGATATCTCCCTTCTGGATCGGTTGCTCTATCTATTAATTTGAATCTCATTTTTTTCCCAAATCCGATTGCTACTCCCCTGGCTCTTTTTGTAATGGTGTCCCCATAATACCATTCGGGAAAGTCCCTTGAGTATAATTTTATATTCGAGTCCAGTGAAATATGAGTCTCCTGTAAGAAAACCACTTCTGCTTTATATTGTTTAAGTTCTCTCAAGATTTTATGTCATTTGTTGGGTGTATTCAGTCCCTTCACATTATATGTCATAAACTTCGAACTTGTTGTCATAGGAAGTTTGTTCTACTGGGTGATTTACTTGTCGGTCGCCTAGACCAGGAAAGATCTATTGTTTGGTCAAGCCCTGTAATACCTCCCTTTCCTCCCTCCCTCTGCCCCTCCCTCCCCCCCTTATCTCATCCCCCCCCCTCCGGCCCTATCTCGGCCCTTGACTCGTTGGTGGTCCCGAAATCCTTGACCATCTCGAGTCGCATCTTCGAGGCAAGCCCATGTGATCTCCCCCCGGTCAGGCCCCGAGCACGGGGGGGGGGGGAGGGGGGGCGTAGGTATAGCCCCCCCCACTATCCATCCGACCACCCCGGCAGATCTGGGATTTGTATCTCCAATTTTTTGCAAAAGTCCTCCAGGTCCTCAGGGAATGTCAGTCTTGCAGAGACCCCATCTCCAAAACCCACCAGGCAAGCAGGGAATCTCCAATTATATCGTATGTTTTTATTTTTCATTATCTCCAATAACGGTTTCAACAGTCTTCTCCGATTGAGGGTCTCTGGGGCAAGGTCCATGAACACCTGTAAATCACGTCCCTCGTATTGTACCGGGGTCGGTCCCCTGATCTTTGCCCAGATCTCCGCTTTCTCTTCATATAAGTTGAACCGAACGATGATGTCCCTGGGTCGTTCTGCGTTTGTTTCATTAAGTTTTCCTATCCTGTGGGCTCTGTCTATTCTGGGGAAGTCATCTTCCTCTTTTCCCACGAGGGGGCCAAATATTTTTTTGATGATACTCTTCAAATCTTCTCCTCTGGTTTCAGGCACAGCTCTAATCCTCAGGTTCTGTCTGCGATTACGATTTTCTTGATCTTCAATTTTATATTGCAGCCCCCGCTGGTTAAGATGAATGTGTCTGATCTGTTCCTTAAGTTGGTCAACTTCTTGTGCCAGTTTTTCGTTCTTTTCTTCCACCGCTTCCACTCTTCCCAGCAGTTGTCCTAGATCTGTCCTTAACAGGCCAATGTCAGTTTTTATCGCCTTTTCCAGTCGTTCTAGCATACCTGTCATTTCTCTTTTGGAAGGTATGTGATCTTCTACTCTGGAGTCTTCCATCTTACTGATCTCTGATTCACTTTCAGTAATGAAGTCTTCTCTGGACAACTCTAGGCTTTCCTCTAGTTTTCTGTCTGGCCCTTTTTTTTTGTGCTTTTAGGTTGGTGTTGACTTGTCCCTTCCATGTTTTTCGGGCTTGCACCTTGTGTCATGTACTGCTTGATGGAGCTGTCCGGAATCTTCTCTTTTGGGGGTTTGGGGGGCCCCCCCTTTGTTGTTTTAGTTGTGGTCTTGCTCATATTGACCTCTTTTGCTTTCCTTATTCGTTTCCCCAGCTTTCTTCCAGAGACCTTCTTTTGTTTATGGGTGTTTATGGGTGTTTAGAGATTTCTCCCTTTCCTTTCTCCTCTCTCCCCTCCACTCTCCTCTCCCCCGTGCCCCCCCCCCCCCCAGTTCTGTTTAAGGTCGTTCCAGTTACTGTCCTACACCAGAATCCTGTGTAGTGTTTAGGCCAACAAATTGCTCTTACTCCCACGTTCTCGAGGCCAGACCCGCGAGTTGGGAATCTTTTGGAGTATTGCTGTTCCACCCGTGGCCTCTGCCTGGTCCGCGCAGGGTTTCTTGAGCTCTTTCCGCTTTGGGTGTCCCTCTCCCACTGAGCTACGCCACCCAGCGTACCGGGGGCTCCTTGATCGTGTAGCCGGCTCCACTAGTGGGGGTGGGGGGGGGGGAAGGGAGGGGGGGAGCCAAAAGGGGGGGGGGCAAAGTACCTCCCCAAGTTCCTCCTTGGTCCAGATTTCCCCTCTCAACCCTCTTGGCCCTTACACTTTAGTCTCGTATCTTAGATAGTCCCTCAGAGCAAGAGGGCGGAATAGAGGTTATGCGCTAGGTCTTTAGAAAACAGATATAGATCGACAACAGAAAGAAAAAACAAAAACCTTACTCTTCCTCTCTGGAGTCTACAGGGCACCAGCCCATTTTATATCTTCCAAGCTTCAGTTCTGACTTACGCAGCCACAGATCGTTTTCTGGGGTCATGTGATTGAAAAATAGCGGACCGAGAAAAAAAAAAAGGGCCAAAAAAAAAAGAAAAAACAAAGCCAGTGAAGAAGCGGGGACCTGCGTTTTTACACCTGTATGCAGTCGGTAGGTTTATCTTCTCACATATATGTCACAGTCTTAGTCGTATCAGCAAGCATTGCAGGGCTTCTTCCTCCTCCTGTCCCTGATTTTTAAAATTACCAATACGGTGTCCATACATTGTGAGGGCTCATCTCCTCAGGGGACCAGTTTGTATCTATATGTTTTATACCGTTACTATTTATCCCACCAACTGTATTCTGCGGCCACCAAGCCACCTCTAATCTTTTATATCAGGTATTCCCCCTGGCCGTATTTAGCTTTAGGTCTGTTATGAGGACTTTTCCTTCACCCTCTATTTGGGAAATACTTAATTGCTGTCTCGTAATGTTTGCGGGTTCAGTCCCATTATCATTAAGGGATAAGTGCTGCCCTCTGCCCAAGGACCTCCAGAGTTTACCTCAATGTACAGATTCAGGCCTCAGAAAAAAAAAAAAAAACACACCAATGGGGAGAGAAAGCGAAGGCCCCCCTCACCTTCTCCTTTAAGGTGTATTAATTGATTCTCAGGTCTCAGCTTGGTTAATCCGCCTATGGTCAAACATTCTGGGCTTTTTTATATGTCAGCAATTCCTCCAGAGAAAATAAAAAAAAGAAACAGTTCAATACAACACATTACAGTGGTACCTCGGGGTTCTGCCCTTCTCCTCCTTTTAGTTGTTTTCCTTTCCTTTTCATTTCCTTCCTTTCCCATCCGCTGCCTTCTTACTGTGGTTTAAAAAGTTTCAATAGGGTTTACCTTATAATCCGGTTCCAGGTCCCAGCTTTGTAGGTAGCTCCCTCTGTTGAAGCGCGGGGAGAGATGGTAACAACCAGAGGGTTCCAGAGCTCCTCTATGTCCTGGACACTGTGGACGGTGGGAGTGCAGCATGTAGGGGGAAGGAGGGGGAGGAGGGGGGGGGGCACGGGGACGGCAGGGACCCGGTCAGCCAGTTAGCTGATCCTCGGGCAGCATAGGCACCGCACACAGCGGTGCGTTCTTCGGAAGTGTCTCCCGCCTCCACATCTGCTGCGGGGGTGCCCGGGGGGGACAGAGGCCGCGGCGAAGTCTGGAGGTGTTCTACGCTGACCCGGGACTCTCGGAGCTCTCACTCTCCTCACCTAGCGTCCCGTACTCAGACTCCCGCCACGAGCGTCACATCCGAGCTCCTCCAACCATGACGGACGGCGTTCTACGTCATCCTCTTTCCTCCTGATCACCCACTCCATTTTCTGTATTATTACAATTGCCCTCCGTCTATTTTTCTCCCTTAATATCCAGCCTTTCTAATATCTTCCAATAAGAATTGCCCCTGTTATATACATGACCTGCCTAAATACCCGAACTTGTGTTTTGCTATTTATGCTCATGCAGAACTATGCTATTATGTTTTATAATATCACTGATATCACTTCTGGTGTCCCCTGTGCACCTATGCACTATATGTGAAACGCTTGCTATATGTGACACAATGTGAGTACATTCAGCTCTTTTTTAATAAAATGTACCTAGTGTCAGAAACCATGAATCAGACTGAGGCAGAAGTACAAGTTAAATCTCACTTGTTTAATAATAATAAAAAAATGGTAAACATAGTGAAAACATAGCCAGAGTTCAGAAACCGGAACGGATAGTCAGACAAGCAGAATGTCAGGGAGCCAGAGATGAGCGTAGTAGAACAGCAAGCAGGATCTGGAGCCAGAAGAAATGTTAGCCAAGCAAGTCTTTAAGGAACACAGGAGAGCGTCTCTAGAGATGTGACCAAGGCGAAGGCAGAGATCATCTGGGCTGGGTGGCTTAAAGTGGGGTTGCGGTCAAAAAAAAAAAGGGGCTTAAAAATCATAAAAAAGATAAAAAATAATAATTGGAAAAAAAAAAATTTTTTTACTCACCTCTAAATGCCTGTTGCTAGGGGGTCCCTCGAAGTCTGCCACCTTCATTGCCCGGGCAAAACGGCACTTCCCCCTCGGCACCGCACAGTCATCTGGGACCTGTCACGTGTCCCAGATGACTGAGCGTCAAATCACGGCGCACGGCGCTGCTCGCGCATGCGCAGTGGGTGCCCGGCTGTGAAGCCACAGCCGGGTTCCCACATTAGGAATGTCGGCGCTGTGAGCGGCTCGGGGAACGAGGGGGGGTCCTCATTCCCCCGCATCGCTGGACCCCGGGACAGGTAAGTGTCCGATTTTTAAAAGTCAGCAGCTGCTTTAAGTAGGCAGTATTGACAAGCAGGATATCATCAACAGGTGAGTCACTGTGGTGAGATAGGAGCTAGCAATTAGCGGCCAGCTCAGAAAAGGAAGGGCTGAGCCACAATATACTTCACAATCTGGACATCCATTTTTTTCTATCTCCTATACACCATAATGGACCTGGAGCTTCCCCCTACTTTTCTTATACCTGCTGCTGAGTTATACATTATACAAAGAAAAACTTCTACTGGCCTATGACAGGAACCTGGACTCTGTCACCTTTACATTTTCTCACGCCGTTACCTTACGGCGGTAAGGTAAGGGACCACCTTGCAAAGAGGTGTAATTACACTGAAGAACTCCAAGTCGCCAATAATTTATTTTGGATCTGCACAAAGTGTTATTTGGAGGAGCATGTCACTACTCTAGTTCACCCTTATATGAGCTTTCAAAAGCTGTCAAAAGTGAAACATCCGCACCCTCACTGAAGGAGACTTCACACATCATAGTTGTGCTTTAGTGAGAGCCCTTTATCCCCTGCTTGCCAAATAGAGGACCCACTGTATTTTATGACATTAATATTTAAAACCACAGTGCATAGACAACCATAAGAAAACATATTATGCTGAGGTAGAGTAGAGTACTTGCTCATTCCTTTCCCATTACACACAATATTATACATTAACATATGGAGGGTGTATCTAATGGTATATATACAGTAAGTCATGATTTGTATAGCAACGTCAGATAGTCAGCAAATGGTACAAAGGCAAGCATCACTATGGATAGGTATCACTTGGCAGCTTATATTCACATGGTACGATCTTGGCTGATCAGACTGTCTATTTTTTTATTTAAGATAATATGTAACTGTAACATACCATATTTATCGGCGTATAACACGCACCTTTTCCCCCCTTAAAATCAGGGGGAAATCGTGGGTGCGTGTTATACGCCGATCCCCGCCAATCTCTGCTGATTGTGAGGAGAGGAGCGAACGCCGGTGTACTATCATTAGCCGTCCCCCATCACGAAGTGTCCGCTGTGTACTGCGCATGCGCAGTACACAGGACACCCATATTCCGAAAATTGCTGAGGATGAACGGCGCCTGCGCCGTGAGTCCACTTTCAAGCCCCACCATCCAAGTGGACATAGAGTTAGAATATAAAAGAGCCGAGCGCAGCCCCCACCTATGTCCGCTTGGATGGTGGGGGCTTCACCTCGACTCACGGCGCAGGCGCTGTTCATCTTCCGACAATTTCCGAAAATCTTCATGCTCCATACTGCGCATGCGCTGTACACTTCGGACACCTGGTGACAGCCGGACACTTTGTGACAGAACACCGGCGACATAGAGAAAGCCGAGTGTACTCGGCTAGACTCGGCTTCTCTTGCAGTCCCGCCTCTGACTGTGAGCAGAGCCGAGTCTAGCCGAAGTACATTCGACTTTCTGTATGTCGCCGGCACTCGCTCCTCTCGCAATCAGTGGAGATGGGCGGGACTGCGAGAGGAGCCGAGTCTAGCCGAGTAAACTCAGCTTTCTGTATGTCGGCGGCGCTTGCTCCTCTCTGCTCACAGTCAGCGGAGATCGGCACCAATTTTAAATAATCAGCAGCTGGGCAATGCTGCAAAGAGACTGGCAAGGCTGCAAAGGCACTGGGCAATTCTGCAAAGGCACTGGGCAAGGCTGCAGATGTACACTGCGCAAGGCTGCAATGATGGACAAGGCTGCAGATGGACACTGGGCAATACTGCAATGATGGACAAGGCTGCAGATGGACACTGATAAGGCTGCATTGATGGGCATTTTTTCTTAAACTTCCCTCCTAAAAGTTTTTTTCCTTTTTCCCTCCTAAACTTGGGGTGCTGGGAGGTTACATGATCTGTAGAAGTAGTGTAATTGCAGATGTAGTTTAATTCTGTAGTATAAATCAGTAATCAGTGATAGACATCTGTTCACCATTTACTATTACCAGTATTTTGTGTGGACAGTTTGGTCTGTTAAAGTAAGTTGAAAAATAACAGACTAACAGTCTAAAAAAGATAAAACTACTGCTAGGTGTTAAATCAGGTGGTGTGGAGGAGATATAATGCATCCTCACTGCCCGCAAAATGCTCTTATAAGAACATTCTGAATGCAGATTGCTTTTCAGAGACCAAAATAAGGGAAGGCAGGAAGGGGTTAAAACAGAAGCATCACACACTTGTGAGCAAAAACCCTATCAGTTTATCTAGCTAGAAGATCGTATGCCATCCCCAGTAGTACTAAATGGGTGCCTACTGTATGTTCATGTAGATATTTTATGTGATATTTTATGTGAGTTTGCCTTTTATGTTTTTATAAATAATATTTTTGCAGGGTGATTTTTGCATATCCGTTATTTTCAGAGTAAATATCTTTAGGGCACCAGATACTGCTTGTTTTGCATTTCGCTGTGATGCCACAGTGTTGGCTTGCAAAGTTGTAATCAAAGTTTTAGAACACTTTGACCATTCACTTGGAATTATAATCTATTATAAAATTTTAGTTGATACTACAATCCCCCTTTAAATTGGTGTAAATAACCTGTTTTTTATGCATGTTTGTCAGGCTGTCATTTTCTTTTAATCATATTTCTGTTGGGCATTCATCAGTTTTATCTGTTTTTAATCGTGAATAAATTCCTTTTTCAGTTTCTCACACAATTGATAAGCTGAAACACAGTTCATTCAATTATCACACAAAAGGAAAAAAAAACTAAGAGAAGCAAATTGAATTGACATCACTGTCACAGAAATTCCGACAGTAAAAATAAAAAAAGTAGATACTTTATTTAAACACTCATTTCTCTTGCCAGGGTTTTTTTGGTGGAAAAAAATTGGCAAAACTTCCCAAATATACAAAGGCTTTATCAACGTTTTTTTATTTAAAGACTACCATTGAATATAATGCAGTAAATACCACTTGTATAACTTTAAAGGGAATTCGATGACACTGAAGTACATCTTATTTCCAGGGCATTGATCTCAGCTACAGTAAAGCTGAATAGGTTCATCTTCATTTCTTTAGAAATAATAAACAAACTATTAGTTAGAAAATGATGGCTACAAAGTTTTGAAACATATTTTGCTATGAGATTCTTTGCAATGCTGAACTACAGAAGAAAAAGTTGCACAATTGAAATTCATGTATGGAAATTGTTGTATCTGTCAGAAGATTTCTAATTCTATTTAGCAAGTCAGTTTAGTATAACAGCTTGGTTAAGAACACATCCATAGCTTGCTAATTACACTAAAAAGAACAGCACAACATAATTATTATTTCACTATGCTCAATATACATTCTTCTTCTGTTACTGTTGTAAGAGATGTTACAGTGATTAATTGATTAAGCTATATCTATCATTCAGTTGATCAATGTATAATAGTGCCTCCAAATAAAAAGGTTTATTAACCACTTGCTGACCAGCTATGTATCTGTACTGGACTTCAAGTGGTTATACCAGGTTAACGCCTGCATCCCAGTACTATTTTTTTAGAGCCGACAGTTGGCTCTCTTGTAAAAGCAATCCTAGCAGCTAACTAGCATTTACAATCAGCGGGAGGGGCTCTCCCATCCCACCAGGAGTTCCAATCAACCAGCTAGCATGGAGAACTGGACAAAAACTGAATCAGCAATGACCCGACATCACTTTCAGTTTACCTGGATGGAAACGGCATAATTTTCAAAAATTAAAAGCATTTAAACACACACCGATCTTGGTGTGATCAAATGGTTTTAACCTCCTTGCGACCGCCGGCTGTCAAATGACGGCCAGGCGGCGCAGCTCTCAGCGTGGGAGGGCGTCATATGACGTCCTCCCCTTCAGTGCACTCCAGGAAGCGCGCGCGCGCGCTCTCGACGTGTCACTGGGCACCCGATGCGCGTGCCCAGCGGCCGCGATGTCCGCTGGGCACCCGCGATTGCCCGGTAACACAGCGGGACAGTGGGATCTGTGTCAACGGTCCTGTCAGAGGAGAGGAGCCGATGGTGTGTTCTCTGTACAGAGAAACACCGATCGGTCTCCTCCCCTTGTGAGTCCCCTCCCCCCACAGTAAGAATCACTCTTAGGGAACATAATTAACCCCTCCCCGCCCCCTAGTGGTTAACCCCTTCACTGCCAGTGTCATTTATACAGGAATCAATGCATTTAAATAGCATTGATTGCTGTATAAATGACAATGGTGCCAAAAATGTGTCAAAATTGTCCTAAGTGTCCGCCATAATGTCGCAGTCACAATAAAAATCGCTGATCGCCGCCACTAGTAAAAAAAAATATTAATAAAAATGCTATAAAACTATCCCTATTTTGTAAACGCTATAACTTTTGCGCAAACTAATCAATAATCGCTAATTGCGATTTTTTTTTACCAAAAATATGTAGAAGAATACGTATCGGCCTAAACTGAGGAAAAAAAAAATTTTTTTATATATTTTTTGGGGATATTTAGTATAGCAAAAAATAAAAAATATTGTTTTTTTTTTTAATTTGTCGCTCTTCTTTTGTTTATTGCGCAAAAAATAAAAAACGCAGAGGTGATCAAATACCACCAAAAGAAAGCTCTATTTGTGGGGAAAAAATGATAACAATTTCATTTGGGTACAGTGTTGTATGACTGCGCAATTGTCATTCAAAGTGTGACAGCGCTGAAAGCTGAAAATGGCTTGGTCAGGAAGGGGGTGAAAATGCACTGTACTGAGGTGGTTAAGGGCAGAGGAGGGATTTGGGATCTTATAGAACCCAGATCTGTTCATAAAGAGTACCTGTTGCATGCCTATTGCTGTCACAAAGGATGCTTATATTCCTTGTGACAGCAATACAAGTTATAAAAATAAATAAAATAAATTGTCAGTGTAAATAAAAACAAAACCAAAATAAATAAATATATAAAAAAATGAATTAAAGTTCCCCTGCCCTGTGATGCTCACGTGCAAAGTCGAACACACACATCGGTCACGCCCACATGCATGCAAACAGTGATCATTACACACATGTGAGGTATCACTGCAAACATCAGATAATGGGCAGTAATGGGCAGTGGGTAACCTGTAAAGGCTTTTAAAGAGTCACCTGTGGATAGTAAAATGTACATAGTTTGTAGCTGTTGCAAGGGCATGTGCAATTTTAAAGCG